>CAMQGK010000638.1:21700000-22145000 GCA_947000775.1 Pterois miles
CGCGGTCGTCACTCACCTGTGACCTGATCCGTCTCTGTTAGTTTAGCCGACAGTTTTAAATAAATCAGCTTTTGGCTCACAAAACTAATCTTGTGTGGCTCAGTTAAATCCCAGTAAGTCAACATCTAGAACAAATATAGATAGGCTGGTACATATGAGGTTATTTTAAAGTCGCACATTTATTGGAAAAGGAAGGAAAGGCAACTCTCTTGTTTTATATCACTCAAACCGAGCCTGCAGCTCTGAGCCTTAAAATAATGCAGGAGAGCTCCCAAATAGGCGCAACATGTTTTCCCTGGGCAGCCGCTGATAAAACGAGAAGCAGGCCGATCGTTAAATACCAAAGATTTGAACCACATGTCGACGACGAAAACAACGTGGGTGAATATCATCGGTTCACTCAAATTAAATAATAAAAAAACCCTGTCTACTCCAAACTTGTGGTTATGTTATGGTAACCTCACCACTTCCTCCTCACACTAATATAGGTCTCACAGGAGTAGATACTAATTCACACCCTCTGCAGCGTTCTTCACATCTGCAAACATTTCTGTTTACATGTCAGCTGCACCTGTAAACTGGGTGTATTTGTTAAGGGGAGCCATTTTTATATACCTAAATATTTGATGGGTACATATGTGAATATAAAAAGTGCCATACTTGACATATAGATTTTATATTCCACAAAAACAATATGGAGGTGCATATACTTTAAAATTACATATCTTACACACCTGTATCTATTTTGTAGACTGATTTGAAGTAATTCTTTGGTAGTGTTAAGTCACATACTATCTGAATATCCACATATCCAATACCACACTCATTGTATCACCAATAGATCCATAGTACAATATGGAAAAAAAAAGAGAAGAGTGTGTTACAACCTTTATCAACCGTGTCGATCCGTTGTGCCGAAATGTTTCTTCCCAACTTTTCTTTAACATCCATATTATTATTATCATTAGATTCATGTTGTAATGCTTTATAAATTTTTGATTTGACCCCGTTTTTGTTTCTCCCTCTGTAAATGACATTAATAGTTCCTCAAGTTGAGATGCCGCTTTACTCTTTATCTCGCCAGGTTGCCTCTTCTTTCTGTCTACTGTTGCACATGTTTGAGCATGTCACAGATAAACAGGTGAATAACATAAAGAAACACATGAAGTAAACCCATCGGCTGAATCCTTGTGCACTTGTGTTCACCTTCATCACATCATGTCTGCAACGGCTTTAAGATGCAAGGTGACGAAGTGCACTATTGGATCAGCAGTTGGGTGTGATTGGATGTTTATGACCTGCAGAGATAAAATGTCTTTCGCTGCTGGTTGCTAAACTCACAGCACCTCCCCAGAACTCAGTTTTTAAAAGCTGTTTTGTCAGCACCTAGGCTAAGTAATCATTGCTATTGATCGACAGCATCAACAGCGATGGATATTGTTTGATACGGCACTTTAAAAATCATACGTATTGCCTTTTTTACGTTCTCTTTTCTTTACTGTATCATAATTTTGCTGCATGTGTAGTAACCTAGTTTCCCCCAGCAGAACCATTCAAGTTTCATTTCATCTTGTTTTGTTGTAGTCTGTGGATGATGTTGGTCTAACCCACATCAACCCACATCCCACGCGGCCTCGTGGAGCCGACAACCTCCTGAGTCACCTCCCTCTGCACTCCCAGCAGCCAAGCAGGGCCCCGAGCCTCCTCATTCCCATCGGGGGGATTCACATGATCCAGCCCAGGTCAACCCTCCCTCTGTACACCTTGGTGAGCAGCCCCATAGCAGCCAGCCCCGCCGGCACATCCTGGAGACTAAGTGAAGCTCCAAAAGGGAGGTTTCCTCTGCTGCAGCGCCAGGATACTCTCAAAGAGACCAGCAGCCGAGCCAGACCGCAGGACCCCGAGGCGTTGTCCGGGAGCAGCCGATGGGACGCTTTACTACACAGAAACAGTCAAGGACGCCTCAGCGTCCGGCAACCGTCGAGTCCCGGGACAGAGGCGAGGCATCCGGGGGTCGACACAGATGTTACAGAGAGATGTGTTTACCCCGAGTCCACCCAAGGCCAAAAAAAGACTCCTTCCTCCCAGACACAACTCTGATAGGGGGGAGAGTCTGAAGGGACAGTGCAAAAGACTGGAAACCAGAGTCTGTTGTGAAAACACAGACTGAAAGGCAAGAGCACTTCAGCACCGCTTCTGAATGACGCTACTATGTAATTATATGAATAATATATATATATATATATATATATATATATATATATATATATATATATATATATATATATATATATATATATATATATATATATATATATATATATATATATAGACACTATGTTAGATATGCAGTATGTTTTGTAAATCTTTTTTTACCCTCTCGTTTGATGTCATCGGTGTTAATTTATTTACGTGCTATTATGCAAATTCTGTACTATATGCAAAAGCAGCTGGAATGAAAATAGACAAAGTTTTAATCAGTTTTCCTATTAACCCCTTTGACAGCTCTAATATACTATTGCTGTGTTAATGTACTGTATTACCAAAATGGATATAGAAAGGTACCACAAATATTTATTCACCCCGACCAGTATTTTGAAGTGCAATTTTATGTCAAGATTGTGGTTTGAAATGTCATTCTTAAAGGCTGTGATTATTATTTTATTATTGTTATTATTATTATTATTATTATTATTATTATTTGTCAGTTTTTGTTGTTGCTGTTGTTGTTGTCGTCTTTGCGTTTCAAAGAAGCAGGGTTACGATCACCTCCTTTTCTAATGTCTTCAGGAAAAGAAGTTTCACATCAAGACGTTTGGAGTGCACTGACAAATAATTTGATATCCAGAGGGAAACCTGTTTCGCGTACATGGTAGCTACGGTGCCGTTTTTTTCATAAACAGATACATGTATTTTTGTGTTGTTGCTTTTATAAATGATACAATCACTCTGTCATTTTCATGTTTACCATTAAACTTCTCATTTTTACAGATTTATATTAAAATTGTGTGACGCGTGTGGTTTTTGAGTGGATCATGAGTTTTTTTTTTTTTCAAACGCTAACTGATGTACAGTAGGAATGTTAGTAGGGGAGCGGCTCCTGTAAGGAGAAAAGTTGGTCCACCACAAGACAGTTCAAACTGGAGTTGCAGGATACAGCGCTGCATGAGATGCACTAATCTTGTGGTCTGAGCAGCTGTCAGTCACTCACAAACTCTGATCAAACGGTCAAACTAGGCAGCGCTGATCAAATATGAATCAAAATTCTGTTACTGTAATGACTATTTCTCGCCTCAAATGTTTTCAGAAACATCTTGTAGTTACTGTTTAGCTGTAAAATGAGAAAGCTTGTGAACCAGCAGCCATGTTGAGATCAGTTGACGAAATACCAAGCACCGCCCACCAGCTGGAGCACAGCCAATAGGAACGCTTTCTTCCGTCACAGGTTACATTTTTTAAAGCCTGAAAACAGCCATTAGCAGGTGCACAAGTTTTCTCTTGCAACACTTGAATTACAATATGCTGAAAAGTTATTATGGATTTTTTTTGGCCACCACAACTTTAACACAATAGATGATTTAACAAGCTTTTAAAATAGAACACATTGTGGTTTACAACCTGTTTGACTTCTGATGTCTTATAAAAAGTTGTGTGTAGTCAGGATCACATTTCAGATGTCAATGAGTTGTTAGCAGCTCCACCAAATATTGATTTATTTTTCCCTGTCTAAACTCCCCACATGGTTTCGTGATTCAGTGTCTCACCAAAAATCAAAGATTAGAGAAAAAGTCCAAAAATTTAAAACAGATTTCTGTATCAGAGCTCGTCTCCTGGTAATCATCTCAGGAGCCCTCAGATATATCTGGTGTCCCTGTGAATAAAACTATTATATAAAACAACATATTATAAAGTAGTTCAACCTCTAGCTGCTGCTCACACAGTGATGCTTCAGTATTAATAATCTAATGATGTCGTATATAACAATATATCAGTCAGAGGGACCAAACCAGTACTTTTACTTTCATAATCTAACTAATTTGCTGCTAATCCTTGAGTAGTTTTACTTAAGTAGCGTTTTTCATGCAGGACTTTGACTTGTATGGTGTATTTTTACATGCTGTTGGTACATGAAGGATCTGAATACTTATGTTATATGGGTTGTTTACAGGACTGTTTTTTTTGTTCGTTTTTTCTTAATGTGCTTTCATGATGTTCAGTCACTATCTTTCTTTCCTCACACTCGTTTTGTCTTCCTGAAACCTGTAGGTAATGTCGTGCTGAATGCGGCTCTGTGGTGGTGGTACTTGATGGTCACCTCTCAGAATAGAGTTTTACTACAAATCTGTTTCATAACCTGCCTTAATTTAATAATTAATGTGCTATCATTGTGTTGTGTTTGACATCTTTTTCTCTTCTGGTGTACAAATAGTCATGAAGGCAGCTTGTCTTTGTTTCCTGGAGCTGAAGGTGTCACATGTGGCCACCAGGTGGCAGGAGAAAGCTACTTTAAGTCCATCTGGGCTCATGCTGCCTGTACTGAAAGAGATGACATCACACACTGAAGGAGGACTATAATAAATCCTCCAGCAGAAAACACACATACAGCAGGAATAATCACCCAGAGGGTACTTTTACATTTTTATTTTTAAGGTCCATAGATAGAAACCACGGAAGATTCTGTTACAGATTTTCCACATGCAGCAATGCCAAGAACAAAGCCAAATACTACCATAAATATTGTGTAATTTACATAATGATAATATGATTACAGACAATTATTAACTGAATATGATGTCGTATTTCCAGAGGAGGGCCGTAAAAAGGTTCACTAGAAGAGGAGATACAAACAGTAATGATAATTATGATGGTTGGCATCTTGCATCTCTTAAGTGGAAAGTTTCTGAAAGCTCCGAGTCCACGACTTGTGACGTGTCTGTTGACGTTGTGAGAAATAGTGGAGCCCGTGGAAGTTCATGTATTGTAATTTTAGTTGTATATTGTTTTTCTTGGTAATTTTGTAATATGTCTGAGGAAATGATATTCTCAACAACTTCGTCTTTCTCCTCTGTCATGATGTCTTTGCGTTTCCTGCATTATGTACTCGTGTACACTACTTCCGATCTCGTAAACACTGTAAACACGACCCCAATCGAAGGCATCATATAACACAGAAACAAAAGAAAATATGGTTCAGTTACCCTTTAATAGCGACTATTTTTCATGCTGTGTCCACTAACTCTGCTGCCTCCCATCTGCAATCACCTCATTCCCCTCACCTGCTCAGGTCCTCACCTGGATGTCATTATCCCCATCAGCCTCTCATTCTTATAGCAGCCCAGATTCACTTCCTTCTGCCACATTTACTGGTGTTTCATACTGAGCTATCCAGCTGTCCTCTACTTGATTCTGCCTGCCTGATCCTTCTTGCTTTTTTCTGCCTGGTTTTGTGACAACTGCTTGATTTTTCAAACTTTGATTAAAGTATTTTGGACCCTCAGCTACTGCCTCTGAATCTATGCCTCCGCGTTCTGTGATTTCTGAGTCGTTACAGCTGTTTACATACTGTTTACATTCCTCCTGATGCAAATTCAAAAAATGCACTGCTGTTTTTGTCTCGTTTTTCATTTTATTTATCATTTAGTTGTGCAACCCTGTGTTGGATAATGACGATGAATGAACCTTGAACCTTACTTTTCTCTTGACAATCAAATAACTACAGTACTATGTAAGAAAGCGCAAAAATAAAACAAGACATTTTAGAAAAATAAATATGTTACAGTAGAAAGCACAAAAACTAGACATCCTCTCGTGATTGGACAGTCCAGTCGTACAGCAGTTTGAAAAATATGGTGCCTTCAAATCGAACTCGGACTCGAACTTGAACGAGATGGGAAGTCGTGTTCGTGATATGCGTGACGTTCAAGTGGTTTAGTTGTGAAGAACACCGTTGCTAAGCAACGGCAATATTAACGTTGGTGTCCGAGTCTAGAAGCCAGAGAGACTAACAAGTTAGCAAGCTAGCAAGTGGGTAACTTAACGCAGGAAATGCAAAGACATAATAACAGAGGACAACGATGAGGTTGTTGAGAATATCAACATTTTCCTCAGACAACAATATAAAAATTGAAATATATGAACTTATTATACACAGATTAATGAACTTCCACGGCTCCACAATTTCTCATAACGTCAACAAACACGTCACAACTCTGAGCTTTCAGAAACGTCCCTTTTACGAGGTTGTGAATACGACGTGGGGGGGGTTCATAAGGACAAAACTTAAACACTGTAAAAACGACCCCATTTGAAGGCACCAGTAATCACAAAATCAAATGTAAATGTTTGTGTACACAGACATAAATTTCACATTTTTTGTGATGGTCAGCACAAAATCAATTTGTATGTAATCCATATAATTTTGAACGCCTCATCGGGAGCGGGTCAAAAAACACACCTGTGTGAAACTAGAAGTCAAAGCTGATTTATTTTCAGGTGTACTTAAGTTACAGCTCTTGTTACGACCCCAAAGCAGTACAAACATTTATTTCTGTGTTTTGTGCTTAATGTGCTCTGTGCAGGATCTTTTGTTCTTGTATCTGTGAGATGAGCTGCAGGTGAGCTTGGCTGGGTGGCTGATTGTATGTAGGTGTGTAGCTTGATCCAGGGAGCTGATTCGTCCCAGCCTCAAGCCCCAGATTCAAAAGGCTGGGTTCCTCAGTCCCAGCCGGTTCTACCTTTCTCAGTTGCCAGCAAAACTGCCAGCAAGAAACACCATCAAAATGTAGTGAAATTTACAAATATATATACAGCCCAGGTGTTATGATTTGGCAAAAGGTGAAACCTAAAGCAGAACAGTCCTGCATCAGTTCAAAAGGAAGTTTATTACAAACAATGTAAATGATAATGGCTTGTAAGATGAGGCGATTCTGGCTCGGGGAGGGAAATGACGGTGGAGAAACTGGTGGGTGGCGAGGAGCGAGATCCACAGAACTTTCAGAGGGTTAACATGGCGTGGTGTCGTTATCAGGAGACGGAAACCAAATGGAAGCAGGCAGGAGAGTGGCAGACTACAGCCATGGAGACAGGAAAATACAGGTTTTAGGTGAAAAATATCAGGCTGGAAGAAAGACAAGATTCAAAGGTAGCTGGCTTGAGATGCGCGCTATCACGGTGGGTGACTGAATGATCTGGTGGCGTATGGAAGTAATCGCGGGTAGATATACTGCAGAGGTTGAGAGACTGGTGGTTGCTATCAGGTGCTACCAGCTGCATACACCCTGAGGAGACCGGAGACCACATCCACCTGCACAAACATATACAAAGACAGACAAGGGAAGACAAAAAATACAAAAACTGGATTGGATTCAGCTAATATAACACCAGGTTTGGTAGGGGTAGGCAGCATTTTTGTTCAACCTCTTTTTCTCCTAGTTAGGTTTATTATATGTCTTTCCTTTCTTTGAAGTAGGAAGTAGAAGTTGTTGAGTACTGCTGTTTATTATTTTTTGCTATAGCCTACCCTGAAGATGACTTAAATAAATTTTAAAAGACTGCAATTGTTTTTGTGAGTTGGGAGAGGAGGGCCTATTATTCATGTTGCACCAGGGTTTCCCTCTGGCCGGGTCGTAACACTCTTCCGGTGTTATTTTAACCTAAACCGCCACCTTTTCCTAAAGCTAACCAAGTAGTTTTGTTGCTAACAAAGTGATGTATTGCTGGACATTTGTAGGAAAACGTATGAAAATAGGTTGTTGAAAGTTGTGCTGAGTGTCAGGAAAAAAGAGAAATTAATTTCTATGTACACGAAACAAATAGATTAAATCATGTGACTATTTCACATGTGAAATAGTGATGTCAGTGGCCCCACTTCCCGCCTCTCCACTTCTGTCACCTTCGCTGGGACTACACCCATCTCTGAACTCAGCCTTCATTTTGACCTCAACTACACACCTGTAAAGTTTCGTGACGCTCTCGCTGTGACAACGTTTGTCCACAGACAGAAATATGACCATCTGGCAAAGTACTCAAAACCACTTCTGTGGTCGTTACCGCTACAGTACGCGTCCCCTGGACCACATTTTGCCATGATGACACTTACACAGACTCACAAGGTGGAAACAATACCAGCTGCACGCTGTCACAGCTGGTAATAGAGGATAAACATGATTTCCATGCACTTAATTAAATTTAAAAGTGGAGATCCTAAACTAAATCGACAATGAAAACAAATGGGTCAGTTTCTTTACTTATTTGTCCCTGAAATATTTTCAAGAAAAGATGACTACATTAAATGATGCATCATTTTCATTTTCTGTTATATTTGCAATTATGATGTTAAGTCCCTCATAGTCATTTACTATGATGTGAGTCAGCTGAAGTTCATGGGGCTATTAAAGCTCTTAGAGTGGACGTAAATGGAGATGGATGTCTTCTTCTGAGACAGGTTTGTCCTCATTAGTTTAATTCAAAATCAGGCTTCTTTGTTTGTTTTAGTTTACTAACTGAGAAAAAGGGTTCAAATCTGCATCTTCTGTCATAATAAAGAGCCATAGATGTCTATTACTGTGGCAACTCAGAAACATCAGGGGTCTCTGAATATAAAATACCTGGAAAAAACCTAACCAGTGTATATATGAAATTTCCTCTGCTGTACAGAACTAAGGATTCAAATTGTCCATCTGACAAAACACCGAATGGCGTTAAATCTATTACTACAACTTTTAGTGACGTTTGTGATGTGTTTTCTGTACTCATGTTATGTTGTTTCTGTACGTATCGTACTTAGATTACGTACTTATTTTAAGGCCAACCATGACGTTTTTCCTAATGTTGTGGTTTTGTTGCCCCCTGCTGGTGGTCTATACATATTTCCCTGCTGCTGAGTGAAGTGATGATATCAGCTCCGGCCCTGCAATGATTTATACGTGTGAGAAGTTACAAACAGTACGTTTAAAAAAACAAAACAAGGGGCGAACAAGCTGGCCCCCTTAACATTTCAGTCAGGAGAGACTTTTATTGAATGAATGAGTGAAAGTGTGCACAAAGTTATGAAGAGTGAAAAGCTTTTGGAGATTTAGACCCAATGTGACGAAATAAGGGGGGAAGTGATGTAGTTGGATTAGGAATATCAACAACAAATATCAACAATAACAGAAAACAACAAGCTAACTGTGTAAAATGGGGTATAGGAAAAGGGTGGGATTGTAATATGAACATTATAGTAGTGATGAGGTGGCATTTAGCGCATTTTGTTTTGAAATTTTGAGATAATTTCATGAACTACTGTACGACTCTGTTGGATAGTCATTGACACATGATCCTCTGGTGGTCTGTTACACTGGTGTGATATCAGGTTGGGAATAAAGCTATTAGTGAACCTTGAGAGTCGAATTTTATCACAGAAATTTGTTCCCAAAGTGAAGAATATGCTCATTTATATTGTTTAATTTAATCTGAAGGTGTGCCAGTTGGATTAATACAGAACAAGAATATGACATGACTCAGAGCTTCATCAGCCATCTTCTTCCTTTAACTGATCTCACTGGTCGTTGCAGACACCCTCATCACTCACGTCACATTCACTGAAACCATAGTTTCGGTCTTTGTGACGCTGCTATCAGAGCCTCCATCTACTCATACAGGGGTACTTACTCTTCAACTCACTCATGTCGAAGTTGTGTCTGTGCATGAGTCACAGTTTCATGCTCTTCTCTGACCTCCATCAGCAGCTGCCAAGCTTGCTTCCTGTCGTTTACACATTTTTTAAAGGAAGAAGGATGACTGCATTTTTCTCTCATGTGGTGTCACATTCCCGATGGTGGTAATGATTTATGTTAGAGCTGAGATGAGTGAGTCCTGCTAATCTCATATAGAAAGTGTGTTGAAGCTAAATAGTCTGTCCCCCTTATATTGCCTTTACACAGAATGGAAACAACAGAAAACCTAGTCGTCGGTATTGTGCGTTTCTGCAAACCACTGATGATGTTTCTGAACCAAAACTTGTATCACGCTTGTTGAAACCTGATTAACGTTGTGGAATGATTGGTTATGTTTAGGCAATAAGACTTTGTGGTTAACATTAGAAAAAACATCAGGGTTTGTCGTAAAATAATAACGTAACGTGATGTCCTTCAATAAATAACAGCCACCTTTATTAGGGGCCCTGTCTCAACGGTAACCCACAAGTTTCCAAACTCTTGCAGGATGGTTAATGTTAGTGTAGGTCTTTGCCCTCCAGACACGACCCTTTTCTGCATTCCCAAGAGATCCAGCGGTGGAATGGTTTTTGTATTCGTTTCAGACAAACTGTGCATCATTCCTATTAAATGAACTGAATCAACCGTGACAGCGAGCGGTGGCGGCTTTGCACCCATTTAACCAACAGATCGTTAACAGACTCTAGTTCTCTTCACCAACTGAGAGAAATTGTTGCTCTCAGAAGTTTCAGATATCTCCAACTCAGAACTACAACTTTGAGGCTGATACAAACTTTTTTATTTTAACAATTGGCCCCTACTTTTAGACAGAGGTGGACAACAGCAGGCTCCTCATTTCTCGTCAGCAACCCAGAGGGCAACCTCCAGGTCTGAGAAGTGAAGTCGATGCTGAAGTGCCTTAAACCTGCATTCTTTCTAACAGCCAGAAGGGGGCGACTCCTCTGGTTGCATAAATAGGTCTGATTGTATAGAAGTCTATGAGAAAATGAGCCTACTTCTCACTTGATTTATTACCTCAGTAAACATCATAAACACCAATAAACATGAGTTTATGGTCTCAATCACAAGTTTCAAGTATTCTGCAATACCGCATGATGTTCATTTAGTGAAAATGTGTTAACATGGCACAGAATCTCCTTAAAATGTTCCTCCCATGAGAGTTATTTGCATTCTTTCTCAAGTTTTATAATATGGAAACATAATTTTTTGGAGACAAGGCTGTAAAAACACATTTCAAACATTTTCACTGCGTCCTGAATGTGAGCACTTGTTTGTGTGTTATTGTGTCACAGCCCATATACGTTTTAACCTCATCCCAGAGGAATTTCAAAGGATTCTGCAATCACGGTTCCCCTATTTGTTTATCATTGCGCCGCCTCACATTCCTCAGCAGCCGGAAGTGGGAAACAGATAAGAGCACATGTTGTTGTGCGCTGCGACGGCAGAGTCACTGTGTTCCTTTGCTGCCTGGTCTGGAGAGCAACAGCAGGGGAAGGGGATCCTTTAGATTGAGGCCAGTCCTCCAGTCTGCCCCGCTGGACAAATATTTGCTTAAGATGACTATTGTTCTTCTTCACTGTAACAAATAGTTGGTCAAACGCCAGTCTTTCTGCGTTATGACATCCCTTTGGCATTTCCCCCACCACGTAACCCCTTTAAACGATGACCGCACACAAATACGCATGTTTCAGTTTTTTCCTGTTCATGGAGGTTTCTCTTTCTGTCCTCACTCCGGCTGGATGTCTGATGTAAAATACAAAGTAAATAAATAAAAAGTCAAAGTAACTGAGGCTTTGTTAGACCCCTCGGCGTCACTTTTCACTCGCAGTAAAAACATGCTTAATGTTGTGAATTAAAAACACTTGCTCAGGTTTAGGCAGCAAAACCACTTAGTTAGGTTTAGGAAAAAACAACATAGCTGGCTTAAAACTACTACATTTTTGTTTTATGCACCTCTCCTGTTCTCTGTTGTTATCATTGCACAAAATTGATCTAGCTACACTTTATTTTGACTGGGAGAACCTCCAAACTACGGAAAATGTGAGGAAGTTCAGAGCCCCTCCTCCTTCATTTCTTCTTCTGTTGTCCCTACTATAAATACCCTCCTCCCTTTTGTACAGTTATGCCGTGGGAGATTTTTTTTTTATGGCTTATTTATTATCCCAATCCTCCTAATTCATACTGTTTTGTTTCCCACAATGTTATAATGTCCATCCCAATTATAATGTCCATATACTGATTTCAGCAAAAAAGCGTTTAAAATAGTTGTTTCAAGAGTAAACGCTGCTATTGCTTAAAGTTACAGCAGACCGAGCTAACTTTAACTTTAGCTAAGATTTAACATGGAGGCTCTGTTTCCCTGTGCATTTAGCAGAATAAACAGAAGCCAGCTGTAAAGAGATCCCGGTGTCACAACATCTTTACTATCTGACAAACACAACACAGAATTCGTCCGGTTACACAAATATGACTTGACGTTGTGGACGCGAACGACCAGCTGATTGTAAAAGTTTAATGTCTCCTGGATAATAGCCTTGTGTCTGTTGGGTCTGGTGCATCTCCTACCTTCACTAAAGGGCATCTAACGCTGACGGCTGTGACAAAACGTCGGTATTTGACATCCTGGGAATGACAATGGACTGTTCATTTTTATGCATACGTGGAAAAAATGACCCATAGAAAATTCACAGAAACTCCTGGACTTCCAGAGAAATTATAACAATGAGATGAGTCTTCCTGCGTGGAACACATATTCTGTGATTTACTGTCGTCATACAGTATGTATACAGGAAACCAATGAGGAATGTTTACCTAATAAATGTTGTGGGTAATAACATCAGTCAAGATGTGAAAACACAGTAACATTACACAATTTTAAAAGATTTACTGTGTACTCTGGCAGTGCTTGAATGTATAAATACAAATATAATATGTGTATGTTTAGCAGGAAGGTTTGCTCTAACAAGGATTTGACTTGAACTGTTTTCATTTTATTTATAATAACAAACTAAGTTTACAACAGTTTCATTGAAAAAAATCAGATATAAGATATATTTCATAAACCGATTTTAAAGAAAGGGATTCATTTGTGTACATAATTTTATTATTTTTTAAGCAATAGATAATAATAGCCAACCCAATATCACACCAACGTGTGTAGTAGACCTGCCTGTCCACCAGAGGATAGCGTGCCAGTGTCATGTTTGGCCTTGCCGGCCAAATAATGAATATTACAAGCCTGTGTTAATGTGCAGTACCAGCAGGTTTAGGAAAAAACATCATGACTGGACTTCAAATAAGTGCATAAACTAAGTAAAATATGTACGGAAACAACGTAACATAAATACAGAAGACACACCACAAACATCACAAAAACCCCATAGAATGTATGCATGAAGTGGACGTAGTCACCGTGATGTTACCCAGCGGTTTGGGGCCAGAAGTGACACGAGAGGGTGGCGCTAAGTGCAACCAAATGCTCAATAACACATTTATAGGCGACCAAAAAGAACTAAAAGTAACGTTGACTTATTTTGTCTCTGACTCGTCAGTACGGTCAGTCCAGTGAATCAGTGAAGTTAACGTCAACCACGCCTGTTTCTTAACCCTATCTATGAGGTTTTGTTGCCTAAACCTAACTTTCCTCCCGCCCGCCATAACCAGTCTTTCTCACTTTTTATTCTACATCACTACCGCCGATATTCACACAGATGCACTTACACTGCAGTCAGTACAGACTACATGGTGTACAAATGAAAAACAAGAATGGCGTTCTTACTGCATGCTTTTAACCTTGGACATTATCGAGTCATTCATACACATTTTCATGCGACCGGCCTGTAATCACAGATAACAGATGATATAATATATTAAGTAGAAGATGTTAAATGACCAGAGAAACATGCGTAAAAGGTGAATTTCACAAAAAGAGATTAAACACAATATACAGTATGCAGCATATAATATTTTTAAAACCAGTCTCTTTCGTTTGCTGTAATTTCCTGGCTGATGTAAAGCATTTAAAGTCAGTAGAATAAAAAGGAGAAATAAAAATAATCCTGCCAGATTTGTTCTTTACATCGACAGAGTCTCCAAGTTCACCTATCCATCCATTCTTCTCTGTGGTATCCTGTTATCAGATGCACATACTCCATTAGTTCCTTATGACTCTACATACCTGTGCATTTGAATTATATAACCCATTCTATAGCTGATAAGAGTATAAGGAATACCTGATGGTGTTTGCATGACATGCTGTAACTGTTTAGACTACGTGGGCGGCCAGGCTGTGGTCAAACTTGTGATGTCTGTTTTTGTCTGATACAGATAGGCAGAGTAAACTGACTGTGTGTGTGTGGGTAACAGAAAGCTGATGTAGCAGGCGGCGGTGGCGTATCTCTTTATGAAGGTCAAAGCGTGTTACACGCTGAGATGGGGGGGGGGGGGGGGGGGGGGCGGTCGTGCCATGACCTCACCATCCTGCAGGAGGGGTGACAGCTTTCCTCGACTTCATCATCCTCATATCAGCCGTGTGGCACATGCAAGCCCTCTGTCTGTTTCTACTGCCACCACTCATCTCTTCCTCCGCCTTCCTCTGGCCTCATCCTGCATGCCCAACGCCTCTGGAAAAACAAAAAAAAAAAGGAAAAACACGAGTCATGGCCTCACATACCCTCATCATCTGCTGCCACTCTACTCTGACTGTTAAATTAAAGTGTGTTATTATTCTGCATGACAGACTCTGTCAGTGTACTGAACAAATACTTGTTTAATCAAGATTAATCATCAATGATTTCTTGATTTACAAGTTGTATAACAACAATGAATAGACAGTACACACTATGACGTACCTGCAAGCAGATAAAGATATTTTGAAGTGTTCATTGATATTTTTGTCATAATTTCAATAAGCTTCCATAGTAGGTGGATCAACAGTCCGGCTGTTTTAATGCCATTTCTTTAACACATTAATGCAACTTAATATTTTTAGGTTGTTGCAAGCTCAGTTTTAAAGATAGAGCGAAGATACTGGTGTCATATGAATGGACTACCAGTATAAAACTAGTAAACTGTCAGTACAACATACACATAAAGTATACTTTTAAAGTATAAACTAAAAGGTGGGCCTATTTAAGTATTACAGCGGTATGCTTTTAAGTGTACTACTAGTACGTTCATATTAGTATACTTAGTACATAAAGTGTACTTAAGAAATACACAGTATATTTGGACTTTAGTATACTTCATCAAATTAACTTGAAGTATACTACTTTTTCGTAATAGCAGAGTGTATTAAGCAGAGGGAATTCAGGGGAGTCAAACTGAACTTGTGTTTATTAAAACAACAGTTAACTAAGATTAAAAACGTGTTGTCACATTTAAATTCTGAGCTTTGCAGATCAGACAGGAAATGTCAATGTTCGTCCCCTCGGCACTTCACTGTGTTTCAAATCTGGCCTTTCTAAAAAAGTAATTACACGTTGGTCCTGCGCTTTTTGGCCTGTTGGGGGCGCTGACAGCGCTGTATGTTAAGGTGACTGCTGGAATGTGAGGAGGGCAGGTGGAGTGTGTGTGTGTGTGTTGTGTAACAATACTGCTCTGACGAGTACACAGTGGTGGGAGGGGCCATCAGGATATCAGCCATGGGGGGGTATAAGTAGATGTCCTGGCAGCGACTTGAACACAAAGCACCTGTTGCTGCTCTCCAGCCTCAACACACTAAAGACTCGTCATCTTTTGAAGCGTGTCGACTGACTGCTGCTACTTTTACACATCAGATGACGATGATGGCTTCCTTCATGTGCAAGACACTGACCTTATTCATCATCTGCATGGCTCTGCAAGAGGGTGAGTGACTTTTTTCTTTTAAATACTTATGAGTGTTGAATCCAGTAAAAACATTCATTTTGTTTCATGCCATAAATTTTCACCTCTTTCTAGCCTGAATTAGATAAAGGTTTTAGCGCTAAGGTTTGAGGTTTATCATAATAAGCAAAAATAGTAGATGCTGGTTGCTGCAGCTTTTGACTCTCTGCCAGTCGCCAAAGAAAGTCCAATACAAGATCTGGGTTAACAAAAATGTGCTTTGATAAGTAACCCACCTTTTATTGATAAGTAATCACATCGCTACCACAGAGGTTTTACTTGCGGGATTGTTTGACTTGGATTAAGGTCCTTGATATATAATATAATAAACATGCTCCATCATTAATCACAATCTCATTTGTTTATCCACACAATTGGGTGTTAACCCGCCAAGTGGATTTCTCTGTGTTTACATGTGATAGTCATGAACTGCACAGTCATACTGCAAAGGATTAGTTGGCGCTTTTTAATCTCGGGATCCTTTGTTTCTTTTCAAGGTTGGGGACTCCCCTTATCAGACCGGGCAGAGCCGCTAGCTCAGGCTCCACATCCACGCCACGTAAGGACCAAACGCTGCTCCTGCAACAGCTGGGATGATAAAGAATGCATCTACTTCTGCCACCTGGATATTATCTGGGTCAACACGCCAAGGTGAGGCTGCAGGGTGCTTCAGATATACACTCAGAGAGCTGGGAGATGGAGTAAACCACCCTAACCCCATCAGGGATGATTTTAAAAATACTTTCTGGTTCCCACATGCTTTCCCCAACACTGTCCTAATAAGTTTCGCTTTCCTTTACAGCAAACTCCTTCCTTATGGCCTTGGAAGTCCCCTGTCTCGTCGCCGCCGCCGTTCAGCTGAGCGTTGCGAATGCCTCAACCCAGCCGATAAGACCTGTTCCGGATTCTGCCAGAAAAGGTGAGCGCCGTTCCCTTCCGTCTTCAACCTACGTAGACCTACAGCAAAGCAAGACCCATCACAATGCTAGATAGTATCAAAGAAGCGTCTTCTTCCAGTATCAGCTATGTGTGACGAGCCTGAAATATGTTGATGTAGAGGATGAGAGGAGGCCAGATGATTCAGTGTGTGATAATGTTACTACAGTATAGGGGTGGTAGTCAGTGCAGAGAAAGGCCCGCATTTCCTCGGAAGCCTTGAAAGAAATCACAAAGGTTCATTAGCAAGGCTGCTATATTTGGAAAGTTTTCTGTTGCGCCTTTGAGGTATTGTGTTCATGACACCACCAGTATGGATTAGTCACCGTCTCTAGATGTTATCCTGGGTGGTGTTTTGGAAGACGCGCCCTACATTCCTGCCCGTAAGGCATCTAGAGATATATTAGTGTGAAATTACTTGCTCAACCCTGAACTACAGTTGCTTCAATTAACGGTTTAATTCCTCGAGGCGTTGGAAGGGTTGTGTCCTTGTTTTAACGCTTATGTTGTATCTGTCCACAGCTTGGAGAATCCAAGGACTAGTAATGTCGTGAGCCCACTGGTAGAATCTGCGAGCACAAACGGCAACAAATTGCTGGCATCTTTCAGGTATGGATTGTTTTTGTCTCGTGATCCTGGAGAGTGAGCGAATGTACATATTGAGAGAAACTAGTATTTTCTTCAGCCATTGTTTAAAAAACAAGCCAACAAAACTTGCTCGCCAGCGTTAACTAACGTGATCAGAGAATTTTTCTGCCTCCACATAATGCCGACAAAATAAGTCATCATGTTTTCTAACAGAAAAGGTCTATAAAGAAGAATTTAAGGATCAAGCTTTTAATCTGTATTGTGGTGTGTGTGATGGTCATTTGTACACATGATGCTTATTGATTTTCTTTTGCTCTTCCTGCAGATCTGTGGTCAAATCCAACATTGCGATTGCAAAAGATATTCTGTCATCGAATGAGAAGAGGCTGAGGAGCAGAAAAAGGAGGTAGAGCTCTGAGCAAACAGAAGCAGTTTAAACCTCCATGGATTCAACCTCCGTGGACCGTAGACGCATCCAGATACCTGCAGGCGTGTCAAGAGTCTTACCAGCTCTGGGAATGTTGGTGGAGGTGGAAGGATGGAAAGATGGAAGGCAGCGAATCAAGCATTTGATCGACAACACAGAGCTTCGGAGGCCTGGCAGCCCACTGAGACAGAAGTCCTGCAGCAGGAACAATGTTGGGTGGAGACGTTTAGAGTTTAGAAACTCTTTTTGAACTTCTTTGAACAACAAATGCCAAGAGAGGATCCATTAAATTCCTCTTTTCGGGAGCCACATCAAGAAAGTTTACAATGACTAATCAGCCACTCATCTGTGGTTCATCGCAGTCTTTTGACTCGTCTGGATGGACAGTTTTAAATCCATAACTACACCGAGGATTATAGGATCATTGCATATTCTAGCGTCATATCAACTTTGTATTTAGTTGGAAATTGTCTGGCAATGTTTACTCGAATGATCTGTCATTGCTGGCCTTTGGTTCAGTTTCATTTTCCTCTGTATCAGAGCTGGAATCTGCTGTCGAGCCTCGTGTTTAGGGCGAATAAGCAAATTGCTTATTAATTATCCGGCAGTACTTGAAAATGGCAGCTTGTTCACTCTCGGCACACACGGCCTCAGTGAAATGAAGGTCATCTCTTTGGTATTAATCTCACAAACAATTAGCTTTCAGTCCATTGTGAGCTCCTGTACACACACAGTCAACTTTATGCAAGCATAACATCAACAACAGTAGGTCTATTGTGTTGGCTCGAGTGTTTATTGCATAGCTCCTGTTTAATGTTTTGATTGAAGATAAGCCAGCAGGTTTCAATGACGTACAGCTTGCCAAAAAATGCAACAATTGTTTTTCTGCCCTGACAAATGCTCATTTTATTCCTCTGTAATTAGCCAATGGGAAATAATCACTTGTGTTATGCACTTCAAACACTATTTACCTGTGGCCTGTGCCATGAATCCATTCACGCAGAAAATATTCATCCTCAACTATCTCAATGCTGTAAACGATAGATGGTTTACCAGCTTAGAAGTTTACTGTTAAATCCTGAATTGTACATATATAGAACAATTAATTTATTCTCTAACTTATTCAGATGTATTTATATTTGTATGAATGACGCGCTGAATTGTGTATGAGAAAATAAAAAAAATACAAGAAAATCAAAGCAGAACTGTGATTTCATTATTTGTGAAATATATATTTCAACTACCAATTACTACCGTGTTCACTTCTTTTCTTTTTGGAGGAAATATTGAACTTCTTCTAGGGGTGTAGATACTACAGAATACTGAGCACAGTATATTATAACAATTTAATCACCTTTGTTTGAGGAACATTGACCTTAATTGTTAAGAAATGGATTTAAGCAAAGGAATAACAATTTAGCTGCTAAGTGTTTTGGTTTTGGCACAATTGTAGCTCGCATTAAAGGTACAATACAAGAGGACACATGTTGGATTTAATAAGAAAGGCTCAATATCAATATTGTCTTGAACTGCAGCAGAGGATTTCAGTGTAGAAATGATATCCAAGAAAGTGAGCATTTCAGCTCGTTGAAGACAGGTTGTTTCCAGAATACCATCAGATTATTTCAGCAATATAGTCAAGTAAAAAATATAAAGTCTCCTCAAGAGCTGGTTAACAGCTCTCTATGTTTATTTAATGTTGGTTGAGGTTTCATTCCATTTCCTTGTGATTATTTTTGCAACTCTAATTAAATGTGTGGAAATAATTCAACACAATCTCCCAGCAGATTGTGAAATAGACGCAAATTTGAATCACTTTGATTCATGTTCAGAGACACAAATTTCCCTTTTATTTTGGGAAGCTCCGTAAGACTTTCAGCAAGGTCTTCTTAGTCCATTTTCCCACAAATATCCAGCAACACCTGTCAGTTTTCGCTTCAGCCTTTTCAAAATAAAACCACTCAGTTAGGTTTAGGAATAGATCGACTTGGTTAGACTTAGGCAACAAAACTATTTAGTTAGGTTTAGGGAAAAATGGCAGTTTGGGCTAAAGAAGTGCTATAACTTAAATACAGAAGTTACGTTACACAAACTACTTAGTTTTGAATAGGAATAAATCATGATTTGGGTTAAAATAACTCAGAGAGTGCCACAACTTAAGTATGGAAGTTACATGACAAAAACCAAATAGTTGGGTTTAGGGAAAGATCATGACTTGAGATAATACAACTCAGGAAGTGCCGTAACCTAAAGTACATGACAAATCAACAATGACCTCTGGTCACCGGTTTCCTGGGTGTAAGTCTTGTGTGTTGGGTGTTTTTTGACTCTTCCATACACTCCGACCTCTTCCTTACGTGGCATTCAACGCTCTCTGTACTTTGTAGTTCACAATTACGTGGATTACATAGGAATTGATTTTGTGCTGACCATCATGAAAAAAAAAATGTGGCATTTGTGTCTATGTACACAAATCAGTACGTTAAATTACGTGACTGTTTCACGAACTGCTGGACTGACTGTGCTGAGTAATCATGAACAGAAGTCCTGCTGGCCACCAAAAAGCCCCAGACAATAATAGATTCACATATAACATGTTTGGCTCAGTTAAAACATACTCTGGAGTGGACTGAACAACTGCACCAAGGCCTGTTGGACAGCCTCAGACCAGCTGCTGGATTTGGTGATTGTTGATATGTGATTTTAATATCATTTATTGAGTCCATTGAAAATGGTGTGACATTGTGATCCCACAGTCTTTTTTGTCCTGCCTCTACCTGTTTGTCATTATATCGTGCACTGTAGCATGTGGTTGTTTTGCAGTCTAATAATATTAATAAGATAAGATAAGATAAGATAAGATGAACCTTTATTAATCCCCGGAGGGAAATTTGGGTGTCTTAGCAGCATCAACAACAACAGTACAGATAAATACAGTACAGTAAAAAGTAAAAGAGAAGGTGCAGTGTATGAAATAAGGTGCAATGAAGTTAATTGACAATAAAAATAAATAAGTAACAGTAACAGTAATAAGTAAAGTGCAGCAGGTAATATTGTTCTTAAGCAGTTATTTCTTTCTGAACTCGTGGAGACATGTCTGTGATTGAAAATATTTAAACCTAAGTGAAACATCTGTATCTTGGGGCTTTCTTAATCTGCTTTATAAACATACAGAGACAAGAGGAAAGTAAGAGAAAGAAGTGGAGTTTCTGGTGAGTTCAGTTAGAGGTTGAGCTGTCACACAAACACATCTGCTGCCAGCTAGCGTACAGCTAAAATACAGTTGGTACATTAAGTTTGGAGCGAGTAAACACAGCCATCAAATTCTTCCAAACGACCAGAGAGAAAAATGTGCTGAATGCACCTTTAAAATGCTGCATGACTTGCTGTCTGATACTAGAATTTGACGTCTCCCATGTGAGTCCTGATGATGCAAGATGTCAGCAACCAAAGCTGAAAAATAACTGGAATAAATAAATAAAATCATGAAATAAGTAAATAAAAAATGTGGAAATATAAGGTGAACTAAATAAAAGCAATATATAGGTAGATGTTAAAATAAAATGTGAAATGATTTAAAATTGTGGAAAAAATGTCGAAATATAAAGAGAAATAAATAAAAGAATAAATAACTAAAATGGGGAAATATAAAGATAAATAATTAAAATATTGAATAGGTAAATATGTAAACATATATAAAAATATGTAAACAAGACAAATAAGAAAATATAAGAGTAATTGTAAGCATTTTTATTTTTTTACATATATTTGTTAGTTTATTTTGTATTTATTTCTGTATTTCTAACCATATATATCCCAGGCTGAGTTGTCAGTTCCTGCAGACATGAAGCGATGCTTTGAGGTGGGCCTTTCGACTATCCATCTGGTGTGTCAACAAGACCTGAGGGTGCAGCCACATTTTTCTCTTCTTCCTTCATTTCTATGTCCAGGTGCAAGTGTTTTATTAACAGTTAGTTTATGACAGATTTGACAAATAATTTACAAATGGACAAATCTCAAAGTCTTGAGCCGCTCTCTTTTTCTCTTCTTTTTCTTTTTTGGCACATCTCTCCACTTTCTTTGTCATTAGTCAAGTTTATAATATAGAAATTACCACAAATAATGAATGTATTGAATTATGAATTGTGATTGGTCATTGCTTAATGCATGTTGCTGCCTAACTTGAGAACTAAAAACTTGAGAATATAAAAAGCATCTTGCTCCATAAAGGCCCAGACACACCAACCCAACATCAAAGAACCAGCGGCAATGAAGGTCACATCACCTTCATCTTGGCTGACAAGTTGCACTTGAACACACTGCAAAGACTACAGCTGACGGCCAACTACCACGTATGTTCTGCTCCTCTGGGAGATAAAATAACTCTCCACACCAGACGGTGGTAGTCTGTATCCGTTCAAAAAACAGAAGACTGAGGGCTGTGGATATACAAGCAGTTATGATACGTACATGAAACAAAGCGGCATTTGCCGACCATTTTCACACCACTCTCACTCACCACTTAGCTTCATTCGAGATGGTTATGATGCCATTGTAAAAATATCGGCGCCCTGGAGTGATCAGATGAGATGAGGATGGAAAATAAGAAGAGCCCTCTGTGTTTTTCCTCTTGATTTTACTCATTGGCTTGCTTTCCTCACTTCCGTTTCTGTGCACTGATTCGACATGCTGAATCATCTGAAAAACCTCTGACACGGGCAGACTAGAGCCAACATTGCAAGACACCCCCCAAAAACTAGGCCGGCAGACGCTCACCGACGTCCCAAAACTGTCTGACGGCCGACTGTCGGCTTTGAAAGTCAATGGCTTAAAAGTCTAATTTCAGTATGAGCTGAGGTTCTGTGCAAAATTGAATTGTTGTAAAGCCCTACATAAAAATGACTTAAACATTAAATGAAAAAAAAAAAAAAAAACATTAAATGGCCACCTCCTTCCCGCCTATTGCTCTCAATAAAAGATTGCTTTCAAGCCTGTTAATCACTTGAGCCTGACTGTGCAGAAAAAAAATCAGGTGTGTCTACTTTGAACCTTTAACTAGAGAACAGGGGCAGAGTGAACATGTTGATGTATGCAGTTACTACACACAGCATTTCTTTGTCCATATAGTGTAACGTGCAACAGTTATCTCTCCACGGTGTTGAGTCTGTCCCCTTGTCGCTCCATACACTGATGTTTACTTTAGATAGGCTGTTCTGCAGGAGGGACGTGAGCTCAGAGAGTGTTTATTTCAGAGGATGTTGTGTATCTGCAGGACATCCCAGGTTACAGGTCAAGTGTTTAAGGAATGTCAAATAATGACAATAAATGAGGCATTTTGCTTGTGTTTTCTGTGCATTTGGCTTGTGGTTGACCAGGAGTAGGAAACAAACTAGGCCAGCAGTGCTAATACATGCACCTGTGTCTCCATTATGACATCCTAGTTATTTACCCTGACGTCAGTACGAACTCTCAGACCCCCCAGCGGCTGCTGAAGAGTGTGAATAGCTGACTAAGAGTGTGGAATGAAAACAGGATGCTTTTTCTGCATTCCTGCTGAATTCCTCCAGCACAGGAGAGAGTCGGGAGAGGAAAAGAAACAAAGGAAAACCAGGAGCACGTCTGCTGTTTTCACAGGGAACTGATACGGGCTGGATGGGGGATTGAGATTGCAACCTTAATCACGCTGTTGTCATAACACCAGTGCATTGTTTTGCTTTGTTTTATTCCCTGTTATTGCCCTCATTTTTTCCACCCCGACATGCAGGCTGATAGTACATCATGATTGTGTGATTATAATTGTGAAAGTCTCAATGTGTTCCTGGCTTTTGTTTTTGCACATTTAGGGTTAGGGCACTGTACTTGCTGTGCTTTTAGCAAGTAAATTATTTTGGGACTGTGTGAAAATTACTAGGGTGGAGAGCGGGATTAAGCAGGAGTCAGGTAGTCTCGTTGAGGCTGAGGTCTCTTTTTCAAGATCAGGCCCGACAAAGAGAGTAATGAGTACAACTCAATACTCCATCAATTAACTAACCAAGACTAAAGGTCTTTACACACCAGGGGGGTGATAACTAAATAATACAAAAATGTTAAATACTTTCCTGTGAATATTATCTATTATCGATTATGTCTAGGGCTTTTATTGTAAAAGGTAAGAATGGAGTGGAACCCGTTCGGGATTTGCTGATGCCGTAGAAATAGAAAATAGGAGTAGAACGAACATTCCCATTCAAATCAATGTAGTGTGGATGGTCAGAGCGGCGGCCATTTTTTATGTGTACTGTTGACATAGAGAGATCTGCATAAACTAAACGATGACTAAACAAGCAGTGGAGTAGTAATGTTACAAGGCACATAGAAAATGTGTATGCGTCAAATTTAACAACTTAATGCTTCATCCTCACACTCTTGTAACAGCGGACGAAAGACAATTGCTGTCGCCAGATGAGGGACAACTTTGTTTGGCTCGTTTTCTGTAAGCAGTGCAGCCCTGGAGCACGGCTGTGTTAGGAAGCTAGCAGCTAGCTAGCAGGAAGCTAGCAGCTAGCTAGCGGACAGCTGGCTGGTTAGCTCTTGGGCTGGTCCTGCCAGGCGAACAGCAGGCTGGTGTCCAGCATCAGCTCTGGGTCTAAACGGTCCCCCCGCCTGGGGACAAGTTACCTAGCTATCTACCTAGCCTGCCGTCTCCGGTCATCTCACACTTTGCAACCTCGTTCACGTGGGTTCTGTTGTCACCATAACAACTAACAACAACCGCCATTTTCTTTTGTACCAGTCAAATTATCACAGCAAACACTTCAATGACCCTCCTACACCTGTTTTACTTATCTGGTTGATGCCTTTATTTGTGTTGCGAAAGCTCAGTGTTCCAGGAAAAAAAATGTTTTTTTTTTTTGTTACAGTGGTGTAATCTAAAAAAAAATCTAGGTATATATATCATAATTTTTACAATTGGTGTCAATGTGCAAAACAGCGGTGGAATTTGCAATCTCCAAATTTATTGCAAATATAATTAATCATAGGATAACTTTAAATAACAAATAACTTACTTTTAAAACTTTCTGTTATAATGCAGAAGAAAGTGACGGTTAAAATGACTTTTGGAGGAGATAACATCTAGTGTGACGGATAAAACAAATCCCTGACACTGTGACAGGATTAAAGCATACCTTTACAACCAACTGTGCACACCAGAACCATCACGTGATTAAATCCTGCAAGAAAAAGCTGAAATATGAATTTGCAGTGTTCAGTAGTAGGAACTCGGTGAACTTGAAAAAAAAAAAAAATAGATATGGATTATGACATCTGTGCGCTATGCTTTGTGACACAGCTGTTTTTGTGTGTTCGCTTGCTGTTGTACAGTTCCAGTCCAAACTGGCTGCGATTACAGTAAAAAGCCGGTGTTGGTGCATTCCTCCTCTTCCTGGTTTTGTTTGCCGGGACCAGAGTGGCTGCGGGACAGCAGACTGGGGACAGACTGGCCTATCAGCACCGCTGGTCCGAACATGCCTGCTGATACCAAAACATGAAGTCTAGTCATAACCAAACAGCGAGGACCAGCAGGAAGGAAGCAGGCTCGGTCAGGGAGAGAAGGAGACGGCGTTTCGATGCATAAATGGGCAACGATTCAGTGATTTCAGAGGAAGTATCATGACTTCAAAGAACTCGCTCACAGTCCAGTGAATAAACAGTGACATAGCTGTTTTGAATAGCAGACATTCCTGGATGCTTCCTCACCGAGCTCAAAGGTGAACCTCATTAAGCAGCATCATTCAAAGACAAAAGTGTTTAACGGTATATACAATATTGGGAAATGGCCTGTCCACTGTAATTTCTCTTGCAGAAATGGCCCCAGACCGCAAGACATTCCTTCTCCTGCTTTAAACAGATCTGTATTTCTGTATACAACCCACTGGCATGCCTGTACTGGATGGCATTCTTCACATTATGGTCTAGATTGTCATCGCGTCTTCTGTGTGTGGGCACACGTACGCCAGATATAGTGATAGCAGCTCACAATGTGTTTCACATTGAAACAGTATAAACAACCTCTGTAAACAGCCACGTGTCCTCTGTGTGACACCGCAGATCGAAATCATAATTTACCATTCAGACACCTGACGATGTCCATCTGCTGACAGACAGGTAAATGTATAGCAGGTAAACATGTGCTGAGCTGCAGCAGATCAGTGGCAAACAGGGACAGTGATAATATGCACGTACACTGTTGCTGTCTTCTGTCGAGCTTCACAGCATTTAAAATTATAATCAGAGCTACACTCATGAAACAAATTACTTGGTGACACTGGCATAGAATAGTGTGGACTGAGCCCTGGATAGCTCCAGTCCAGTTTAAAACCTTTAAAAGTACTGTACCTTTTAAAGAGTACTCCACTGATTTAGCATTGCACTTCTTTAAAGGTGCAGTGTGAATGATTGGCAACATCTAGTGGTGTGGTTGCAGTCCGCAACCAACTGAGTACCCCTCCGCTTTCCAAGACTGTGGTAACATTAGCTGCCTTGTGCAAAACCATGCAAATGGCGTTCTGGCTCAGAGGTCATCCTTACTATATTAACGCTACTTTAGAAAAGTAAAAATGTGAAAGGCTCTCTCTAAAGCACACTAATCAAACAAACTAGACTTTGGGGACAAGTGTACTCGGTGTAGGCAAAGCACCATAAGTTTACCTCATAAAATCTACTTGAAGTATACCATTTTTTGTAAGGGTAGGCCTACTGTACAACTGAGGTAAAGCATAGTCAGAGCTGTAGAAAATTTTATTGAGTAGTTGATAGTGAAAGGTGACAGGAAGCAATATCAAAAAGGCGTAGACAATTCGGTCATGGTGGAAAAACAGCTCACTGAACTCACTGACTGGAATGACAGTGGCCTATAAACTGAACAGGACTGAATGTACGTGAGGAAACTGGCAGCTCACACTGATTTGCAGCTTCCACCAGCCTTTATGATAAAGTTGGTTAGGAACACACTGTGAAAGAGCGCCAGCTTTCTTTGGACAACTTCAGATAACACTGAAATTCACTCCGAGAACACTCTTCAGTCAGTCAACTGTCTGTTTACTGGTTGTTTTACACTTTTAGATGGAGCAAAGGTGAGTTGAGTTTGGCATGACACTCCGTCTTCCTGTTCAGCCCTCTGAGAGGCGGCATTAACACAGAGGGTGGATTAATATTTAATACTCCACACCAATGACATCATGGATTTGTGTTCTGCATTCAAAACAAGACACTCATGAGCTGGTAATGTCATCTACACAGACAATCTCCTAGAAAGGGTTTTTCATTTCCACATGCACAACAAGCGGAAGTCATGCGATAAGAATTTCTACCCCTGTTCTTCTCCACGTGGGGTATCCACTCAGTTGTTTATTAAGCGCTTCCTCACCTATTTAACCATTATGAGGGCCATAAGTCTCCTGCGCCCTCCCACCGCTTCCAGCTAGAGGGGGAGAGAGCAAGCAGTGGATCAATGTAATGCTGTATCTGTCCATTAATCATGCTGAAACGGCCAACAGGCATGCAGTGCTTGTTTGATTTCCTGTGGAAGCTCACACGCCTGCAGACCTCCACAGTCGCCTCACACCTCATCTAACAAGGCAGTGCTTGTTTGCTCGGTGGAAGATATTAACCTTCTCTTTGTCATCTGATATCCAAGTACAGCGCGTCACCTTCTCAGAGGGTCAAAAATAGAAGTAGATGGTTTGACAGGAATTGTTTTCTCTTCAGGTAAACTGTTTTGCATATTGATTCATATCATCCTGGCAGCGCCACTATGAGGTATAATCAAGTACGAATGGGGCTTTCCATGTTTATCATACCTGCTTTTAAGCAAGTTATCACCACAATCTGTGAGGAATGCAGTTTTAAAGGAGCCGGGATGTCAGGGTGACATCATTCTTGACAGATGAATGTCCCGTGACAGAAATATACTACTAAGAAACTGGAGGATTTTCTGATTAACTACTTCCTCATTTCATTTAAATGTAGTATGAAAGCCCAGTGTTTCCCAAAAGCATTTAAAACTAGGGCTGTCAAAGTTAACTCAATAATAACGTGTTAACGCAAATTCGTTTTAATGCCATTCATTTTGACACAACATGCAAATTTCGAGAGGAGAATGAAGATACTGGTGTCATATGAAACCTGAAAACATAAAGCCCTCGGTACCAACCATTTCATACTAGTTTAGGAAGTTAAATAATGCTCAAAACTTTGCACTAAATGTTGGTGAGGATAAACTGGCATGACCATTTTCAAAGGGGTCCCTTGACCTTTGACCTCTAGATATGTTAATGGATAACCAGTCTCCCCTTTACAGACATGCCCAGTTTATGATAATCACATGCAGTTTGGAGGAAAGTCATAGTCAAGTCAGCACACTGACACACTGACAGCTATTGGGCTTCAGTTTGTCATGTTATGATTTGAGCATATTTTTTATGCTAAATGCAATACCTGTGAGGGTTTCTACTTGATAAACCTCCTTTTAAGGTACATTTAGGTACAGAAAAAAATGTGTGATTAATCACAATTAATGTGATTAACTATGGAAAATCATGCGATTAATCAAAAAATATTTCAATGGACTGACGGCCTATTTTAAATATAACATTAGCATTACTCTATACTTTTACTATTATATATAATGTGTACTATGTCATGTTAGCTTGTTGGGAAGGAGTCTAAATAACGCTCCAAACTTGTGCTAAATTTTGGCCATTTTCAAAGGGGTCCCTTGACCTCTGACCTCCAGATACGTGAATGAAAATGGGTTCTCTATGGGTACCCATATGTTATTTTCACCTCTTCTAAAATGATATATTTGAATATTTCTGCGTATTGGGGTCCATAAACAGTCTTGGAATTACATAAATTGGTTATCACTGTAAAGCTGAGACTCTTGTGGATTCAATGAGCCCAACTGTATTCACGAGTGATAATGTTAGTCCCTATGATAGCCATTTCATTGTACCAAGATCATTTTTTATAATTTCACAAGATGAAATAACCTGTGGTGACCTCTAGGATAATCACAGCCTCATGAAACTGAAAAAAACACATGATTAATTTGGACAATCTCTAAACATTAGCACAGTACCCCAGGTCCTATATAAACTATGATCCTCACCACATTATTATCTAATCTTGTCTTAATGTGTCCAGGATTCTTCACTTTTCTCTCAGTTTCCCTCCTGGTTGGATTTTTTTCTTCAGTTTTAACAGTTGATCCAGAGATGTGGGAGGTAAAACCATCACAATGACCTTGTTCACAAAGGAATGTAAATTCCAATGGGTGAATTCCACCTCAGTCCTAGACACTACTAACATGTCATTATAGTCTATGTGGGGGAAAACTGATCTAATGCCCTGCTGGGAATGTTTATCCTCTTATAAACATTACAGACACCGGCTTGAACCTCAAGCTTATCAATCTACGCTTTCACAAATTCCATAACTTCACACACCTTTGTTTAATTTTCTAGCCTAAATATATCTGACACTGTGCAGATCTTTGGGTAACTAATTATAGTCTGAGGAATCTCCCTTCAAAACAAAGACCCTTTTCCTCAAGCAAGCTTTTTATCAAATTTCCATGATGCTCCAGCTCCTCTGGGTGTACTCCCTTAGCTTTATCGAGTGCGGACGCCCGGGACGATGGCCTTTATTCATGATGACAGGAGAGGGCGGGGTGGCAGCTGTGGATCCAGCTGTGGATGGCAAGCATTGTGCCACATGGTATGTTGCAGTCTTAAGGCCTGGTGCCACACGGTATGTTGCAGTCTTAAGGCCTGGTGCCACACGGTGTGTTGCAGTCTTAAGGCCTGGTGCCACACGGTATGTTGCAGTCTTAAGGCCTGGTGCCACACGGTGTGTTGCAGTCTTAAGGCCTGGTGCCACACGGTATGTTGCAGTCTTAAGGCCTGGTGCCACACGGTATGTTGCAGTCTTAAGGCCTGGTGCCACACGGTATGTTGCAGTCTTAAGACCTGGCCGCAGCAGGAAGTGATCCAGCAAAATGAATCTATGCAAAATATTTGGTGATGCAGTGACTGTAGCAGACTCGCAGGGCCCTAGTTAATGAGCTAGCAGCTAACTGGCTAGTTAGCCGGGCTAGCAGTAGTCTCCCACAATAGCTTAAACAGATTCTCTCTACTGTTCTTGTTTACTCCCCCTGGCATTTTGTTCACCATTGCGCACCATTTCGTCCAGTATTCCATAGCCATGAACGTATGAAGAGACGTCTTTAGAGGTTAATTTTTTTCACTGTCCTAAAAGTAGTAAAATGAACTTATTGCTGAATCCAGAGTTACTGCACGCTCATATGACACATACAGATCTGTAATAATGGATATATTGGCTGTAATTCATCACTTCTATCATCTTATAATACACCCTTGGGATGTATGCTGTAAGCCTGTACCATGGTGGAAGTATTAACGTCTCTGTTCCCAAATATCCTGCTACTAGTAGTATTAGTAGTGTGACATACATCTGATTTACATCCTCTTATACATCCACGGTGTGTGGTCTATTGGACATCGATTTTGGAGGAGCATGTTTTTCTTGCTTACATTCATGTCCATTGCTTTTTTTATGCTCCTCTGGGAAGCAGCTGGGCAAAAAAGGTCCATCCATCCGTCTTCAACTGCTTATCCTGTTAGGGGTCGCGGGGGGGCTGGAGCTGATCCCAGCTGGCATTGGGCGAAGGAGGGGTACATCCTCGACAGGCTGCCAGTCCATCGCAGGGCAGTTTAATAAATAAATAATTAGAAATTAAATATTAATTAAATAAATAGGAATATTAATATTACTTATTAATCCCATATTTATAATATTTTTATCGTCCAACGCAGGAAATTTCAGTAGAGACGTTAGAATTATTGCAATAGGATGGAAAAAATTTTGATTTTAAAAATGTTTTACCAGCATTCGGTTGTTGGTTTCAGTGCAAAATGGTAAAAGTGTAGCTCTGCTGCTGAACGCCAATGTTGCCATAAAACGAACACTTTCACTTCTTAGCAATATACGTTCTCTGCCAATGACACTGCCTCTGAAAACATAAGCGTTTTTCCATTCGGGAAGAGCAACGAGGAAACTCCACTTGGCTGACCAATCGTGTAACTTCACCGCCAAAAACGGTAACTGTAGTGGTTTCTCCACAACTTTATTATCCGACACAACAATAGCACCACATGATCTACAGAGGGACCAAGCTAATACTATTACCTGACTGTGATGACTGGTGTGCGACTGTAATGCTCCCTGCTGTAATGCACAAACCGTCTGCACAGCATCATAAAACAGTGTTTGTTCTGTCCAGTCACATAGCTGCCTCCTGTATCTGTGCGTCCGTGAACAGACGATGTGTCATCACTGACAGACAGACAGACAGACTTGTCTTGTGAGATGTGACCTTTCTGTTAAATGTGTTCATATTTTGTACTTTTCCTAAACCCCTTTTCACAAGTCATGGAAAACTTTTCTAAAAAGTACTGTTCACTTTGTATCTTTCCTTACTGTCTTCTGTTTGAGCCGTCAAGTAATAAAAAGCCTGAACAAACTTGGTTTCAAGGTTTTACAGTTGCTGTAATAGGATTTTTTTTTTTTAACATAAGTGATTCATTTTAAACTGATGGTAAATGATTCTTCTTCTGATATGTGGTCCTATATCTCAGCGCTCCATCAGCCTTTAGTTTCCAAATTATCCTGTCAATCATCACGTTATCAGTAGATGTAAAGCAACAGGAAATGCATCTGTGCCTAATCTTCAAGACAAGACAATAGATAAAACTGACAAGAAAACTGTGAGAAGTCACAGTTTGGGTGAGATTACATCATTCTTTTGATCCCGTAAAGAGTGTAACTCCAGCCTTCAAGCTCACACAGTATCACAGCTTTTCAATCTCCCTGTCATTTCAAATATTGCTTTCTGAGCCACCTCTTAACTGAGCTCACTCTCCACTTCTTCAGTATGTCAGCTGAGAACATACTCAAAGTATAATACGCTTACATTTAAAGTATTTAAAAGCATATTTTTGTAAACTAAAAAGTGGGCCAATTTAGTCCTGAGAAGTATTGAAGTAGTACACTTATAAGTATACTACTAGTACATTGATATTAGTATACTTGTTACATTACGTATTGCATTCTGGGGATTATACTTGACCTATACTTAAGTTTACATCATAAAATAAACTTAAAGTATACTTTTTTGTAAGGGTAAGACAGGCTTGAAATCCTGTTACATTCACAAGGAGAGAGTGTTCAGACCCTTAACTTAAGTAGCTGCTAATTGAAACGGCTTTATATACAGTCAGTCTATAGAAATGCATCATATTTTCTGAAATCATTGTATGTATTTCTGCTGCAGCAACACTGCAGCTGCAAATTATGCCAACCAGCTTTCTCTCATCTTATTAATTTCTACTTCACTTGCTCATTTTATGGCTTTATATGTATTTAGCCAGACTTGTTTTTTAGACGGTAATATTAGGAGTGTATCGTGGCCTAATTTGCACTAAAATGATCAACAGATTTGTAATTTGCTATATTGGATAATAGCTTTAATATTTTGTTTGGCCCAACTTGTAATGAACCTGCGTGGTGATCGATAGGGAAATGGTGTTCAGTGTCACTGGAAGCTATCGTGCAGGTTTCTAAAAGTCAGTAATGAGGGTTATAATCATGAGTCACCCGTAATGTGTTTTTGAGGATTGCTTAGCGTTGGCTTATCTAGTGTTTGAGTGAAACCGTGATACGGCAGCGTATAATCGGCCTCTGTGTCCGCAGCGGTGAGCTTATTGTTTTCCTGTCTGCTTCCTGCAGGGTGACAGAAGGAAAGTGTAGGCGGCTCTATTATCAGGACAGCGGTTTCACCCTTGCTACCAAATATAACCCACATTTGTGTTTTTGCTGTATCACTTTTTCCACCGTTGTATTATGGGTATGAGTGGTTAGCTGTTATTCTTGACAGAGAAATGCGAGTCCATTAAAAACTGAAATAATGTCATCCTCAGTTTGCTATTATACAAAGTATCTTTCGGCTATAATCAACTCTCTTAACACCCTGCTTTATCATAGCATACACTGTACTACTAATGGAAATATTTATTGTTAATGGTGATAAATTAGTTTTAAGTACATATATGCATCTGTTACATGCTGCAGGATGGATGAAAATACGACCATGACTGGTCTGAATTCATCAAGACAGTTCTGGTTTTTGCAGTAGGGTCTGCAGAGTCTAATACAGAGTATTTTAGTAAGGATACTACTGTAGTACTACTCTGCTGATAGAAAAAAAATTGTAGGTTATTGAAAAGTCGATTGTGAGCATCACTAAACAAAACCATTAACAAAATCTATTAATCTAATCTTAATCTTTTAATACAATAAACACAATTCAATTTAATTTATTTTTGTATAGCGTGACATCATAAAGAAGTTAACCCTCGATGCTTTTTTATGTAGAGAAGGTCTAGACTGTACTCTATAGTTTAGAAACCCAACAAGAGATCCCCCTGAACATTATCTACTGCATGTACTGCATATACATATACATACATACAATACATGCATATACAGTATACAAATACATGTACAAAGCACACACACCCACGCACAATGGATATATAGTTATATTAAATTTTATGTTATTATTATTAATGCGCTGAAGGAAAAACTCCCCTTTAGGAAGAAACCTTGGGAGAACCCGACTTGGGTGGGCGGCCATCTGCCTCGACGGTTGGGAACTCAAGTACTAACAATTTTAGGTGCTTGCACTTGGATATGTTCCTTTGAAGCTACTTTCACTTCTGCTAGGAGGTAATATTTTACTTTTTCACACTACATCGTCTGACCGTATAGTTAAATTGAGATTAGAAAGACAATTAGAAAGCTAAGGAGGAAGATGGAGGAAAGTTGAGCAGAAAAATAGTGGAGTCTGGAAAGGCCTATCATCATCACCATCTAGGCAAAGAAGCAGACTCAAGACTGTGGGAGACCTAAAGTGGGTGAATGATTTGAACCATTACTTTAACAAGTTCAATGAGTCACCTGCCCCTCCCCCGGCCCAGTCCACCCTGCTGCAACCCCCTCCATCGGCCACTTCAAGACAGTGCCCCCCTCCTCCTCCTTCACCACCTTCAGCTCAACAATAGCCCCCCCACTGACACCAACACCTCCATTGACACCTACGGCTCCAGCTCTACAACATAGTCACCCCCCTCTGCTCCACCACTCAGCCCTGACCCCCCACCAACCCCCTCCTCTGCCTCTGACACACAGCCCCCCTGCTCCAGTTTGTCCTTCACAACACTTAGGTGAAGAACAGTTAAGAAGATGAAAGTGAGGAAGGCTACGGGTCCAGATGGCATCAGCTCCAGGCTCCTGAAGTCTGCGAGACAGCTGTGTGGGACTTTTGGACATTTATTCAACCTGAGCCTGAAGCTGAGGAAGGTACCACAGCTGTGGAAGACATCCTGCGTGGTACCTGTGCCCAAGACCCCACACCCCAAGGACCCCAGAGCAGGCCGGTGGCACTAACAGCACCTGATGAAGGCCTGGAGCGCCTGGTCCTCCAACATCTCCGCCTGTGGTGGTCCATCCATGGACCCACTACAGTTTGCCTACCAACTGGATTGGGGTGGACGTGCCGTCATCTTCCTGTTGGACCGAATTGTACTGGAGAACTGGAGCACTGTGAGGATCATGTTCTTTGTTTTAGTGCTTTCAACACCTAGCCGACATTGAGGGAAAATGGAGCTGCAGGGGTAGATAACCATCTAACATCTGGGTATGGACTACCTCAAGACTGCCCAAGTATGTGAGGACACAGGACTTCATTTCAGAAGGTGGTTGAGGTGGGGGCCCTGCAGGGAACGGTTCTGGCTCCGTTCCTCTTCACGCTCTACACTGCAGACTTCTCCTACAACTCACCAACCTGTCCTGCAGAAGTTCTCTGTGCTTGCTATGTGGCCTCATACTGATGGGGACGATGGGGAGTAAGAGACTTTAGGACTTGTGGCTGGTGCCAGCGGACCACCTAGATAACGGGGGAAAACTAAAGAGCTGGTGGTGGTTTTGCAGGCAAACTCTCCCCTCCAACACCGGTGAATCAGGGATCAGACATTGAGATGGTGACATTTATAAATACCTGGGTGTTCACCTGAACAATAAACTGGCTGGACTAAAACTCCTCTGCACTCCATAAGAAAGGCAGAGCAGACTGTATCTGCTAGGAGACTGAGGTCCTTTGGAGGGGGACACTCCTGAAAACATTTTATGACACTGTTGTGGCATAGCCATATTTTATGGAGTGGTTTGTGGGGCAGCAGCATCAAGCTGCAGACAGGAAGAGGCTGGATAAGATCATCAAAATTTTTTGTATTTTCTCCATAATATTTGTTTATCATAAGTACTCAATGATAGAATGTATGACTGTTTTGGTCATGGGTTTCATACACTTTCTGTAATAACACATCCATTCTTGGTGTCTAATATATATTTTATATTTTGTCATTATTTTTTATCAGATCCGTAACAGGTTTCTCCCCCCCCAAAAAACAAAAAGCACCAAAAGTTGTGTTACCAGATATGTGCTTATAAATTTCTTGGAAATAAGTAATAGGATGAAAAAAAGCATAAAAAAAAACTAATAAACTATGACAAAATGACGATAGGGATAATCGACGAAAGTGGGCAGCCCTGAAAAGATACCTATCAGAGGGTGACAAAGGAAAGCTAGCTATACTGTTGTTTGCCTTCTCTCTCATAAGTGTGTGCGAAAGCATACATTTATATTTTTTTGCCAAGTCAATTAATATTTGCTAGAAATATAGTATTATTTTCTGTGGTTTCCTAATGCCATTATAGTGTCCAAGCAGCCATACACTAGATATTTTTCCAGATTGTTTAACTATGATAAAGGGGCTAAATAAATTCAATATGTTAGCATTTGTAGTGTGTGGGTTAAGAGTATTTGGTTCTGAGTGTGTCTTTGGACTCTAGGAAATGGGAGAGAGCATAGTTTTTGTAAAATTAAATTGAAAGAATAAGTTGTTTGCTTTGTATAAGAGCAGAATAGTCCAAATTCATTAGGTATATGCTCTAAAAGTGAGTGAGTTGAGCAGATTTGAATCAGCATCTTATCCATCTAATTATCATAGGTATAGGTAGATAAATTTGGTAAGGAAATGAGCAGTAAGAAAAAGAATGAAAGCTGCCGACTAATAATAGATTTGAAGAGTGGGTGTAGCTAATCAAAAGCAATGTTTGTGAGATTATATTCACATGTTTGGCATATTTATAGTTGGCTTTAGGGTTAGAGATGCAGGTTTCTCTGTTTGTTCACTGTTTCTAAGTTTAATATATGAGGGTGTTTCATGCAAGTCCCAACGCTGATTGGTAAATAATTCTTCTAATAGGAAAATACGAGAGAGATCTGCCTTGTGGAAAAAAAAGAGAAAGAGGAGGAATGTTCAACATATTAAAGCATTTCTGTGACTGTTAAGGGAATTATAATGTAAGTTAGTAGTAGAGAATGGTATGATGTGATCTTAAATTATTTATTAATATGAATGAAAGTGTGTATTTGTAAATTTTCCTGTGGGATTAATAAGGAATTCTTTCTTTATTTTATAGTCTGGTCAGATTGGTATATTTTAATGTGTGTTGGTGGATTTTTTGAATTTTAGTCAACTTGGAGAGTTTCTAAAAAGAAGAAGATAATTCTTGCTGAAGCTGATAAGAAATCAAAGGGAGAACTTGTACTCATTGATTTATATTGATGTTATATTTCATAAAAATGCATTGTGGGGGATAATGTGTTAGTATTATTTGATGGATAATGCATTTAAATGCATAAACCAAAATATATGCCTATACAGTACATGTTTAGTATGTTGCTGTCTCGCCTCCTCTTTCCCTTGAATGTTAATAGCGGCATTTAACAATAGCGTCTGTCTCAATAAACCTCCCCCGGCCTCGGCCAGTGACCCAGAAAAAAAATTTGAGCCCTGTCTGGGGAGTAAGACTAGACTGGGTCCACCTAAAGGTCACTGGCAGGCCTTTGTATGACTTTTCCGTCATACCCAACAGTTCCTCTCATGGAGTCTGTGGACTTCAGCGGGAGAAAAACACAAGCCCAGACTGGGAATGGCTGAGGCAGCTATTCTCACAGCAGGCAGCGCTGCATGATGTGTTTACCTCCTAATACCAGGAAAAAAGGGCAATAAATTTTTTGTGGAGTTGAATGAATTGAAGTGCTTCAGTATCGCTCTGGCATCGACGCCTTGTACTGCAAACGTTAAGAGGAGGGTCTGGAAAAAGATCTGAGAAAAGATTTTCTTCTTTGCTTGAATTTGATTAAGAAATGTCAATTTAACATGAAGTAGTAAAAGTAAATCCATAGCTCTGGTTGTAATTGTTCTGGGATTTGTTCAGATGATTCTTGGAGTGAGTTTTTTTCCAGACTCGTCCAGCAACTTTATGTCTACACCCGGAGGCAGAGTCTTTACCAGCCCAGTAGATGGCAGACACATCTCTACCTCTGATCTATGGTGTACGGGCAACAAAAAAGCACGGTGCTCATACTGTGGAGTTCAAAAATGTTTAGAAGAATCAAGTATCATTGTTTCTGTAGAAAAAAAGAAGACAATACCACGCTATAAAAGAGCAGAGTTTAATTAGACCAATTTCAGTTGAATGCAACTCAAAATGTAGAAGCAGCGCATTTGAACATTAAAATAACTGTAAAAGAAGACAAACTCTTTGTCCATGTCCATTATAACCCATTTCTCACTACTCTGTCAAAATCTCAGTTACACTGATATTTCTAATGCATCCAAATGTTTTTCTTAACTAATGTCATCATTCCTTGAGGATTTGCTACGATGAAATGCACCTAAATCGGTGCAAAGTCAGTTTACTGTAAAATCAAAAATATTAGGGTATGAGTTTAGCATGTGCAGAATAATAATGCATAAACCAACACACCACTTGGAGAAATAAACTGTAAGAGTAGCCAATTTTGTTGAAACAGCACAAATAGGAAAATCCTGTAAAGGGGCATTTTGTCCAAATAGACCGACCCAGAAGCCCCTGAACTAAAACAAACTTAAATCCCAACGCTAACCTCAGAAGTTTTAAGCACTGGAGCTTTTCCTTCAGGCTCATAGTTTTACAGGATGTCTTCCTCCAGCAAGCTTGCTAAAAAAAGCTAATTAATGCTAGCTAGCTGGTGAAACTATGAACAATTTTATGGCTATAAATACAGTAGGTAGACTATATAAAGGCACATATATACTTTGTTATGACTATACATACTAGAAAATCTAAAAACAAACAAATGATATAAAGACAATATTATTTTGTTAGATATGTATATCTCTTTTTTTCTCCTAGTTTTTTCTTTTTTTTAGATTATGTTGTCATTTATTAAGTGTAAACTTTGAAGTATGTTATGTTATTGAGTATTTATATATATGTATATATGTGTATAAATAGTTTATAATAATAATAATGATAACAATACGAATATAATAATTATAAATATAATAATAATAATCACTGTACTAAGTTATGGGGAAAATCATTCAATTGGTTTTTAGAAAAAAAAGATTTTTATCATTTGGAATAAAAATGCAATGAAGCTATTTTTATTAAATACATTATTATTTATATTATTTATTTATTTATTTATTAAGCAATTCATAATTTCCATTTTTTCAATAGCCTACCACTGTCATACTTCAAAAAAGTTTACACTTGATGAATGACAAAATAATCAGCAATGCAGCAATTCAGATGAAACGTCACAATTCACTAGAGCCATTCAATACTCGTGTTGAAAGTGGATTTGGTGCCATCTATTGGTCAATAGAGGAATTAAGGGGGTATGTGGCTCTCACCACAGGTGCATCTTCCCCTATTTGAGATTATTTTAACTTTATTCGATTCAACAAGCCAGATTGACTTAATAAACACTATTTAACCTCTACTCAAGAGCACATATTATTTTTAAAGTTTTCATTTCATTTAAATAGTGACACAATCAGGTGAGATATGACAGACCTTATGGAACCACCTGACTATAACCATGACGACAGTCTTCCTCTAGCTTTAACCACAGTGTTTTATTTGCCCAACCATAACCATGTCTTAACCATATTTCTTTTTTTCTTCTTCCACAATCTTTGCCAAACCTTAAAAACAAGAAATGTCATTTCCTACAGCACAGAGACCTCAGCTGGTCACGTGGTTCCTGTGGTTTCCACCTCTCGGTGGGGGAGCAGCTAAGAAGTGCGCATGCGCAACAGTATTTAATCTTCCTACCGAGTTAACGTGCAACACCTTTTGACAGCGAAGAGTTAACAAACATTTGAATACAGCATGAAGCGGCTCTCTTGGCATTACGTGTGAAATCCAGGCGATTCTCGTATGCTTTATTTGTTACAGAAAGTTTACTTTTTGTGACTTTATTTGGGTCAAAAGGTAGTTAGTGCTGCTAGTTCCGCCTTGCTTTCTCCCTGTGATGGACAGCGGCGACAAGTGTCAAAAGTAATCTGGGACGAGATACCACTAAAGACTGGGAAAGCAGGGGTCTCCTGCCTCCTGGATACACTTCCACACAAGGTCAGCGTTTACAAGGAAAGGTGAGTAGCCGTTGAGCACCATAATATATTGTGTTTTGAGCTTGAACGACAAGTATGAACTAATTTACGTTAGCTAACAGCTAGTGCTAAAGTACAGGACAGGAGTTAGCTACCTGTTGCTGGTAACTTACATTAGCTAGCAGCAGCAGCAGCCAAGGATTAGCACTATGGCAGTGCTCTTTGTAATGCGTTTCTATCTTTAGCTCACAAACCGAGGTTTGGCTGGTCAGATAAGAAAGGAGAACTGCACAGGGAGGCGGAAAATCAGTGTAAACGACTGAATTCAGACTGTGTTACAAGATGTCTTAACTTGCCCCAGTTAGCATATGTTATTGCTACCTGTACCTGTCTGATGGTAGCTTGCTGGGGTAGCTACATGTTACATTAGGAAGGCACCATTATTTGCCTGTCTTTTGCTTTTAGCATCATCGTGTGAATGTAGTTGTTGTTTTTTAAAATGTTTTTCACTTCTACTTTAGTACATTTGAGGTGTCACTGAGCCTTCAGACCTTTGCACGGTTGCTGTAGCATTATATTACAGTAAAACTATGGGAGGGAGGATTCAGGTGTAAACTACAGGGAAGCAACCTGTTTCTCTGTGAAGCATTCCTCTGCATTCCTTTCACAGGCCTGTGTACTTGTTGCAACAAGCACCCAGTGCTTTTAGCACTGACTGAAGGCAGCAATACGCCCTATTGGACACCACAGACTGTTAAAATAGAGAGAAGACAAAGGGAGCTGCAGTTTATTGTATTTGCTCTAGATAGGCAGCGTTGTAATCAGGTCAGTGGTGTTATTGTGCTTTGTATGCAGATAGTGGATTGTTGTATCTGAAAGGGATTGCACTTCGCTTATGGAGCAGAAGAGGTGTTGGTAAACTCATCTCAAACTAGATGTATTAAGGTGGGTAACATTTTGGAAAGAGGTTGAGAGATTGATGGTGACTGAGCATGTTGCAGGGGATTGGCATTGATTTTCCAGAGGACTCAAATGGACACCTAGCATGGCTCACATAACTAATCTTGTTTACAAGAACACCTCCTATGGCAGACATCCAACTTTACTGGAGGGAATTTTTACCCCAGCCAAAGAGGTAACACTTTCGGTCCAGTTTATCTGATAGTGAGGAGTATGTTTCAAAAACTTGCTAACATTTTTAGATTAAATTGTGTGTTTATGGCTGCAACCGATGATTATTTTCATCTTATGATTATTATATGTTACCGTTGATCATTTTATGATGTCAGCTTCTTATGATGTCCTGAAAATGCAGGTATAGCTCACTCAATCACTACTCATCAAACCTCATCTTATTTTGATTAACTAAAAAATTCTATTACATCCTAAATGCAGTAACATGATTTTTGTTGAGGCTAAATTTAATCTAATCTTTAAAATGTATTTATTTTTCTAAAATTTGTTAAAATATATGGTACAAAATCAGACATCACGTACTTAACTTATTATCAGAAAAAAACAAAGACTAAAATAATCATTTAGATGAAGAAAAAAATACAAATAAAACATAGATTCAGCCAAATAAATTGCTTACTAATGATGTACAGTCTGGTAGTAGAGCTGCAATTGTTTAGTTTGTCCTGTTGTCCTGTTTTGTCCTCAACTCAGAGATATCCAGTTTACTGTCATATAGGAGTAAAGAAACCAGAAAATATTCACATTTAAGAAGCTGCAATCAGAGAATTTAGAGTTGTTTTTCTTAAAGATTTCTCAAACCGATTTATTGATTATCAAAATAATTGTCTATTTATTTAATAGTTAACAACTAATCGATTAATATTTTCAGCTCTGCATACAAATATAGACAAACTTCATATTATTTTACATATTGCAGACACTGCATTAAAATGATAAAATTTATTTAAAGATCTATTTAAGATGGAATTATTTTCTTAAAATTACTCAAACCAATAAATCAATTATCAAGAATACTTGGTGATTAATTTAATAATTGACAGTTAATGAAACTGTTACAGCTCTAAATGTGTTGCAAAGGTTGGCCTTTTGACAAGACTGGAAACGGATGTGATCAGATGACGCGGTTTGAGCATTTGAATACTGTGGTTATGTGTAGGATTTATATAATCTGATGTGCATTATCTAAAGGCCATTATCTACTAGCTGTCGACAGTGGCTCATTGAGATCCAAGCAGCTCGATCCCAAACAAACCCCAGCTTGGTTCTTCATTCAGTGATTGCCAAGTCTACAGAATGAACTTGGCCCAGTGGCTGATTGTACTCCTCTCAGCTCTGCGCAGCTCCGTCCTTTTTATCCCATGAACTGGAAGTTCTTAATGAACTAATTGGGAGTTTACAGTGAACAAACAGGATTGTGTCAAATTTATGAACCACGACTGCAGCGCAAACAGAGCTCAGCTGATTTTAAATATTGACTTTTCAAAGGAATCCTATCTATTACACATCAGCTAGAGCATAAAATACCTCTTAAAGTGTGTCATTCATCATTCAGAAATCTCAAGTTATTATTGCTTTGATAAGGCAACATAATCGGTCATCATAAAACAGCACTTGGTGGTTCCACTAAAATCTACATAAACAAGGTTTTTTTTTTTTTTTTTACAGTTTGCATCGCTAACATTACCTAAGAAAGTGTCTTGTACTTGTTTTATGTTGAAAATGAGACTGTGGTGAACTGTTGCATTCTTAGATGAGGTGCATTACTGTGTGTTTTTATTTTGATGACAAGCAGCAAACCAGGCATTGGACATAAGCAATTAGCATGTGTGGTTTGATTTCTTAGCGTGAATTACACCCTGGTTAGTCTTTATTACCCATGATTTGATTTTCAAAGCATTGTTTGAAGAAATATGCTTTCATTTATGAAAAATTAGTTTCTCTCAAGCATCAGATTATTGCTAAATGAATGGTCAGCCATTATTGTGGAAAGTAAGAATACTGATGCTTAAGGTGAATACAAATTTATTTAGAAAATAATGGTTCAAGGATGTGTGAATAAGATTTTTTGCTTGAAGGTGTGTGTGAAGATATGGTAGCTAACTACAGAAAATAAGAAGTCAAATTTAATTTTGAAGAAGGAATCTGAGGCAAAATACAGAAACAGCATGCTGTGATTTTGATTGTCTTGGTTCTTGCCTGATTGATAAATATATACATTAATATAAAGCAATACTTGGAAATCTTTTACAATATATTAGTTTATTTCCTATGGAAGACTGTTTCAATAAATAAATAGATAAATAAACAAATAAATAAGCCTATGAAATAAATCCTGAAATAAACAAACAAGGCAATAAATATATGAATAAATGTAAATAAAGTATAAATGAGTCTATATAGTTCAAAAATTAAATAGCATTTTATAAAAAGGTTTTTTAAAAGACTATTTTCATTTATGCATATGCATTGCCTAATTTATATATTTAATTTTTATTTATTTTTTTAAAATTTGATTTCTGTATTTACTGACTTCATTTATTCTGGAATTTATTTCATAGGCATATTTATTTTTTATGTAATTTTTATTGTGTTGCCTGCATCAGCGTTATGTCGATAACATGTCAGCTTCTTGTTTAATATCAACCTCATTTAGTAGTCTGGGTGTTGTTCTGTCATACATGTATATTTGACATATTGCAGGCAGCATTTTTGCAGAATTCATACTGCTATTTCAGTCAGAAACCATCCTTGAAAATTACTTTATGATTCAAAATATCTGCAACCTAACTGTGTGAAAAGGTATGATGGCTCACCTCCATAAACAATACGAAGAAAGCGTTCACTTGCACTCGTGAAAATACTGAAATACCGCCATTGGATCCGGTTACCAAACCAGAAAATCTGGCTGCCATTTTGCTTACTCTCCTTTAAATTGAACTCAGTGTTGTTTATTGCAGACATATTTCATTTGGGCTTGATTCACAAAGGCAACACGGAAGCAATGACTTGAAAGCGGACATAAGGTAACTCATAGTCGCGGCTATCTCCTCCTCAACCTTTGGATGCTGTGTAGAATAACGACAGGACTGGGTGTGAACCTGTGTGTGTTTGTACATGTTCACGTGTTGTCCTGAGGGCTTCAGCGTTACAGTGCGGGGACTGACTCTCCTGGCTCAGCTGCTCTGGTTTACTGGCTTGTATGCTTTCAGAGAGGTGCACATTAACTCACCTCAGTGTTTACTTTGCTGTCTGCCTGCACCAGCTAGTTGTTTTCTGGACCCAGCGCACCGGGAGGATATTTGAGAGCAGAATTGGGTTGCAGCAGTGCTTAACTTTATCTAGTGAATTATTTGTGAGTGCAAGTGCGTATCAACTTCTCTCTATGGGCAGGTTGGAAGAAATAAATAATGAATGGATAAAGTTTTTTTTTTTTTTAAATGGTAAGAAAATACACTAAATCAAATAGATAAATTGAACCGATATTTGGTGTGTTAGAGTAATTTATGCCACAGATATTATACAAAATAATGCAAACACCATTAATTGTTTTCATTATGCAACTGTAGTTCCATCAGTTTTCTACATGAGAACATTTATTGTAAATAAAAACAAAATAAGTAGAGCGGCCAGTTGATTAAAATATTTAATTAATTCAGCTTTTTTTTTTTTATCTGTTCAAAATGTACCTTTCAAGGAAGATTTGTCAAACATTTAATATTCAGGGAGCAAGGCAGCAGGGCAATTATGCTTGCTTCATGCAAATAAGATAAGATAAAATAAGATGAACCTTTATTAATCCATGGAGGGAAATTCGGGTGTAGTGTAACTTCAGCAAGTTTCCGACAGACTATGTGTGTGGCGGCGGTTCTCGTAGGTTTGTTGGTAGTGTTATAGCTGTGAACGTAGCTGTAGCAGACAGTGTGCGTACAGTTTATTTGTTGGTGAATAAATGCTACGAGGCTACAAGCTTCAACTCTTCCGCTAAGATGGGAGCCAACTTCCTGTATCTGCGCCGGCTCAGACTCTCTTGAGGTGGACCAGCTTTTCTCCTTAAAGTGACAAGTCACTTCTCTCAGCTTTTTAATTAATCAATATTTTTTTAACTGCTTAACTGTTGACATTATTCAGTTAAAATGCTTAATGTCGGTTAAATGGTTTATTATTAACCTCCCTAAAATGTATGTGTGTATTTATTATTGGAAATCAATTAACATTAATACAAAACAATGACAAATATTGTCCAGACTCGTGGGTACCCATAGCACCCATTTACATTCACATATTTTGAGGTCAGAGGTCCTACAGTAAGTGGTCATACAGTATAAATTAACAATTTTATTGTACCAGGACAGGAGCTCAGTTTACTGATTGAAGTCACTTTAACAGTTTTAACCACATTTTAATAAAACATGTTCTCCTGTGAGCAGTTACATTATTTACAATTACTGTAAAAAGTAAGCCTTGTAGGCATTGCTCTAAATCGTATGCGCTGTAGATTACTATTCCTGTGGACGTTTTGGGGACAACCTGAGGGTGATATATAGCAGTGACATACACAATAGAGTAGTGGAGTGGAGCCTGGAGTCTTTTAAATGGATCTTTTTGAAGTGGTGTACAGTGCAGACATGTAGTCTTGCCTGCAGCTGTTGAGCATGTGCTGTGTGTACATTATAGCCCAAGACTTGTCAAACCAGTTGGACTGAACCAACTCTGACTTGGCAGAGGGTTGTCCGCTGTTTTGGGAGGCAGAGTGATGCTTCTTTAGTTTGCATGAGAGGTAATGAAGGCATTTTAATGGTTTTGTCAATGACGATAAGGCTTCCTCCGACAAGGATCTGTGCTACACTCCAAGAAAATGTTCTTGTCTGTTTGTAGTTTTTACAGGAGTGTCACTTAAACTGTAAAGGCATTGTTTCAGGGGAAGATCTGGTTGATGATCAATGATCCTCAGCAGATGTAAGTTAGTGTGACAACATCTTTTAGCTGAATAAAGTAACTAATATTGGCTTATTTTTTTTTTTTTTTTATCACGACGACATTTTAGAGCTGAATTCACAGAGGAACTTTATCAATCCAAACTTGGCCTAGCCCACCTGATAAGAAGGTCAAATAATTGCCTGCAAGGTACACTCTCCCTTTTATGCTGCAGTGTACACAGTGAGCTGCCTATTCAGTCACACAGGCTGGGTTTTGTTGTCAAGGGACTCTTTACACTCCAAAGGGCAGCCTGATACTGTTGTAAGGACCCTCGTCATTCAAATCCATCACAAACTTTTGGAGTAATCCTGCTGACAGACAAACAAACAAACAAACAAATGCCGGTGAAAACATAACCTCCTTGGCCCAAGGCCCGTGTTCTTGGCGAAGGTAAATATTCCACTCATGAATTTTGAAGATTTTACACGTCTGAAAAACACCACTTTTTTGAAGTGTGAATGCAGTTTCCAGAAATAAAAAGCTAACGTTAGTCTACAAACTAACTACACCACAGTTGCATGAACGTGAGTAAAAACACAATGAGGCTGTAAAGGCAGACGAGCTGGCTTGAATATGTTTAGTAGTCTCATTTAGCTAATTGTTAGCAACCGCCTTTTTAAAGATTCGTAAAAGCTTCAAAGATCACAAGTGGGCTATTTATTGATTTATGTCATAGAACAAAAGTTAAATTCTAACCACAGACCTTATTTCAGCCATCTAACTAAAAGTCTATTTATAAAACTCATTTACTTCCAGATGAGGGAACCAGAAGCGATAAAATGTGAACTCATATTTGGGTTTTAGGACTCATTCCTGTAGAGCTCTCTAATCTTGGTGTTGTTGCCTTTGCCTTTTCTTCCTTGCTGCAGATGATCTTTTATTTCCTGTCGTTCTGGACTATTGTGAAATAATAATTAAATTACAGATTTGATAGTTTGTACAATACTGCTCTTTAAAGGGCGCCAACTTTGATTTGTGATTGACAGGCCTTTAACCAGCTGCTGAACAATGCAAGGACTATTACAAGAGAGACCTGGCTGCATTTTTCCTAAATAATAAAAGAAATAAACAGAAACAAACATATGAGTTATATTATTATTGTTATTTTTTTAATATAATCATTTATAATTAGCTAACAAAGCCAGGATGAAGCAGTTTCATAAAGCCAGACTAAGTCATGTCTGCTTTAAAAAGTGCTTGCTTTTGATTTTAAAACACAGACCAGTTACTCACAGATGTTTCCATGGTAATTTCTAAAAGTAGAGTATTTTGTTTTTTTACTTGTATTGAGCACAATTAACCCTTTTGTCTCATCTTTGAGCATTTTACACAACACAATGTATGGCTGCACGAAAATCTAAAATCATAATCACGATTATTTTGTTCAGTATCGAGATGTTGATTATTTTATTACTCATTGCCTTTGGACACATGATGTATTTAGAAAGAAAATTTTGTGGCTTATATTTTAAAATTAGATGCAATTTGAGAGCAAAATTAAAAGGCTAAATGTATGAAGAACTTTGTGCTGTAGTAAACAATTTTATCATCAGCACATTGGTTGTACAGATATGGATGGTGATGACACGCCAGAAAAAGTCCCACCAACAAAGCATGTGAAACAAGAAAGGGCCAAGTTTTCAAGGTGGTGTCTGGCGGGTTGCCGGCATCAACGCACTGAGAACAGTCTGCCGTGGTAGCAGGGAGCGCTGTCCCTCCCCGCTGGGAGAGAGGACGCAGCGTGCGCTAAATGGTGAGATCCAGGTGAGGGTTGCTGTAAAGCGCTACCTTCGCCCTGGGCGTTTCCATGCCAACCTAGAGCCGATTGTGGCGCACCACCATGGAGGAAATGATACGCCCAGCGAAGGCCATTCAGTGCTGGGGAAAGTTGGAAAGTTGAAACAGCGGGGTGCTTGTCATCACAAGAATAGTGCTGGTCAGCCCACCTGAACCCATTAAGACCTTAGGGTTCACCTTGAAACACTCCTAAAACCTGAGGAGAAACAACCTCCTAAAACCTGAGGAGTTTTGAAAAACTTGACAGAATTATCAGTGTTTACAAGAACCTTTTATTTCTCTGCCTCCGTAGCAGATAGAAACATGAAATAAAAACCATTTGACAGCTTAGACTTTTGGCTTTGATGAGAACTTGTTGGCTTTGGCCTAAAAATATTAAAAACATTACCATTTTTTAAAAGAAATACTATATTATTATATGTTGCAGGACTAATATATGTTACTGTTGTTTAACAAAGTCTAGTGCTGGCTGACCTGATGCTGCACTTTTTGTTGATGGCCTGAGTCTCTAATTTGTTTGTATTCATTAATTCTTTTTAAATAACTCAGTGGCACTTTTCTTTTAGATAATAAGTCCAGCCATAAGGTGGGACAGTGAAAAGTGTTTTGTTCCTTATGTTAGCCTGCTTTTGTGACGACAAACAGCTGTTGACTTATTTTGCCAAATAAATTAAAAGCATGTTCAAATTGAAATTGGCCTCCATGCTGTACCATAAATGTACAGAACATAACCGAAAACTGAATCCAAACCGTGAACTGAACCGTGAATTTTATGAACCGTCCCACCCCTAACAGTCACTATATGTCGTTGTCTTACTGAACTGAAAATATCTAAAACACATGCATGTTGCATCCGGTCTTAATGGTAGAAACATGCAAATGTAGCACCTGATTTAAATGGGTTAAATGAGCCTGAGCTGAAATTGGGGCTAACTTTAGGGCTAACCCCTTCAGTAAACTGTCTGTGGCAAGCAAGACATGGGAACTTGTGTCCTGTGGAGTTGTAGCATTCATTAAACAACAGCGTAAACTGTACACACTGCACTGCAACACTCGCCGCTGTAAAGTTACTGCTGAGACTTTAGCCAATCACAGGTCATTTCAAAGAGAGAGCGTTTCTATTGGCTGTGCTGTGGCTGGTGGGTGGTGCTTGGTATTTTCTCAAGAGATCTCAACATGGCTGCCGGGTCAGAAACTTTTTCATTTTACAGCAGATAGATGTTAGACAGGGAATTATGTTTAACTTCCTAATACCAGCTTTTGATGCATAATTAAAACTGCTAATGACAATATTTTTTAATTAAAGCAAATTAAAGCAAAATAAAAATACAATAATTTATTTATAGGGCTGTTCAAAGTTGATGCCATATCACGTTGACTTTAATGCCACTATTTATTTAACATATTAACACAATCAATCTTTTGGACGTTGTTGCAGTAGTTATAGTTTTAAAACTAGAGTGAAAATACTGACATCATATGAAACTAGAAAACCTAAAGAATCCATCAGTTTCAACCATGTCATTCTAGGGAAGGAGGTTAAATAATTCTCCAAACTTGCACTAAATTGTGGTGAGGAAAATCTGTCATGGCCATTCTCAAAGAGGTCCCTTGACCTCTGACCTCAAGATATGTGAATGTAAATGGGTTCTCTGGGTACCCACGAGTCTCCCCTTTACAGACATGCCCACTTTATGACAATCATATGCAGTTTGGATCAAGTCATAGTCAAGTCAGCACACTGACACACTGACAGCTGTCGTTGCCTGTTGGGCTGCAGTTTGCCATGTTATGATTTGAGCATATTTTTTAAACTAAATGCAGTACCTGTGAGGGTTTCTGGACAATATTTGCTATCTCCCATGTTAATAAAAGCATTAAATACTTGACAAGTACCTGATTTTCAGGTACATTTTAAACAGATAAACAATGCGTGATTAATTTGCAGTTACTCACAATTAAGCATTTTGCATTACATTAAGCATCTGTTTATTTCCTAATCATTTAAATTGTGCGTTTTTATGCAGATAATCTGTAGATTTGCCTGTATATATTTATCAGGAAGCGATAAAGAATTAGATCAATAAGAGAAATTGATAATTGATAATCCCTGAGTGTGAATTTATTTAGATTGTTTTCAGAGTGATGGCAAGTGAGAGGAACTCATGAAATGAAACAAACTCCTGTACTTCATTTTATGATGAAGTAATGTGTTGTGTTATCATTGTTATTATTTATTTCATAATGATCGCATTTGTTGTTTAATTTCAGGAGCTGCCGACCGCTGAGTTTTGGACACTGTGATGGAAAATCCTGGTAAGAAACACACCTTTTTATTAATATGTAGGATTTGTAATTTTAATACTATAAGTTAATTTAACTTCTTCAGTTTTATTGTGCTGGATAAATATGTTAAAATATATAAATATATATGTTTTTTTTAAAAAAACATCTAATGTAAAAAGAAAACTCTGTATTATTCAAGATTGAAACATCCCACCTGATTTAAATGTAGTGTTCATGTTGGCTGCAGTGAGACTGGCGTTATCTTACACATAGTATCATGATGACTGAAAGAGGTGAGTAAACCGACAAAGTGTTGGGTTATGAAGCTGTCCATTAAGGGGTTGGCCCTGTGATGCATTGTTCTGTTGACACTGCAGCTATCTGATTGGCTCTCGCCCAGAGGACACACCTGTAGGTTAGTAGAGCTGCCGGTTTCTCTCGCTGTCACTCCTGGCCTTGTGTCTATTTCACCGCTGTCCTCGATCATTGACAGACTTCAACACACACCACATATACACTCCTGTACTAGCCCAGAGGATCTTTGTTACGAGGCTGTAATAGATTTGCGACATCTGTGGGAAAATACCTGGGATGGCTGTTCAGTCTGAATATATTTGTGAGTAAACCTGCTTTCTGTCTGATATTTCAGTTCCTTTAAACTACTTTTATAGTGTCTTTTTTAGCATTTATTGAAATAATAATTACACAATTATGGAGACAGTATTGAAAGCAAATTATTGCTTTGTTATATTGAAATGCCAAGACTGGACATGGCATAGCATGATCACTTCATAGGCAACAGGGCCATGGTACGAACAGATTAAGGAAGCTTGAGCTACTCATTCCTGTCTGGTCCTGCTGTGACCAAGCAGTAAAAATAAACTGGACCTCCACTTTCGCTTTTTCTAAAACTGATGTGTTTAGGACAAGACAAGACTGTCAGGCAACTAGAACTCCTTACACATCCTTGTCTTTTCATCTGAAACTCATCTAGCGTGTTTGCACGTGTTACATCACATTTGATTGTGCTGAGGTTGTCATAATGACGCATTAGGATAGTATTTGAGTGAGTCATGTTCTTGTTCAGCTGGGCTTTATGTTCTCATTGTTGAGAGTGGATTGTTTACAAGCCTGAAAATAAATGTTTGTCTCCATCTGCTGCTGCTCCTTGGAAAGAGTGAAAAGGGTTTCAGTACAACGATGAGTCATAAATTAGAGGATGTCGTGGGTTGTGATCCCTTTTTTGTTTACCGGTGATTTCCTGGATTATTGTCCTAATTACCGTTCGTTTACCAAAAGGCTGGTCTTGCATTCCACGCATTCCTGCGTCAGCGTCGTGCTCTCATGCTGTAACTTTAACTGGGCTACAGAGGGAGCAGCCGTGATGGAGCAGACAATGTAGTTAGCTTGAAAATGCAGGTATAGCTCACTCTATCACCACTTACTTCTTCTTATGTACCTAAAAAGTTTCAATCTGTTAGATCCTAAATGCAGCAGCATGCTTTTTGTTGAGGCTAAATGTAATGGAAAGATGTATTTTAAATTTATTTATTTTTCTAAGCTTTATTAAGAAAATATATGGTACCAAGTCAGACATCCTAGACTTCACATTAAAAAAAAGACAAAAGACATAAGAGATGAAGATAAAGAAACAGAAAAAATAGATGGCATTTTAAATTTATATACTTGACAGGTCACCAGATGATATATGGTAGTAGAGCTACAACTAACCGTTATTTTCATTGTCGATTAATCTGTTTATTATTTTCTTGATTAGTTGTTTTGTCTATAAAATATCCAGAAATATGAAAAATATGTTTCCCAAAGCCCAAGATGACGTCCTCAAAGATATTCAGTGTACAGTCATAGAGGAGGAAAGAAACCAGAAACTATTCACATTTAAGAAGCTGGAATCAGATAACGTTAAAGTTAACGTTTTCTTTTTTTAAAGATTTCTTGAACCGATTAATCGGTTATCATAATAGTTGGCTAAATGGTAAATGGTGCTTTTCTAGTCTTCCGACGATTCAAAGGGGTTTACACCACGTGAGCATTCACCCATTCACAAACACATTCATACACTGATGGCAGAGGCTGCCATGCAAGGTCATTCGCACACCGATGGCTAAGCCTTCGGGAGTAATCTGGGGTCAAGTGTCTTGCTCAAGGACACCTCGACATGTGACTGGAGCAGCTGGGGATCGAACCACTGACCTTCCAATTGGTGGGTGACCTGTGAGCCACAGTCAACACGGTAGTGAGATATTTATTTAATAGTTAACTAATCGATTCATAGTTGCAGCTCTATATACAAATATAGGCAAACTTTATATATTATTTATATATTATTTACATGTTTCAGGGGCTGCACGGTGGTGCAGTGGTTAGCGCTGTTGCCTCACTGCAAGAGGGTCGCAGGTTCGATTCCGGCTTGTGGCTCTTCTGTGAGTTTGCATGTTCTCCCTGTGCAAGTGTGGGTTTTCTCCGGGTACTCCGGCTTCCTCCCACAGTCCAAAGACATGCTGTTTAGGTTAATTGATGACTCTAAATTGCCCGTAGGTGTGGATGTGAGTGTGAATGGTTGTCTGTCTATATGTTGTCTGTCTCTATGTGCCCTGCGATGGACTGGCGACCTGTCCAGGGTGAACCCCGCCTTCGCCCGATGCCAGCTGGGATCGGCTCCAGCCCCCCCCCCGCGACCCCTAACGGGAAAAGCGGTTGACGATGGATGGATGGATACATGTTTCAGACACGGCCTTAAAACTCTATTTAACAGGCAAATTTAGATTTGTGTATATGCAATTTACCAACCTGGATCATGAGCTTAATTTCAATTAATTAACATAGTTTTTAAAATATATAATGATATTTTTAAGACTCATTTTAATAGAAAGTGATCAGTGTTCCTTAAAATGTACGTAACTATAACTATAAAACAAATGTGTCAGATTCACTGCTGCAAAATGTATGATGTTGATGCCAATATATTAGAAGAGTAGAAAATTTTAATATTACCTCTAGTCTTATTAGAAATACAGAATTTAAAGGGAGTTGGATGCCCTCTGCCGTTCAGTGATAGACTGATAAACCCAGAAAGATATTTGTGAGTATGATGAGTATGATTTCCCTCTTAATGAGATCTTCTTTTAGAAGAAAAACATACTTATATGTTTATTAGTACATTTTCAAGTGAACATGGAGTCTGCTTCAGTCAAACTCGGTTGCGGTTTAACCCCTGGTGTGGTTTGTTTGGGCCGTTGTGAACGCAGTAATCATACTCTGGTGTGGACCAAAACAACCGGTCTGAGACCGCTTCCAAGAGGTGGTGTCGGACCGTTTCCAAGTGAACCAAAATGCAGGCTGCCTGTAGTAGCATTTGTTGAGATGGACACAGGTAAAGGTTAACATGGGAGAGAACTGACCTGGATTTCTGCAGAAGTCCAATGTTTGCTTGACATCTGGGGAGAAGAGAATATGCTAAATAATAATATTGATTTTTATAAAGTTATTCAAGATAAACTGGAGAAGTACAGAGTCAAAGTGAAAAAACATCAAAGTACAGGATATGCTGCATTGAAGTAGCATCTCTCAAGACAAAAAATATAAATTTGCTCCTTCATACACGCCCCTTAGCAAATTGTTTTTATTTTTATTTTTTTGGTTTGCTTTAATTTGTGCACTGTGAAACAAACCAGACTAAATAGAAAAGAAAGTGAAAGTATTAATTTCACTCTTATTTGGACCAGCCAAATAGACTATGGTTTGTGAAAGTGCCCTCAATTTTAATCCCATTTATGAGTAACCAGTTTATTCTGCATTTTCTTAACCGTTATAAACCTGTGGCATTAACCACAGATCTAGATTCTCTGTACGTCACAAGAAAGAGACATTCATGTTACCTCCCTGTAGTGAAAAGGTTATTACACCGTTGAGATGACCAGAAGACCTCCTCTAACTCCCACACACTGATTATAACCTAATCACACAGTGATCTGATTGAATTGTTCAGACGCAGATGGCCTGGCTGCCCTGTTTGTATCCTTCAGTTACAAAACAGTTGAGAGAGATGCAGTATGTGAAAGTAAACAGCAGATGTTTCCAGTAACGATTTTCTGAATTTGTCTCATTTTTAAAGACACAAATTGCCTCAACTAAAACCGGTAGCAATTAAGTTATAAAAACATCCACAGACATATAGTCAAAGGAAGCCTGTGTAGCTGTGAACCAGAGTTAGTAACATCTAATAAAGGTGTTATCAGTTTGCACCATGCATTTCATAGTTTAAAATGACAAACCCTGGAGAGTCATAGGACACCGCTGCTGTGTCACTTCCTCTTCTCTGGCTTTGAGCTCCACCTTGGCCCGACTCACCTTCCACTTCTCGAATTACCTTACCCTGCAGAGCCCGCCCATCGCCCTTCGGGGAGTAGTGTTTTGTCAGTCTATGAAATGCTGCTAGCGGGTTGAGGGGGGGTCCACGGTATCGCAAATCCCTCAAGGCTTGATGGCTGGACTGGCCAAACCTCAAAGCTCGCCTGCTGTGAACTTTGCCCCTGAAAAATGTGCTCTCAGGAATGAAAGGCATCTGCTGGATTACCTTATTGGCGTACCTTATTTATGAAGTCAGAGCTCCAAGAAGGGAGGGACCTAGGAACTTAGCGAGTGTTTGTGTTTTCAAGCAATAGAAGGAGGGAGGGCGGGAGGGAGAGACCAAATCACACAGGCTGAACGGAGGGGGAGTGCAAGACTATAGAGACAAGAGAGACTAAACAACGCAAGTGAGCAGTCAAGACAGTCTTGAGTTACGGGAGCTCCATGTGTGGTTGGAGGAGAGCGAGGTGGCTTTAGGTTTTCCTCTCCTGCCTCAGGAGAGGCAGGGCCCGGCAGGCCAGCTGGGACAGGAGCCATAGCATGGGACACAGTGCTAGCAGTGAGACAGTGGCCCAGCAACCAGCCCAACACAACACGGGTGAGTCCGAGACCACAGGATCAGTACTAAATGGTTGCAGTGAACATGTTGACTGGTTTTAGATGGGAGAAACAACCCGGTGGAGGAGGGCATGTTTTGCATTTGCGCAGAATACGTAGCCAACAAGAGGATACCGTGTGCAGGTGTTACTGAAGCAGAGAGAAACTGCAAGGCGTCAGGCACAGACAGGTATAGAAGAATGCAAGCAGATGGAATGTGGTGATTGTGAAATGTAGAAACAAACTTCTCTCTGTCTGCTCTCAGCGCTCCATCTGCCTGTGGAGGCGTCTCCGAAAAACAAGATATTGGGGGTACAAGGCACCATCTGACACCAGCTCTCCCAGTGTGGATCTGTTTTTGATTTTTCTTTTTTATTATTTACTTTGCTTCTCAACTAATGAAACCTAAAGTAGTGGCCTCTCTGGTTCAGCTAATAACAGTTTAAACCTTCAGAACCTGTTTTTACTGTCAAAAGGAGGATCCATGATCTCATAATTGATTTAACACGCTAGAATTCCTCTTATTAATACAGCTTGCATCTATTGGAATCCAGCATCTATGTAACACATCCCTCTCTCAGCTCCTGTCTGTCCAGGGATGTCATAAGAACACATACCACATTACCAAGTTGATGCCAAAATACTGAAAATGTGACGATACTTTTTCTACAGTACTGCACGTACCATATGTACCATCAGGGCTTGAGACTAACGTCGCCCTGCCACAGACAACGCTGGTGTTACCGATTACACTAGACATTTTACAAGAAAAGATGATGGTCAACATGTGTCGCGCTTACTTTGATATTTTAATGTTGGTGCTGACTGCTTTGTCCTCCTCATGGTGATTACCTTGTTAACTTTATGGTTACCATATAGCGTTGGGGTTTAAATCTGAAATACTGCCAAATAGGCACTTTTGCTTTTCGCTTTGACACCAAATCCGCCGCCATCGTCTTGTCTATCAACTCTCTCTCGTCCGATAACACTTGCTGATCTGTGTTGCGACTCTGTGTGCCGGACCACTCTGTAACACCGGTAACATTGACTTCCACAGCAAGCCTTCCATGTCTATTGGGAAGCACCCTATTTTTTTCCCTGATAATGCTACACAGCGAACAACAAATCCATGTTGAAATCGTCATGAGAGAGCTAGTTAACGTTAGCTCTTAGCTCTGGGCAGTACCGTGCTGTTTACTGGCTGCTAACAGCTAACGTTAACTGGTTCCTCTCTGACGATTTTAACACAGGAGGTGTCATTGATTACATTATGATGTGTTCAGGCTCTATTCAGTAAAAATTAGAATCGTAATACTTAAAAATAACAATGCATGTCAAATTAGCACGTGGGTATTGTGATGTATCAAATCAGACATAGCGGTATATATTGGGCGAAGGTAAATTTTAACGTTATAATGTGTTCAAATTTAATCTTGTAAATTGTAGTTTTTGACCAGAAACTTGGATAAATCTTAAATAAAATAAACCTTTTTAACTTGACTAGCCCCGATGGAGCTGACCATGGATGTATAAAGAGGACTAAGATGACGGGAGAGCTTAGCACTAGCGATGGCAAAGTTAGCGAAGTTGTACATGTGACCATTCCTGGTTTTCAAAATAAGGTGTTAACAAAGGGTACTGTACATACAAAATACGTACTGTGCAGTATATGGAAATAAGATTGATTGAATTATATTAACCAGAAGTATAAAAAGTGGCATGTCCATTTTACAGTAAATAAAAAAGAAAATACCACTAATTTGACTTCTGGACCTCTCTGACTACATACATGTTGAAAATCAAACATTTTTACAGAAATATATTTTAAAAGTGTATGATTAATTTTTTTTTTGCCATGGTCTAGTGTTAAAGAAGTTAACAAAAATCACACAATCACAATAAACTGTAATATTGAATCACAATGCTTAAAAATCGCAACACAAATCGAATCGGCAACCAAGTGTCATGATTGTCTTGAATCTGAGAATTGGCAAATATTTTGGGTGACGGTAAATTTTAACATTATCATATTGTGTCCCGATATACTTTAATCTTGTTAATTGTTTTTGACAAGAAACTTGAATAAATCCAGTTGTTTGAAGAAGAGGTTCAGATAATAGAGAGGGAATTATGAACTTTTTAACTTCCTGATAAATACCAGTATGCAAGCGGTAATGAGGATGTTGAAGTGCAGTCATCTCTTTGCTGCATAGTATCACAACCTTTAATTTCCTGACATTAAGCCATTGGTCATTGCCTGCTGTTAGCTGAAAGGAACCAGTGTCCTGTTGACTTGGATTACTATGTTCTTTATATTTTAAGGAAGGGCTTCTCTTCAAACATTTCTCAATACTCTTGTTTAAATGAAACAAGTAACATGAGAACGTCCTCTTTGTGTCACATTCGCTCCCCATGTAAAATGTATTTTTGGCTCTGGTGAGCTGTTCTGTGTAGTTGGTGTCAAAATGTCATGTGGTTGGCATGAGTCATATGGACAGATTGACCAGTGGACTGCAGGGTGTTGCATCAGTGCTTTTAGTTTGTAGTCCTCTGAGTTTGAATGGCTGATCATTTACAGAAGATGTTGTTACTACTGTTTTGTTTACACAAGCGTTCCTGTTTTAAAGTCCCTTAAATGAATACATACCTGAGGCCTGGGTGTCAGTGTTTGTTCTGAGCTTTGTAGGATTTTTCTCCTCTTGACAGTCTTTCGCCTCCTCTGTTAGGGATGGGTGTTTTTTGGGGGGGGGGGGAGTTTGGGGTGGGGGGGGGGGGGGGGGGGGGGGGGGGGGGTCCGGGGAAAACGGGAGGGGAAAAAAAAGGGGGGTGGAAGGGGGGGGGGGGGGGGTGGGGGGGGGGGGGGGGGGGGGGGGGGGGGGGGCCCCGTCTCTCGCCATTAGGGTGGTTTCAGGTCTGCATGTCCTCTGTTAGGGATCGGTGTAAATTGAATTTCCCCACTGTGGGACTAATAAAGGTAGATCTCCTTCTTCTTCTTCTCCTTTTAATTCCCTGGCAGTTGTGTGAAAAGCAGCCATCTCAGATTGTCATGCTTTACTGTACAAGGTCACTGTATCACACTTTGATTCTGTTGCAGCCAAACGCATCAGTGTTCCCCCAGGTCACTGCCACCCCACCCCTCCCAGTTTAACACTCACTGGTTGTCTGAGTTATGTGTCAGGAATAGCTGAGGGCCGGTGCACTGTACAGAGTTCACTGACCTCTGTACGCCTGCATTTCAGCGTGGGATTTTACACATACATGCAGAGGCCTGCTTTACTCCATACAGTGAGTGGATGCAAAATGGTTTTAACATTTTGTGGAGGAGTTTTTCATCAACAGACAAGGTTGACAGTTAACTAGCAACAAAATATTGTGTTTCATCTGTGACGAAACTGTGGAGCTGTGACATTACACCTACACCTTTTCTCTCACAAATGAGTGGTATTTTATTTTAAAGTAATAAGGGACATGTACTGTTTACTAACACCTTATTTTGAAAACTGGAAATCTATCTATCTATCTATCTATCTATCTATCTATCTATCTATCTATCTATCTATCTATCTATCTATCTATCTATCTATCTATCTATCTATCTATCTATTAAAATTAGCAGATCAGTTTTGTCATAGATGTTGCCTGAAAGAACAGTAAAAGAAGTGGTAGCTATGAGCTGGCTAGATTAAGAGCTGCAGTATAGAGGCTCACTACAGTCTGGGTAAGACCTCACTCTGCAGCATGTGGTCTGGTTGTGGTTTCCCGCAATGATTTCTGGAGATCGGCACTGTCAGCTCTTATATTCCTGATTGATCAGATTCTAGTTGATTAATAAATCATGCATTAATCATTAACATGTTAACATGATGTCCTGAGCTTTCCTTTCTGCCTTATGATACTGGCAACATTTATCTCTGACCTTGAAAAACTCATCCACAGGGTTTCAGGTTTTATAGAGATTGTGAAAGGCAACAGCCCATTTTTAATCTCTCAGTGTATCATGTGTGTGACAGTCCTGTAGCATATAATATCAGTCAGTGTTTGGTAGGACAGGTTGCCCTCTCCTGTGTCAGATGTTGTTCAGCTGAAATCAGTCAGTTGTGGTGTTACTGGAAAGAAACCGTGGATCACATTTTTCACCTCGCTTTTCAACGTTTCTCATATCGTCCCTCTCGTAACCCAGTTTGCCTCCACTGTTTATGCTGCTTGTCCCCATTAATTTATTTTTTTTTACATCCTATTAACCAAAACATCCACTTTGACTGTGATCAGTGTCATTGTGTAAGAATAATTGATTGACTGATGACTCGTTTAATACTTAAATTATGTTGTGTTAATTTCAGATAGATGATATGTAATGTAATTATGTAAAATTGTTTAATTTTGTATTTTACAATAAGTAATTTAGGTAATAACATCTCACCTTTCCAGTACAAGAGCATCACTAGTGAGTCAGTTGTTTTTGTTTGTATGGAAGAAAGAAAAAACATTTTTTAATTGAATTTGCAGGAGAATTACTGTATCGCTATATATACCGTAATATAAAATTACATTTAGCACTTGGAGTCATGTCACTGTATTGCACACATTCCTCTCCCCATCACTCATGCCTCCTTCAGCCATATCACGCTCACTGTAACCGCTCTAATGAGAAAAGTCCTCCTGCCTGCACATAAACCGAAGTCCTGATTCGGGGCTCTGTGCTTGTGGCCATGCTGCACAGTGTTATATAGCCATGCCACTCATCACCTAAGAATTATAATTATGGTTTCACACCCAGTTCTTGCTGTTGTAGGATTTTCAATAGCATAAGACCAACTTAGGAATTCTGAGTCATGGTTTCTATCTCAGCTGTGTACTTATTTGTTTAGTTTTTACTTTGCCTAGGGTGCATTCACACCAACCTTGTTTAGTCTCGTTGAACTTAACCCTGGAGCTGTTTGCTTCCATCGCGCAGTTTGTTTGGTTGGTGTGAACGCCGGACTCCGCCGGACTTTCGTGTGGACCAAACAATTGCCCACCGGTTCGCCTCGAAGGGGTGGTCTCAGACTGCTCTCAAGTGAACAATCAGCGGCTCATTTTTGCTGTGAACACCATTCAAACCCATCACAGGAAGCTTATCATTGGTTGAGTGGAAGGGACAAACCTGGACTCACAACGAAGTGAGATGCTTCCTTAACAAATGGGCTAAAGAGAATATTACTCTATTACTCAAGAAGGTGCATGAGGTATTCAAGGTAAAAATATGAAAAAGATACCATAAAACAAACTATAAAACTTATTAGGAGTAACATCAGGTGTCCAGAAACATACAAATACAGCTCAAATGTGAATGTCCCTTCGTGTTTTGGTATTTTTCCTCCAAAGTCCTCTCCCACCCAATCCTCACCCATGGCAGATGCAAAAAGATAAAGAAAAAAGCAACGCTAAATTAAGTACAAAGAAAAAAACAAAAACAAAAGATAATAAAATAAAATAAAATAAAATAAATGGTAAAAAAATCAAGTACACATTGACAGTAATGATAATTATAGGATAAATCCCAAACTACAAATAAAATAGGCTGATAAACTTTACCATGTACAAATGGACAATTTAACTGTTAGTGGACATTTCTGGTTGCATAAATCAAGTTTTTTGTATATGCAAGTATGTAGGGCCATGTATGCATTAATTCATTCATTCTAGGAAATATGTATGTGCCAATTATCGGCTCACTGGACATTTTTGTATAGCAAATGCAAACTAACTAACTAACTCTCGCCTCACAGCAAAAGGGTCACAGGTTCGAATCCGGCTTGGGACTCTTCTGTGTGGAGTTTGCATGTTCTCCCCGTGCAAGCGTGGGTTTTCTCCAGGTACTCTGGCTTCCTCCCACAGTCCAAAGACATGCAATTTAGGTTAATTGATGACTCTAAATTGCCCGTAGGTGTGGATGTGAGTGTGAATGGTTGTCTGTCTATATGTTGTCTGTCTCTATGTGCCCTGCGATGGACTGGCGACCTGTCCAGGGTGAACCCCGCCTTCGCCCGATGCCAGCTGGGATCGGCCCCAGCCCCCCCCCCCACGACCCCTAACGGGATAAGCGGTTGACAATGGATGGATGGATGGATACTATACACATTATATACTGGAATTTTAATTCCTGTTTAAATTTTGACCAGTTTGTTGCTGCATTAAAAGTTTCTATTATTGCTGTTAAGATTTTCACGAAGTTACTGGTGTAGGATTTATTTTAACAATAAAAAGCAGATAGGAAGGTTTAGGAAAGCAATTTTTAAGTCAAACCTGATGTTTCCTTACACATAGAAGAGTGATCCCAGTCTCTTCCACACAGTGAGGCATACAACTTATTAATTAAACTCTATAATCATATTGGTACTCAAAATTGGTATCGAGATTGAAAAAGTCAGATCTGAACCGGATCTTTAGGTGTAAGCCCAACCTTAGTAATCATTCTGGTTTAAAACAAGATCAAACTATTTTTGATATTGATGGTGAACCTTAACAAATGTAGAGGATGTTTCATGATCCTATACCCATCACTACTACGGCAAAAATCTCATTAATTCACACCACCCTGTAAATAAAACTAGAAGAAGCTGTGCCCATATCTCACAGTCTGTCTCTCATATGACAGCCGAGACACCTAAAGGCTTCGGAATTTGAACCAGCCTTGTTTTGACGTTTGGTCCTTTTCGTTTTGACAGATGATTGAAGTAGCAGCTTAGAGCTGGAGCCCTGCCCTACAGTATGTCTGGACATGGCGACCTGATCAACAATCTAAGCATTGACTGTTGCAGACACAAAAAAGGGCTTTGTTTTTATTTTAGATTGTCTAAATTAGGGATGCACCTTTTGTATTGAATTTCTAATAGATCAGGTTTGGCTTGTATATCAGCTAGTCATGACGGCATCATATCTGACTAATGTGCTGGATATTAAGCTGTTTGTTTGTAACCTTTATTACGTGGATTTGTTGAATACTCAATTCTGATTGGTCAATCACGACATTCTACAATCTGTTCTTTATACCAGACAGTTGCTATGGATGTAGTTCTGATGTCGGACTCGGGAGGAACATCATAAGATAAGATAAGATAAGATATTCCTTTATTAGTCCCACAGTGGAGAAATTCACAATCATCATAGATTAATTGTGGTTATTTACAAGTTAGTGTGATAATGGGTTAACACAAATCTGATTTAACGCCACTAATTTCTTTAACTTATTACTCGTTTGGAGGTTGTATCAGGCTCTGTATTAAAGCTAGAGTGAAGATACTGGTATCATATGAAAATGGGAAAACCTAAGGAACCCATTGGTACCAACCATGTCTTGCTAGCTTGCGTACTACTAACTAATTAGCTTGTCATGAACTTAAGCTAAATTTTGGCAAGGGAAAACTGGCACGGCCATTTTCAAAGGGGTCTCTTGACCTCTGACCTCCAGATATGTGTATGAAAATGGGTTCTATGGGTACCCACGAGTCTCCCCTTTGCAGACGTGCCCACTTTGTGATAATCACATGGAGTTTGGGGCAAGTCATAGTCGAGTCAGCACACTGACACACGGTTGTTGCTGGTTGGGCTTGAGTTTGTCATGTTGATTTGAGCATATCTTTTATGCAAAATGCAGTACCTGTGAGGGTTTCTAGACAATATTTGTCATTGTGTTAATCGATTTCCAATATTAAATACATATACATACCTTTGCATAAAACAAGCATATATACCCACACCCATGTTGGACATTTTGAACAGATAAAAATGTGTGATTAATCACAATAAAATATTTTAATTGATTTACAGTCCTATTATTTACAAATGCTATGCCCTATATGCTGCTTACACCATTTCTGTTTAAAATGAAGAGATGTGACATTGCTAATAGAATTAAATGGCCATTATGAAAAGCAAACTCTATATAGAAAGAAAGGACCGGCAGCACCGCAGCAGAAACGTAGTCGGTGTGGATGTCACATGCGTGAGAGACTCAGCAATTTAGCGAGGTAGGCAGGCAAGTATGTGGCCCAGGCGTTATTTACGCTTTTCTGAATAAGTATTCAAGACTTTGTTGCCATGCGTTGAAACAGAAGACTCCAGAGCTGTAGAGGTTTCTGTAGTCACAGACCACTAGCAGTCATCCGGATGTGGGCATTTAGTGAGACTAAAGATTAAATTCCATTGTGCCCAATTTGTAATAGAGGCTTGCCAAGAACTCTGTGGTAAGTCTAAGTAATATCTGGATTTGTCAACATAGCAGGGACTTATCAGTTACATTTCTGTGCACAATGGACTGTTCTGTATTGCAAAAGAAAGTATGTGTATATCAAATGTGTTTTTAGCTATACATGCTGAAGTGCATTGTTATTGAATTGTTGTTGTTCAGCCACAGCTGTTCAAATGTGTAACTGATGTGCGACTGTTCAAATATTGATCTCTTTGTGTGTTACTTTGTTTGCCTTTATTGCTTTAGCCTTCTAGGAACATAAAGACCAATTACCCCAGGCAAAATTGGAGATATCCCTCTTCAAGATATTTGCCACAGTCAATCATTTCCTTAGTCAAACTCTTGAGTCATTTGTTGTTTCGCCATTGTCATGTTCACACAGACGATGAGGTCGACCTGCAACACAACACAACGGGAGGTGAAGAAGGAAACTCTGGTGGTGGATCACCTCCAACTAAACGCAAAGGCAAGTTCTCCAAAGTGGGAAGGATCTTCAAGCCGTGGAAGTGGAGAAAGAAGAAGCCAAGTGAGAAGTTCACTGAAACATCGATAGGTATGCTGGTCACAAGGGCTTATTAGTTTCACCTGCTGTGTGTATTAATTTAAGCTGAGTTCTTTGTATATTTTATTTCTTTTTCAGCCTTGGAAAGAAGGATTTCTGTCAGAAAAAGTCGCCAGGAGCTGATTGCCAGAGGGGTTTTAAAGGATATCCCAGAGAATGGTTGGTCGAGCTTAAGTTGTTTTTGTTAAAGAATATTCAGTGGGTTAATTGGCTCCATTTGTGGTGATACTAACTGTAAGTCACTGCTTGTGTCTTCATGGTACAGGGAGCAACGATGTTAACCACTCAAAAGCTCCACCAGTGAAAAATGGGCACCCTGTGCCAATGGACGTGGACAGGATGTCGGAACCAGGGGGCCGAGTATCTCGGGGGGAATCTGACGTCAAGGTGAATCCCGTCAGGCTGCCTCCACTAGAGGAACGTCGAGGCAGAGCGGCGTCTGATGCCTCCCGAAGTAACCGGGCACCTCTGGATGTGGACTCTCATGCACGGCTTTCTGTGGATATAGACAAACGAAGCCGACTGCCATCAGATGATAAGAGAGGAGGATCGCTATCCAGAGGACCTCCACAAGATGATAGATACCGTAGAGAAGAGAGGAGAGATGGCAAAGATGACAGGGAGGACAGGGGGCGGAAGAACAAGGAAGACATGGAAAGAAGGGACTGGCGAGATGAAAAGGAAAGGGATGGTGGAGTCGATCGGAGAGAAAGGCGAGATTGGAAAGATGACAGAGAGAGGAGGGATGAAAGAACAGATAGAGACAATAGGGAAAGGAGAGATCGTGAGGAGAGGGAAAGGAAGGACAGGGACGAGAGGGAGCGCAGAGATCGCGACGAGAAAGAACGAGCAGATCGGGATGAGAGAGAGCGCCGAGATCGCGACGAGAGAGAGCGGCGAGATCGCGACGAGAGAGAGCGCAGAGATCGCGACGAGAGAGAGCGCAGAGATCGCGACGAGAGAGAGCGCAGAGATCGCGACGAGAGAGAGCGCCGAGATCGCGACGAGAGAGAGCGCCGAGATCGGGACGAGAGAGAGCGCCGAGATCCAGACGAGAGAGAGCGCCGAGATCGGGACGAGAGAGAGCGCCGAGATCGAGACGAGAGAGAGCGCCGAGATCGGGACGAGAGAGAGCGCCGAGATCCAGATGAGAAAGAAAGGAGAGACAGGGAGGAAAAGGAACGCAGGGAGCGTGATGATAGAGAAAGGAGGGACGACAGGGACAAAGACAAGGATCGGCGGCTGGAGAGAGAAAGACGAGATGACAGAGAACGAGAAGACAGAGAGAGAAAAGATGTGCGAGGAGAAAGAGATGACAGGGATAGGAGAGATGATCGAGACAGGCGAGAAGACAGAGGAGAGAGGAGAGAGGATAGGGACAGATGGGATGATTGGGCCAAGAGGAATGAAAGAGAGCGACGGGAGGAGAGGAGAGAAAAGCCAGAGCCTGTCAGGCCTGTCTCTGAGATGGACCTGCGGTATCCTATACAGAAGAGCTCCTCGGAGGACAACAAGAGGGCTCGCCCGGCCTCCGAGGCTGACAGGAGGACCACCCTGCCCAGATATAGTCCGGCTACAGAGTTCAGAGAACGCTCAGGTAAGATCTCTCTCTTGTGTTGAGGTATCCTGACTAACCTTGCTTGTGTTTTTCTACTTTTAAATCTGCCAGTTTGTGACATGTACTGGCACAATTGCAATTCCGAAACTTGTAGTAAGAAAGTTGATGGTTATGTCCTCATTTCTCAGAACACCTCAGTCACATTATCTCAGACAGTTGATTGTAACTGGATGAGGCACGCAAACTTGACCCTATTGCTTTCCATCTCTTATCATGCAAATAGAACTACTTTTTCCTAATAATTATCTTTAGCTCCCTTAAATATATACGTTTCTGTTGGTTCTGACCTTATAAATAATTAATATATTGATATATATTAATATACAAATATATTTAAGACATTCAAGTCTGTTAGTGGTTAATAATCGGTTAAAGGGTCATTTATCAGTTAAGAATTTTTTTTTAAATTAGCATCCCGAGTTTACATATTAATGAAGTGAGTATTGTTTTAAGACAGACTTGAAAAAATGTGAACCTATCCTTTAACAATTTCGTCAGTTATATGATAAATGTACAACCATGCCAGTCAAACATTTATTGAGAAGCAATCTTAAAATCTCAAAGTGAATCAAATCTGCTTTCCTAAAAGGAAAATTCAACTGAACTGCGTGCTAAACAGCAATTTGATCAACTTTGATTCAGCCAGAACAAGATCGTAGAAAATATGAGACATTTTTAGACTAGAAATGACAAGATGTGTGTGTGTGTGTGTGTGTGTGTGTGTGTGTGTGTGTGTGTGTGTGTGTGTGTGTGTGTGTGTGTGTGAGACATGTGAGCTAATATGCAGATGTCCTGTCTCTTTGGTACTGCAAACCATGTTCCTAGTAAAAAGTCAGTGAACGTTTTGCTATGATGAAATACCAACTTGTGTGCAAACCAAAGTCTCCTGATGGAGCTGTGAAGGCATTCTGGGTAAATGATTGAACTGTAATTCTGACAGGGGTTGAAAGCCTCAACAAACAAAAGGTAACTATCAAGCTGTGATACATGAAAAGAGGGAAGGACAAATCTTTTCTGCATGTCTGTTGTGTGTGAATTTTAGATCATCTGATTCATGCTACTTATCATCCTCTAATAACATCTACTTTAGAGCTGCACAATATTGGAAAAAATACATTTCAATATATAGTACAGTATATTGCGATATGAAAAAATACAAAATTCTTTGCCCTAAATTTTGTACATTTTAACATCAGTCTGGTGCATTTTAGAGCAACATTCAGAGGCTAGATCTATAAACAATGCTGTGCTCTAGTAAACAATTAAATCATAAACTTATTGGTTGTATAGATATGAACGATGATGAAAAGTCACACCCACAAAAGCATGGCAAACGAGACTGGGTTTAAAGATGATTCAGTTGGGTTGCTGAGATCGCTGTAGACCACTTGCACAGAGGACAGTCCGTCGCAATTGTCAATCGGGCTTGTCCCCCCCTCAAAGGGAGACATGGCACAGTAGGCAAGTCCACGGCCCGCGAAGCGGCGAGGTCCGGACGAGGGGAGTTGTAAAACTCATAGTCAAAGCTGTGAGCCAACTTCACCCTGAGCCTTTCCAAGCCGACCTCGAGCTGGTCACAGCCAGTGGGCGACCTCCGGGATCTGACAAATGAAACCAATGCTGAAGTGCCTTAAACTTGCATTCTTTCTATCAGCCAGCAGGGGGAGACTCCTCTGGTTGCTAAAAGAAGTCAGATTGTAAAGATTGTATAGATTGATTTATTACCTCAGTAGACATGAGTTTATGGCCTCAATCACTAGTTTCAAGTCTTCTTTAATACACCATGATGTTGTTATAGTAAATTATGGCGGTATTTCTTTAGGGCATGGCTATCTTGTGTTTGACAGGTCGCTACCACAGCGTTGTCCAGTCTGTGTTTCGTCTTAGAACTTCAAATTTTTCACTGTGTATTTTCAGGTTATAAAATTTAATGGTAACATTCTGGTCACATAAAAAATGTCTTATCCAGCGTTCGGTTGTACTTGGCTCCAACCTCTCGTGTCTCTTCTGGTTGCAACAAAACAAGATGGTGATGGCTAAAATGCCGAACTCAAGGCTTCAAAATGGCAGTCCACAAACCAGTGGGTGACGTCATAGAGACTACATCCACTTTTTTGGACAGTCAACATCACACAACATGGTGACGGCCAAAATGCCAAATTCAAGGCTTCAAAACGGCAGTCCATAAACTATTATTATACAGATTATGGTTGTGCCGCACCAAGGAAATGAGCACACCCAGCAGAGATTTTTCCTAGTATGACCTTAAGAATATATACGGTTCGCTATGAAACCATGGTGGGCCTACCACCTAAAGGGCCTAAACAGTTCACGAACACAGTTCAGCTTTTCAGTCACTGTTTTACTGTATGTGATGATGCTTTTGTGTCTCCCTTGTTAACAACAGAGTAGAGCAAGAGTAGAAACCTTGTTGTTGTGATGTTTCCTTTAATGTCTGTGTTTGTGTGTACCCCATCTGTAGAGTCTGCCGGTGTCCGCTTCGCCCCTGACCCTCGTCCAGCACAAGACTCTCAGCAGGAACCTCCCCCACTCAAACAAGCTCTGCTTCCCCCTAAATTTCTCATTGAGTCTGGCAGGAGTCCAACCCCCTCCTCCTCTTCCTCCTCATCCTCCTCCTCTTCTTCCTCCTCCTCCTCTGCTGCTGTAGCTGTGGCCAAGCCCCCGAGGACAGTCTCCTTAATAGTCGAGGACCCACCTCGATCCCTGCACACTGTTCCTTCCTCAGCTGACTCTGACACGCCGCCCCCTGTCCCTCCCCATGCCAAACAGCCTCCCGTCCCTCCACCCAAACCCACCAACCGCAACAGCAACCCTGCACTGCTTGGTGAGTTTGTTGGCGTCTGCTTTTGCAGTTTTATAGGACTCATAAAATCAGCCTCTGTCCATAAACAGCTGTTATTTGTGTTATACTTTAAGAGCATTGTAGGATTTTAATAAGTCCCAGTGAAACTGTGCATTCAATTTTTGAGAAACCGTAGTTTCCAATTGCATTTCAAATGCTGGATTTAGCCAACCACCTCCACAGAGGGCCATAAACCGCTTAGCCATTCTAGCATCAAGCCTAAATACCATTGCAGTGTTTGCCGCAAGTTGAAAAATGTGATGGTGACTGGGTTCATGCACCTGTGGGACTGGCTGATGCTGACACTTTAGAGTTAGCAGCAGTGTTGTAAATTAACTTTTTTTTGTCCACCTGCTACTGTGGCTGATGAATTCCAAAATTTACCAACCACTCCGTAGATCACCATTGTATTTTTGGCTGGTGAGGGAAGCACATTTAGCAGCAACTTGCATATTTTTCCAGTATTTGGCTGGTGGTTGGTGCTAATTTCCGACCCTGGTTAGCAGCCTGCTTTAACAGCAGTGTATAAGTTCAAACATACTGTAGTAGTATGAACATAGAGAAGTTGAGCTATGACTTAATAAGCTTGAAAAAAAGGTTGCTCCAAACAAGTTAGTGACAAGAAAATTTACATCATTTGAAAACATGATGACACCGACATCCTCTAAAATTACAACCATGCAAAATTAGACAAACCCGAAGGTCTGTGTGAAATTGTTCGACACTTCATTCATAACTGACATTCAAATTCTAAATCAACATTACAAAGCTGCTCAGCTTACTTTTCTTTTTTTTTTTGTTTTGCCTGTCTATTTATTGTGTTTATACCTGGTATTTCTACACAGTTGCAGATAGAAATTAGGCTACACATCACAGTTTCCAATATATTCATTTTGCAGTGACACACTGCACAATCATTAGTATCCTCTGCTCTCGTGTTTCACCTAGCGTGGGGCTTAGCCTCTACACACACACACAGAGCAGATGAGAAAAGGGAAGTGAGGATAATGTCTGTGTTTTTGTTCCGGTGCTTTGCACGGCGCTGATGCCCGTTTGCCCACCTGCTTGCTTTCATCCCTGGCTGTCTGAAGCTCTGTACATCGCTGTTGTCTGGCAAAGGCAGCGGCACTGAGGTCCCCAGGGGCCGTTTGTTTAATAAGCTTTTATTTTGATGTTGATAAAATGTACCAAAATTCACAAATCTGTATTATTACTGACATTCATTTATGTCACAACATTTGCTGTATTAGCCATGTGTTTACTGTGTGTTTATTTGCATATAGAGCAGGGATGTGAGATTGGCTCATAAGTGGTCACGCATGTGGAGATGCATTCTAATGCCAGGTGTGAACAGATGTACTTAAAGCTGTCCACTTGTGCTCTGATCGCTCGGGACGCATGTTAACGCCAGGTCTGAAAAGGGCCTTAATCATCTTTGGTTAATGTGCCAATTAAAGAAGTGAGGAAGACATGTTGGGTGTTGGAGCAAGATATTCTTTGAAAGTATAGTATGTGGAAAAAAAATGTGCACAACTCTTAGTTTAACCATTTCAGCTAATTCAGTAGCTGATGCAGAAAACATTATTCATGTTTGAGTCAGAGAAAGTTATTGACAACTATAGTTCAGCTATGCTTAGTCTTGAATTTTGGTGACACTGCTGTCTGGTGAGGCTACAGCTCGTTGCTGTGCAGGTGTTTTCCAATGTGTTGCTAGTGTGCAGACTGTGTGCAGCCACCAGTCTCTGAACAGAGGGCACGCACCGGCTTGTCTGTGTATCATTTATGCATTGCCAGCAGCACTTCCCTTGAGCTTTGATAGACACTGATTAGCTTTTAGTATCTCATATTCTTTGTCCCAGCATGCCACAGCTGCCCTTGTTTACAGCCCATCCCAGCACTCTCTCTTCCAGTCACATTCCACTACCATTTGTTAGCCAAGGTTTTATATATATATATATATATATATATATATATATATATATATATATATATATATATATATATATATATATATATATATATATATATATATATATATATATATATATATATATATATATATATATATATATATATATATATATATATATATATATATATATATATATATATATATATATATATATATATATATATATATATATATATATATATATATATATATATATATATATATATATATATATATATATATATATATATATATATATATATATATATACTTTTTTTTTTTTCCTGGTGGAGATGCCTAAAAAGTGAATAGTTTGGCATTTGCTTGTGGCTTATTGACTGACATATAGTATACACTGATACAAATATCTGCAATAAGCTGATGTCAGCCAATTTATCAGTCCAGCTCTAATAGGGATGAACAAGCTGGAGCAAAGAAAAATGGGGTTTCCCTGTGATTCATTCCCTGAAAGAGAACTGATTAGCATGACGAATGAGCAGGAATGTCAGAAAAATGTTGAAACGAAACTGGGTGTTAATGGGAATCAACATACGCATTTCTTATCTTGTGCTCAGTTATTTCCACAGAGGAAGGATGTATGCTCTGCTTCTGGCGAGTGTGAAACCAAAACATGCATTATCCGAAGCCTCCCTCTTGTATTTTCCTCCTAGCTTGGAATGTAAACCCAGCCCTCTCCCTCACGTCTGCACTCATTTTTGCCAGCTTCCTCATTGAACAGGGGCTCTAAGGTCAGGCAGCCCTGTTACTGGACCAGCTGGAGACGCCAAAGTGAGCTCGGCCTGTACCTCTCTCTACCTGTGTACCTGCGGCACAGAGCTGCCCAGACCTGCTCAGGTACCCGGCAGGGCATCAGGTCTTAATCCATCTTAACAGAGCCTGCCGATTAGTCGCATCGATTCACCTCCTCACAGCACATGGAGTAACTCACTTGAGTTTAACACCAGTATTTCATTGATTGCATGTGTATTGCAGCTAGAATTTAGCTCTAAATTCTGCCAAGAAAGCAATGCATGGAAATTGGATGGACATCTAGAGTGCACCGAATGTGCTGACCCATTGGATGTTCATTACAGACACTTGTGTGTTAATATGTGCGTGTCACCAGCCTCCACTGACTCAACAACCAGCTCGGCAGTAACAGGAACATCTTCTTTTCTCCGCAACTAAAGCTATTATTGACATGTTTGCTTTTTTGCTTGTTTTTGTTGACACCTAACGTCACCCTCCCACAGACTTGTCTGAATGTGCATCTTCATGCTCTGACTGCAGGTTATGCTTGTGAGCATCCTTCTATATGACGTATTGATTTCTGTTGTTTGTTTTCTAACAGCTGAGCTCTCACAGCCTGGCAGTGGTGTCATCATAGTGCCAGCACCCGCTAAGCGCTCGCCACCGACGCCACCAAAGAGGATGACCCCCGTCACCAAGCGCCATTCAGTGGACCCTTCTCCTCCTCCCAGTCAGGACCCAGAGTCTCCCACCGGTGACCCAGCTTCTGCCCCTGTCCCAGCGCCCCCTGCTGTCCTTAAAATAGATAACAATGAGGACAAGAATGCAGCAGCTCCTCAGATCTCTGTTGATTCTCTGCCTTCGCCGCCATCCCACATACCTCCATCCCCTCCCAGGGTTCAGTCACTCCAGCCACCCAACTCCTCCTCCTTGTCTGGTCCCGTGCCCACTGTGCAAACCGATCCCCCAAGCCCGACCACCGAGCCTCCCAGCCAGCCTCCGGCCATCCCCCTACACATCCTCATCCAGAGAGCTCTGGTGAGCCCCAGTCCAGTTCAGCCCAACCCAGATGGCTCCCAGAGGGCCCACTCACTACTGTTTGAGTCTCCTCCAGATTTCCTCACTGAAGCTGGGGTTAACTCGCGGCACTCCCTCCCCATCACCATCGAACCTCTCAGGCTGTAAGTGCCCCTCATTCTGTACATTACATTCTTGTAAGGGCTGTCAATCAATTAAGGTATTTAATCGCAACTTAACCACACTTTATCTGTTCAAAATGTACCTTAAAATGAGATTTGTCAAGTATTTCTTACTCTTATCAACATTGCAGTGGGCAAATATGCTTCTTTATGTAAATACAGTATATGTATTTATTTATTATTGGAAATCAATCAACAACACAAAACCATGACAAATATTGTCCAGAAACCCTCCCAGGTACTGTATTTAGCATAAAAAACATGCTCAAATCATAACATGACAAACTGCAGCCCAACAGGCAACAATAGCTGTCAGTGTGCTGACTTGACTATGACTTGCCCCAAACTGCATGTGATTATCATACTGTGTCTGTAAAGGGGAGACTCGTGGGTACCCATAGAACCCATTTTCGTTCAGATATCTTGAATTCAGAGGTCAAGGGACCCCTTTGAAGATGACCATGCTAGTTTTCCCATGCCAAAATGTAGCTTAACATTGGGGCTTTATTTAGTCCAGTTGCCTTCGATTAAATTTTTTGCCAGAATGAATATGACCTGGATGAGAACATTCACAGACTTTGGGATTGTATATATTATCTAATATGATTCATATTACTTTTTTTTTTTACCTGTATTTATACTTGCACCTAATGGGCTATAGTGCAGTTCACTTGAAAATGTACTAAGACCTGGATTTCATGCACTGTTTTCCACAGTGCATGTGAACAAATTGCGGCTTTCTTTATAGATTAATTATTCAATAATCAGTCACAGGACAAAATAAAGTGATTAATTATTCAGCAAATAACAGGGACCCATGTTTAAGAGACAGAACAAGCCTACATTAATCTGCCCTGCCTCTGTATTTAATACTCTTATGATCAAATATGCTGCTTTATGCAAACATATGTATATGTTTATTAATTAAAGTTAATTAACAGCACAAAACAATGGCAACTATTGTCCAGAAACTGTCACAGGTAATGCATTTAGCATAAAAATGTTCTCAAATCATAACATGGCACCTTTGAAAGGGATGCCTTTGAAAATGACCGTGACAGTTTGGAAGGTTATTTTGCCTCATTCTCAACAAGCTATTATAACATGTCACCGATTTTCTAGTTTCATGTGATACCAGTATCTTAAATGGAGCCTTCTATATCCTAATATTTACAAGTTGCATGCGTTAAAGAAATTAGCGGCGTTAAAATAAATTTGCATTTATCACGTTCACTTTGACAGCCCTACTATGAATATTAATAGACTGGCTCCAGTCAATGCCAGATGCATTTGGCTTGCTCCCTTAATCCATATATTAGATGTTCAATAAATAAATTTTGTTTAATTTGCAAGACAGCAGGAAACTGAAAGCTATCATTTGAAACTGAATGTTCTTAGATTTGTTATTACTATACAATCTCAGGAATATGTACTTGAAATGGGGCAGAGTAAATCTAATTAAGACTTGAGTTTCGTGGGCTGTTGACCTGAAAGAAGTCTGTTGCTACCAGCAGGAGAGCAGCACTACTCAGTGAGCCTAATGATAATCATGTAGAACTGTGCTTTGTTAATCTCTTCAGCAATTGAGCTTTATGCCCTCACCTGTGACAGTACTCACTGGTATGTGGCTGCATACCAGATTAGAACACTGTGGCTACTTCAGCTCGCTCACCGCTGTATTTCTTTACAGGCCAGAAGACGATGACTTCGACATGGAGGAGGAGATGCGAAAGCTTCATCCCCAGAGGCCTCTTCGCCAGCCGGAGCTGGAGCCTCGCAGCAGGAGGGGTTTGGTTGGAGACCTCAGAGTGAGTGTCATCCCCGAGGTCGGAGGCCCCGGGGACAGTGAGGAGGAGTCGGACTCTGACGGCCCCATCCTGTACAGAGATGACGACGACGATGATGATGACGACGACGAGGAAGGCCCTCCAAGTAAGTTGGTCTCGCTTATACTGCTGCATTAAAGTCATATAGGAGGGATGGTAGATCCATCCATCTGCAACTGCTTATCCCATTCGGGGTCGCAGGGGGCTGGAACCGATCCCAGCTGGCATTGGGCGAAGCCGGGGTACACCCTGGACGGGCGAAAGGGTTAACACATAGAGACAGATATTCACACCTGTGGGCAATTTAGAGTCAACAATTAACCTAACCTGCATGTCCAGAGTACCCAGAGAAAACCCACGCTAACACGGGGAGAACATGCAAACTCCAAACTCTAAGCCGGATTCAAACCTGCGACCCTCTTAATGTGAGGCGACTGTGCAGCCCTGGGATGGTAGATACACGTAAAAAATACCACTTACCTGAATGTGAAAATAACTTTTCAAGTAGTTTGAAAGTAATTCAAGTAGTTAGTCTTTAAAGTGGAGCTTGCCCAAAAGAAAAGTCCACATTTATGGTCAGAGGGAGAATCACACCTACTTTTAAACAGGTTTTTGGATGTGTGCAAATAGCTCAGCACCGACCTTTTCAAGAAGGTGGTGTTCGCCACAGCTGCATGTAAACAGGAATATTAAAGGAATATTTATTTTCGTCAGATGTAAATGTTGTAAATAGTTTGGTAGGAATATTGTGCTGGGATATAAAAGGACAAAAAACAGCATTTTTTGCATGTGAATGTGGTCATTGTTCACTTCCTTGTTGCAGCTTATGAATTGTGACAATTCTCACTGCTTTTCTTTGTCATTTTAAGATAAGATAAGATAAGATATTCCTTTATTAGTCCCACAGAAATTTTGACAGCAAATTCAATATCTTTGGGTTTTTCACTACTGGCCAAACAAAAAAAGCTATCTAAGGATTGGACTCTAATGGAAAACTATCACATTCTTCTGGGCCGGGCCCCATTTCCCCAAAGCATCTTAGGGTTAAGAGGATCGTAAAATCCACCTCCCTAGCCTTCTTAAGCTTAAATGGTGTTTCCCAAAAGCAGCTAAAGACACTCTTAGAAATTAGATTAACGAGGGCCTCTTACACACTTGTAGGAGGCAAAGAGCATCTTCAGAAGCTCCAAATTTTTTTAGTTTTCAAGGAGCGATGGACATAAATGGAAATAGAAAGAAAAATCCAGCACACAGATTTTGAGAGAAATCTCATACTTTTTCATGTCAAGGACCTCCAAAGTAAATATTCAATAGACAGCAGATCATGGCTGTATAAGAGGTTGTATGCTGGGCTTTCGCCCTGCATGTTAGTAAACAGCCTACAACTACATTAAATTCTGTTTATGTCATGCTGCTAGCACTACTAGCTACTGGCCGATAGCTGGTTGTTTGGGAACAGAGACGTTAATACATCATCACAGTACAGGCTTACAGCATCCTGCCCATGGGTGTATTATAAGATACTGAAAGTGATGAATTACAGCCAATATATCCATTATTACAGCTGCATACAGCTAGCAGGAATCCGGCAGAACCAGATGTGTCATATGAGTGCTGTGGGTCTGATGCTTGTTCATTTTACTGAGGAAAATAACTTTGGATTTATCTATTAGTTAATTTTACAACTTTTAGGCCATAATGATTGTAAATGATTGTTTTTTAAGTATTCGTACTGGGAAGTTGAAAAAAAAAAAATGATTGCATGATTTTATTTATACATTCATGGCTATGGACTCATTGGTGTTTTCATTCCAAAATGGCGGCAGCGCTACCACAGTGGCCGTTGTTAGAAAAGCGGCAGAGTTTCGCCTCTTTGCTTCTATACACTTTGATGAAACTGACCTTCAAGTGATGCTTGATTTAAAATGAATGATAATGTTTAAATTAGAAAATAAGTATGCATGTATAAATAAATGAGTCATGTGTGTCACAGGTGGGCTGGCGAGTCGTGTGAAGAGGAAGGACACGTTGGCGCTGAAGCTGGAGAGAGAGAGGGAGAGAGAGGAAAGGGACGCTCAGGAGAACCACGACAACATGAGTTGGCACAACAGGGAGCAGTGGGTGGCAGTGAGGAACAAGATCAGCACCGCACTGACACGGTAAAGGCCTCGCATCGTATCAGCTAACTGATGCACAGGAGGATGATATATGTCTGTGTCGGAAAATTGGTTGTTGCAAGTCAAAGTCATCTATCTCTGATATGATGGCTGATACCGTTTGAGTGATTTCATGCATTATTTATAGTGTAATTAATATTGTTTGTCATGGAAGACAGAATGTGTTCCTTTAAGAAGCCATATCAGCCTTCAAAAATGAGAAAAGTCAACAGTGTTTTTTGTCCTCAGGCGGCTGAGTCAGAGACCAACAGCAGATGAGCTGGAGCAGAGGAACATCCTTCAAGGTAAGACTCTCCCTCCATCTATCCCTCTCCATTCAGGTGTGTTTATTTGCATTCAGTTCCTCTGCACCACAAGGTCACAAAGCACTCGCTTCATTTTTCTTTCCTCTTTGCTGAAATCAATAATCTTCATTGGTCATTCATCCACTGGCTAATGTGTTGATTTTCCTTCCTGCCTCAGGCATATTGATACTAAACACACAGCAGCCTGTACAATATTGGTGATGCTTTCACTTTATTAAGATATTGTGTCTGATTTGAACAATGGTCCTCCAGGGGCCAGATGCATAAACCATCAAAACACCCACACATAAACTGGAATTAATAAAGAGGACTGTGTGCAGTCAGAATGAGGGCAACTCATGCATACTTGCATGTTTTTCTTAGCATGATAAAGTAACGGGGAGATGGAAACAGAAAGTGAGAGACTGCATCAAATGTGCGTCCAATATTCTGCTAGACTGTCTCTGAGTCTGTAGACACACTCAGCAGTTTCAGTAATGGTTGCACATTGTGATGACTCTTGTATACCCAAATGTATTGTTCTTTTCCCTCATATCATCAATTCTCTGTGATCTTTTCAGTTGAACCTTTATTGTGAAGCACTTTGCAGAGTCTGTTTTGATATTACTGCTAAATAATTACTGGTTACAATCTTGAGATTTGATAATGATTGATTTACTGACTACTCATGGGCTGTAAAAAGTGCAGCTTTCCACTATGAATTTCTGTGTGAATTTCCCCACTGTGGGACCAATAAAGGAATATCTTATCTTATCTTATCTTATGGCCAAATGGCCATATATTAGAAGTGTGCCAATAGCTGGTTCATTAGTGCTTATACTGATGCAGGAGGTGGTTTAGGTAGTGACTATGTGACAGATTTACTTTAAGTACAGTTCTCTGTTTGTGCGCTACAAAGTGAAAGTGTCTGCTCTGTATTAGTAGCAGTCAGGAAGCAAAAGTGCCTGTTTGACAATATTTTGGATTTACTGTAAACCTAATGCTATAAGAGAAGGATGGAGAGATCACAGCCGGTATGCACGACCATTCAGCGTTAAAGATCAAAGTAAGCGCTCTCATAATGAGCATCTTTTTTATTAAACCGTGGGAAAATTTCCTCAACGTCACATCTCTACTCTGTTGATCTCAGAGTTTTCATTCACATATTTTGAGTTTTTCCTCGCCAAAATTCAGCGTTCTTCCCGACCTGGTTGGTACCGATAGATTTAGGTTCTCTAATTTCATATGATACCAGGATTCTGACTTAACGTTTCAGACTGAGCCCGCTACAACCTTTTTTAGGTTAATAGTTTATATAATAAATACGGCTGTCAATTGATTAAAATATTTATTCGCAAATTAATTGGACATTTTTTATTTGTTCACCTTAAAGGGAGATTTGTCAAGTATTTAATGCTCCTACCACCATGAGATAGTTACTGCATTTAGCATAGAAAATATGCTCAAATCATAACATTTCAACAACAGCTGTCAGTGTGTCTGTAAAGGGGAGACTCGTGGGTACCCATAGAACCCATTTTTATTCACATATCTAGAGGTCAGAGGTCAAAGGACCCCTTTGAAAATGACCATGAACATTTTCCCTGCCAAAATTTAGTCTCAATTCGTAGTATTATTTAGCCTCCTTTGCGACAAGCTAGTATGACATGATACCAGTATCTTCACTCTAGCTGTAAAACTGAGTCCATTACACCCTCCGAAAGATGGGTTGTATTAAAGGTGTTAAAATGCTTTTATCTCGTCAGCGTTGACAGCCCTAATTATGAAAGATCGATACTTGACATCCGGTTATCAATACAATATTATTATGGAAAATATCGCGATACTATGCTGCACTGATTTGTCCCCACCCCTATCAGATAATGTAAACATGAACATTATGAGCAGCATGCACCAGCAGACTAAAATCAGTCTACTGTGGTGAAACATCACTGCAGCATCACTGCGATGCCAAGTTGGATCCCAGAACTAAGTATCAACATAATACTTCTCAGAATCCGTCAACACGTTTTGATCCAGAACTCGTACCCCCGCACTGTAGCTCGCTTGTCCTCAGATGACTCGGGCCAAGACGACGCTTTGCACCCGCTCTATAACAATGCAGCGCCTTGTGCAGAGCACGTCGTTGATTAAAGATTCCGTTGCCGCGGCGTGCCGGCGGCAGCTCAGGTGAAGTCTGCCTGACTGGCTGCAGTGTTTCCTCCTCTCATGGAATGTCTTTTCTTCCTGCAGCCAAGAATGAAGATGATCGACGATTAGAGAGATGTGAGATCAAACGGAGGCTCACGAGAAAGGTCAGGATGCAACGAAGTAACTGCATTATGAAGTAGAAACTAACCCCTATAACACCTAAAATAGATGAACATGCTTCTGTTCACTCCCCCATCAGCTGTCCCAGAGACCCACAGTGGCTGAACTCCAGGCAAGGAAGATCCTGCGTTTCCACGAGTACGTCGAGAGCACGCATGCCCACGATTACGACCGGCGAGCAGATAAGCCGTGGACCAAGCTCACACCTGCTGACAAGGTGAGACTCAACATGCATCCTCTCAAACGCCTCTCCTCACACCGACGTGGCCCTTGTGGCTTAGAACATTTTAGCGAGAGCGAGCCTAAGCCCCAGAGCGTTTTTTAAACAGCAGTGTCTTTTACTTCGGTCAACTCCGAGAGGATTTGCATTCCAAGCAGATTCGGTATCGAGGAGGAATCCCAGGAATGCAACGCTTAATGGCTGGGCCAAATATTACCAAGTGAATTACCTGGTCCAGTGAAGCTCAGAAAATATGTACGAGCAGGAATTACATGTATGTTTGTAGTATTGTATTGTTTGTGGAGTTTGGATGTTTTGCAGTGGGTTTTATGTATTTTATCCATAGCATATTACCTACAGTAGATGACGGTTGGCTCACCCCCAAAGCAATGTACTGGTGTGGACTGTACATATTTTAGCCACCTAAAAGAGAGGCCCACCTAAAGAAATCAATATCACTGTAAGTGTATGCTATATTTAGAATATTTTTGCCGCTTTACCTTGTCGTGAGACAGCTATACAGTCTGTTTCTGATGGGGAACTGAAGCAGTCATGAATATCAAATATCACGTTTTTTTCAAACGTTTTTTCAATGGAGTCTGGTAGCTTTATTGAGAGCAAAGGCTGTCTGATGGCAAGGGAAAGCAGTGAAATATTTTAAATATAACATACATATATTTTTTTTAAGGTGGGCCTTTCTTTTAGGTGGCTAAAATATGTTATGTTACTGCCCCTGTCCACAGCAGAACATTGCTTTGCTCCCATGCCATAACTCCGGCCTGCTTCTCCAAACTGGGGGCATGCTGTCCTCCATCTATTGTAGGTAATATACTGATCATGGACCTCATCAAACACCCAAACTATCCCCTTAACAGTCAGAAATAATCCAAATACACGTAGCTTTGATCCTTGTTCCTTGGTATAAATGGATAAAAGGTTTCCTGCTGAAGTGCTGTTTCTTTCGTGTCTCCTCGCAGGCCGCCATCCGCAAGGAGCTCAATGAATTCAAGAGCTCAGAGATGGAAGTTCACGAAGACAGCAGGATATATACCCGGTCAGGCTCGTATACACAGCGCCCATCAATAATTCACTTCCACTGTTCTCCAAGTTCATTCAGCAGAGTCATCAATACTTTATTAGTTCTCTTTTGAAGTTTTTCTGAAGATTTTGCAGCTTCGGAGGGCCTGGAATAACCATTTTCCCCTCTTTTTCTACCAGGTTCCATCGTCCTTAGCTGTCCACGCTGACCAGTAAAGCACTTCTTAGACTGGGAGGAGTGAGGAGTTACCTTCTCCTCACTTTGAATCGAACATGTGGCCCATTTGGTCTGATTTTTTTTTTTTTTTTAACTGACTGCCTGCTCAACCTGCTTCAGCTGGAGACAGTACCGTCGCTGATAACTGGAACCAAAGCGAAAGAAGCCACAAATTTACCCCACGGGTGGTTCTCCGATGTACTCCAGGTCTTAGACTGTGGGGCTGAGGACAGGAGGAGTTTGTCAGTGCGTCCGTGACGAAGGTACCGTGTGCCAACACTGAAAGAGTCTGCTGGGGGCTCAAAGAGTTAATTTGAACTGAAAGGATAACTGTTGGAGGGTTGTCACACTCTCCCCATGCCTTTACCTGCCTTCATGTTCTATTTCCTCCCTTCCTTGTAGACTATGCACATGAAGAGATCACTATTAACACTATTGATGGTACCACCAAACTGACCTGAACTTTATATACAGTATAGGTACTACAAATGTGTACTTAGAGTTGCCACAAAGCAACAGCCTTACTCCTTACATGTAATTTAAGGGTTCAGATGAAATGTGAAAGACCTCCCGTACTTCGTATTTAAAACTCAGATGTATCTCTGTTTGAATCAAAAGTTTGAGCTCTGTTTGTGTGTAGACCCACTGAGCGCTGATTCCCACCTAATATCTGAATTAAAAAGTGTGCATTTTACTGTATTTTGTTGATCTTTTAAATGATTCTCATGGAGCACATATCACTAGATTATTTTCTAATAAGGCACTTTATGTTCCTTAATTGGGTGTGTAGAAAATCCAAAAGTTTCTGTTTATAATTGAAATATTCAAGCGGGAAAATGTACATATTTTTATTTTCCTGGCTGTTTTATGGTACTTTATATATGCAAGTCCATAGCTGGCTGCAGCTGTATAGACCAGTTATGTAGATGTGATTGACTTTATATTGTACATCCACAGTAATGCTTTTAATTGTAAAGGATTTCTCATATGTTATTTCCAAGTAGTAATAGTACAAAATGTTTTTTTTTGATACAGAGATCTTTACACTGCATAAATGAACAACCAACTCAGAAATTAAAACAACCTGTGATTTTCATTTCAATATGGTGTGATTATTCCAGAAATATCTAAGTGATTGATAAGTATATGCCTCTTAAAGCGACCAGATGAGGGCAGTGTTATATAAAATGTGCAGATTGATTCACAGTCTCCACCGCCTCTGTGCCAAAATCCAATAATGTGCTAAAAACAAAGAGCCCCTTTTATTAAAATCAGCTCTGTGTGCACCTATGTGATAGGTGCAGCTGACATGCAGCTGTGTTTGTCTCTTTAACCTCGTCCATGATGCTAATCAGCAGTAAATGGACATGGAGTCAGTGAACAGGAACGCAGCTCTCCTCCACTTAGTGCTCCGGCACTAACTGAATGTCAGATGATTATCAGAAAGAGCTGATTAGAGGAAAAAACACCTTTAATCTGATTAATTATTTCCGTATCCTCAGATTTAGAACAGGAGAACTCGTAAATCATGCTGAACATTAGCACATGTTCAGGTACAAAAGGATCATTATTAATCAGTTTTTAATGACTAATAAGCAACAGCTATGCTTTAATTTTAAGCCAACAATATTTTAGAGATATGAAAAGCAATGCAAGCTAACACTAGGGAGAAAAACATAAGTTAATATGAGCATTTTATGCCTCCACGCTGGCGATAGCTGCGAGGAATTGTTTTTACGTTTTTACGGAGGGAATTTCCTCAAATTCGGTACAAACGTCCACTTGGACTCGAGAAGACTCAAAGGTCACTGTGACCTCACATAAAATTTTTAGCTATGGCTGAAGAATTCATACGCTAATTATGACAATGTCACATGTTTACCAAGATAAAAGTTTATAGTCGTGACGTTTTGGACAGACATGAATGTAAACTGCAACTTGACTGGTTGGCGGAGGCAGACAACCACGAGGCGGTAATTCTATTCAACCCTGAAATGCATTGACTCTGTAGAAACTAGCGCTGTCCCACGCACCATTTTAACAGCTTCCAAGCTTCAATGACAAATATTCAAAGGTATTCAAAGCTTCATCGAGCAGTGCAGCAGGCTGATGTTCTTCCACATGCACCTCTACACACAATAAAACACCAATATCTGTCTCAGAATAATTACTAATAATTTATGTTGAATATGAATAATGAATTATTATATAGTGTATATATGTAATTTCATGGCTGTTTAGGGATTATTAGTACATATTTATCAATACCGATCAGCCATAGCATTATGACCACTGACAGGTAAAGGGAATAACATCGATAATCTCTTTACAACGGCACCTGGCAGTTGGTGGGATATATTAGACAGCAAGTGAACATTTTGTCCTTGAAGTTGACGTGTTGGAAGCAGAACAAATGGGCAAGCGTAAGGATGTGAGCGACTTTGACAAGGGCCAAACTGTGATGGCTAGACGACGGGATCAGAGCATCTCCAGGACTGCAGCTCTTGTGGGATGATCCCGGTGTGCAGTGGTCAGGACCTACCAGAAGTGGTCCAAGGAAGGAGAACCGGTGAAATGGCGAGAGGGTCATGGGCAGCCAAGGCTCACTGATTCATGTGGAGAGCAAAGGCTGGCTCCATATTGTCTGATCCAATAGAAGAGCTACTGTAGCTCAAATTACTAAAAAAATTGAATGCAGGTTCTGACAGAAAGGTGTCAGAGGACACAGTGCATCACAGTTTGTTGCATATGAGGCTAAGAAGAAGAAGATCTACCTTTATTAGTCCCACAATGGGGAAATTCAATTTTACACTCTGTTAAACTCATACATGGTACATGCAGACCTGAAACACACATACATGCATTAATGGAGAGGTGTCAGAGTGAGGGGGCTGCTCCTGACAAGCGCCCCGAGCAGTTGGGGGTTTGGTGCCTTGCTCAGGGGCACCTCGGCAGTGCCCAACAGGTAAACTGGCACCTCTCCAGCTACCAGTTCACACTCAGTTCTTGGTCCATGTCGGGACTTGAACCGGTGACCCTCCGGTTCCCAAGCCAACTCCCTACAGACTGAGCACAGACCGGTCAGGGTGCCCATGCTGGCCTAATATTATGGCTGATTGGTGAAGATAAAAAATACAAATTAAACAAAGCATTCAAATACTGATTTGGAGGCAATGTCGAAGCTTTGAAGCATTTGGGTCAGTCCTCCCTGCTCACAAGCTACCAAGCAGTATATAAACTACTATAAACTATACTGTATACAACGATTACATAAATATATCAATTATAATCCTGTAATATGTGAATATCCATCATATGTTTATCAAAGCAAGGTGTTGTTTTCTTGTTCTGATCTCAAAACTCTCCAAAAGACTTTATTTACGTATTAAAGTCTCTACAATTTTCTTGTGAGGAAGAATGCTCCAATCATTAATATCTTTCAGCAGCCTAATTAATGTTTCTCTCTCTCTCTCTCTCTCTCTCTCACACACACACACACACACACACACACAACCTGTACACAAATTGATAAATTGACAGATCAGTCAACACAGTAACCAGAAATCCATCACTGCGTTGCGATCATTGAACCAAAGCTGTGTGGTCCATGTTTCATGTCCTCTGTCGTACTCAGCAGCTGAACATGACCTCCTGACCTCCGTCATGTCACTGTGACAGTAAATATAAACAAACCTCTTCCTCCTTCTGCCTGTTAATTTATAGTCTCTGTGACAAAAACTGCTGAAGACAACTTTTCCTGCTTTGTGATTTGATTGATGCATTTAGTACGGAGCTCTAGATGTCATTTTTAACACTTCTAGAGTTTCTTGAACAGTTTTTTTGGAGCTTCTTGGTCATATATGTTTAATAGGGCTGTCACTCTATTCAAATATTTAGTTGTGATTAATCGCAAATTAATCACATTTTTATCTGTTCAAAATGTACCTTAAAGGGAAAATTGTCAAGTATTTAATACTCTTATCAACATAGAAGTGTACAAATATGCTGCTTTATGCAAATGCATGTATATATTTGTTATTGGAAATCCATTTGCAACACAAAAAATATGCTCAAATCATAACATGGTGTGTTGACTTGACTATGACTTGCCCCAAACTGCATGTGATTATCATAAAGTGGGCATGTCTGTAAAGGGGAGACTGGTGGGTACCCAGAGAACCCATTTACATTCACATATCTAGAGGTCAGAGGTCAAAGTATCTTCACTCAAGTTTTAAACCTGAACCTGCTACATATAAAAATAGCAAGTTGCGTTAATGTGTTAAAGAAATTAGTGGCGGTAATAATATTCAGATAAAAATATGAAATTTGACAGGATAGGTAAAGAAGCCAACAGACTTCCCTTCAACGCCCCTCAAATGTAAGCAAACAATTAAAAAAATACAACAAAAATAACAAAAGCACACAAATTAAGCAGAAAAACTACCAAATTTGTAGATAACAATCCAATGAAAAAATCTACATAAAAGACACAAACAGACCAAAAATCAAAGAAGAGACACATTCGTACAAACAAACGTCAAGAATTAAATGTGAGGACAACAAGGATGCACCGTTCTTGATCATGTGTATTTGGACGTCTGTACACCGATATCTGAGAAGGAGTTTTGTATAATTATGAGTTTCACTTACATTTTTAATGTCCTAATGTTAGAGCAGTATTTTACTGTAATGTTACATGTCTATATAGATCATACTGTACCACTCTTCACTGCTATTGGCCACTTCCTACTACCTCATCTTATTAGAAAATGTAATTTTGGAGCATATATTGAATCATTAGTAATAATATCAAACCAGCACAGATGATAGAGTGTAAATCCATAAGGCCCTATTTGATTCATTTCCTTCCTCGTCTGCTGCTGCTGCTGTCATTTCCATTCATGATCAATCCTCCGCTTGAATCGTTCTGCTTCATTTTGAGGGCTGCAGCTTGAATGATGGACGTAATCTCGGACAAGACGCAGTAACCAGTGGTGTCTCTGCATGCCGTAGCAGGTCAACCTGTAGGTCTGATGTGGTGTCTCCGGGTACTTTGCAGCCTGGCTTAAATGAATCCCATAATTACATTAACTCTGAGCATGTGGATCCTCATCGTCAGCTTGTCCAAAGATTTCATCTCTAAATTGGTTCGCCTGTTATCACACTGTCAAACCGTTTGCACAGTAAGTCAAACTAATTGGAGCTACTGACATCTTGGCCGGTTGCTTAAATGTAGCCACAGGAGAAGAGCAGCTGTATCCGACTTATTTATTAGGTTTTAGCTGTCAGTACGTACATTCAAGGTGACACGTCTTGACAACTGTTGAATGGATTGCCATGGATTTTAGTACGGACATGACTGAATTCATCTAGCGCCAACAGCAGGTCAAAGTTTCATCTACTCTGAGAAATATCTCAACATGTACTGGATGGACTGGCACATGACCTTCATGGTTTTGAGGGAAATGTCTCAACAACTATTGGATGGATTGCTATGAAACTTGGTTCATGCATTCATGTCCCACTGAATGAATGAACTGTAATAACTTTGGTGATCCCTTAACTCTCCTTCTACTGTCATCATCATGTCAAAACTTTAATGTGTCCAGTACTTTTGTTTATGACCAAATATCTGCAAAACTAATCACATCTACTACTATCAGCTTCAGCAGAACTTACAGTTTAGTGCTAATTAGCAAATGTTAGCATGCTAATGCGCTAAACTAAGATGATGAACATGTGGACGTCTATTATATTTAAGAACTGGATGTAGTCACGATGGTGTCACCCACTGGTTTGTGGACTATGGTTTTGAAGCCTCAAGTTTGGCATTTTGGCTGTCGCCATCTTGGTTTTTTGCATCCAGATATTACATGATCACATGCTAAAAAAAAGGTATTTTTCCGGAGGCCAAAATGTTAATATTAACTTTTAAAATACATTGATGCTTGGAGCAGCAGATCCCATCAACCCTGAAGATTGTATTTCAACAAACAGGCTATCGGGACAACACTTTCAGTTTACAGCAATTACAAACAAATGCTGCTTTATTATATTACTTTATTATACACTGAGCAAAAATATAAACATAATACTTTTGTTTTTGCACCCATTTTTTATTGTGCTGAAGTCAAACATCTAAGACTTGTTCTACGTACACAAAAGGCCTATTTCTCTCCAATATTCATTATTCATTCATTCATTATTATATAATCCAGGCAGCTCACAGGAGTGGCCTATCAAGATGCTGATTAGACAGCATGATTATTGCACAGGTGTGCCTTAGACTGGTTACAGTAAAAGTCCACTCTGAAATGTGCAGTTTTATCATTTACAGTTTTAGGCACAGAACGGGGGGCTCAGAAAACCAGTCAGTATCTGGTGAGACCACTATTTGCCTCACAGTGCAACACATCTCCTTCACATAGAGTTGATCGGCCTCTTCAGTGGCTGTGTGAAGTTACTGGATATTGGCAGGAACACCTTGTCGTATACACCGATCCAGAACATCCATATGCTCAATGTCCGGTGAGTATGCAGGTCATGCAAGAACTGGGATGTTTTTAGCTTCCAGGAACTGTGTACAGATCCTTCAACATGGGGTGTGCATTATCTTACTGCAACATGAGGTAATGGCGGTGGATGAATGGCACAACAATGGGCCTCAGGATCTCATCACGGTATCTCTGTGCATTCAAAATGCCATCAATAAAATGCACCTGTGTTCGTTGTCTGTAACAGCCCATACCATAACCCCACCTCCACCATGGGCCACTCGATTCACAACGTTGACATCAGCAAACCGCTCATCCACATGACACCATACACGCTGTCTGCCATCAGCCCTGTACAGTGAAAACTGGGATTCATCCGTGACAGTTTGGCACCTTAGCAGCCTCCGCCATCAATGTATGAATGTGTGTGTGAATGGGTGAATGCTGACATGTAGTGTAAAGCACTATGAGTGGTCAGAAGACTAGAAAAGCGTTGTATAAATGCAAGTCCATTTACCATTTACCATCCTGTAACAAAACAAAAAGAACAATGGGTACCACTTCATTTTACAGGTCCGCAAATTTCATGGTAATTAGGTGATAATTAACAAGTAACCTGTATGAAATTTCTTTGGAATTACTGCCAATAGCTATTTTAAGAAATTTCAAATAGACTTCTTGCTAATTATCACTTAATTAGCATGAAATTTGTGTATCTGTAAAATGAAGTGTTACCTGCTGATCCTTTTGTCTACAGGACGAGCAGCCATAAATAAAAGCAAAACTTAGGAAAGATTGGGACTTCTTATGAATTCATAAATAAGTAATAACTAAATGACTTATGACAGTGAGTATGATTTATGTCCTTAATTTTGCATCAGGAAGGCAAGTCAACCTCCCATTTTTACAAATTGTTTTGCAGAAATATCAAGGCAATGTGACATAAAATAAAAGCTGAATAATTTGACTTTTAAATGCATCTGTAAACCTCAGAAATTACAAAGCAAGGAAAAACTAAATGAGAGAGCAGGCTACTAGTGTTCCCGCAAAGCAGCCCTGCATGAATGCATAATCAGCTATGGATCCCAAATGTTGACAGCAACTGTTTATTGGTGAGTTATTATGTTCTCTCAGAAAAGAAAAAGAAATCACGAGCTGAACTCGACTTCATCCCTGAGCGTTGAATATTTATGACCGCATTGGGGCAATTTGTCTTCCCGGGGACTAATCGATGCATTGAGTTTTGGTGGCAGGCAGCTACATTTAGAAAACAAACCTCCATTTGGAGCAGTTATAATCTAACCACAATATCGCGTCACTATCAAACAGCTGTGATGCAATGCAAGATTTGGGATTTAAATAACGGGAGACATTAATTATCTTTCAAGTGATAGACACGTCCCAGTTTAGAGGTTAGAAAAATTAAATCCCTAAACCAAATGTGTCACCATGACTACCTTCTGACAACACACAACTGAAGTCATTGCTGTAAAGTCAGTAGCCAAGAGGAAAGCTGAGAAGGAGCATGAGATGGATGGTAAAAGAGGCTGTGGATCATCACTGAATCATTAGAGAAGTCTTTTAACAGCTGCTCCTCAGGGGAATGCCGAGGGGAAGGGAAAGGGATTGCTGATGCAGGACCATAATTACATTTTGTGAATATAACAAAGCCTGCTGCCACTCTCTGTCACCACGGCGGCGAGCCGGAGACGCCTCGCTGGCCTGTGACGCTCATGGATGTGGATGCTGTTCAGCCTTAGATCAGGAGAATGTGTTCTACGTGACGAGGCACTTTGTAGTGAAGGTAGATGGGAGGAAGGAGACGGGGAAATCAAACCACACCAATTTAAAACATGTCCTCCCCAGCAGGGGGTCACTGATTCCCAGGTAGGCGGCGGGCGCTGCTCTCTTAATATCTCCCACAGCTGCCTGGGATGTAATTTGCAGAAAGCTCGGGATTGTGTTAGATCCTTCAGGGCACAGTTAACAACTTCCTCTGTGATCAAACCACACTGATTTTACTGCAATGATGAATGACACAAACTGTTCTGTAGGTGGGAGGAGGAGGAGGAGGAGGAGTTGAAGGAGGAAGGTTTTTTTTCATTTTCACACCAGTGACATTTGACCTATGTTTGACTTTAACAGCAAACTAAGGAGAGCAGAGCAGGAACAGATCGACTCTGGAGGGTAACGTGATAGCCGATGCTATTGTTTTTCTTTGAAAGGTCAGATGACTTGATTACCCAGAAATCCTGGAAACACAATACCAGCAAAGTGCTCACATCTTGGACCTAATTGTCCTCTTCGGAGTGGCGGCTTTCTCTGGACTTAATGTACATATAGAGTATACAGTACATCCTAAACAGTTTGCTGGTGTGTTGCCGTCTCCTCCACACAGCGCCCACTTATCTCAGCTACAGCGCAACATAGCTCACTGTGCATAACCCACTCCCACAGTGTGCTACAGCTATAAGCACTCTTCTCAGTAGTGGAAGCTTTATGTGCTGTATAGGGCTGTCAGTCATTTAAGAAACACCATTGTTAACACATGATAATTAGCAAGTAACCTATTTGAAATGTCTTCGGAATTACTGCCAAATTATCCCAAAATTTACCTCAAAACTGATCAAAAATTACTTTATTATAAACATTATTTCAATAGTTATAAAATAGCATATAGTGGTTAAGTGGCTGGAAAACCAAAATTAACAGAAGACACTTCTGAACTGACACAGATCTCACCACGGTGACTTATTGTCTACACAATTAAAGAAATTTCAAATAAGTTATTTGCTAACTATCATCTATTTCTCAGCAGACGTGGAAATAAAACATATCAATTAACTTTGTATTGTTTTTTTGGAGATGTATTGAATACATTTTCAGCTACTGGGAAATAGTTGAATTCAATTATAAAACAATGTTTAGAAAATCTCTCTCTATGTATAAATGAAATGGAAATAGTGAAGTAAATTACAAGTAGTAATTATCATAATTGCATTTAAGTATTTACAGTGTTTACAATTTGCTACATTTCACAAATGGTACTTAAATATGGAGGAACAAAACAAAAATAAATAAATAAATAAATAAATAAATAACTTAATAAATAAATAAATATACCATTAAATGTGCCAAAAAATAATAATGTGTCACAAAGTGATACTTGCTTTTTTATTTATATACCTTTCATAATAATATCCTCTATCTACTCTTCTATGAAAGAGGGGAATTAATACAAACATAGCTATCATAGATAACAGATTTCTATTTCAGCCGCTCTGGTTTGTTCTCTTTGTAATTCTGCTCACAGTTATACACCACATTACACATTAAACTCAAATGATTGGGGGAATAAAGCCAATCATTAACAATATCATTTGCTTTTATTTAAAAAGAAGGAAATCACCCGAGGCTGAAAAGCAGACCTGACAGTGCTGAAAGCTTTTTTATTTTCTGTGCAGCCAATCTGAAAGCATATATATATATATATATATATATATATATATATATATATATATATATATATATATATATATATCTTCCATCATGCATGGAGTCGCCACTGTGAGACTTCCATTTACCTCAGCTTTCATCAGGCCGCTGGAAGCTTGCCTCCATCCTGCATCGGGATCGGGCACTCTGCACTGAGAGCCCTTGTGAAAAATAACTGTGTTACAAAAGGAAAAGGGGCTGCACAGAGAAAGTGAAAAGCAACGGGGGGGGCAGAAAGAGGGAATATGTAACGGGGAAGTAGTGAAATGTGGGCTGGAGCTCTGAAAGCCTGAGTGTTTATACAGACCCCCTTTCCATAAGGGCTATGCTGCTTCCACCCAAGATGGATCTCCGCTGACAACCTATCCACTCAGTTATTAGGTGGGGAACACTTTGCAGCCCCGCAGCACACATTTTGCAAAAAACGATTCATTACATCTGCTTCATTTTCACAACGCAGCCTCCAGTTTTATGCTCGTATTTTGTGTATTACCTTTCATTTAAAAAAGTCTTTACCCATAAGCCCCTGTGTGTGTTAACTGCTTGCATTTTAGAGCTGCTGATGGGCCTCCCTCTGTCCCCACTTTAAAATACCACGGGAGCTGCAGCGAAGGAGCTGAGCTCTGCTCCAACAAGCGTGATGCTAACTGTGGTGTAATTAGAGGAATGCCACTGCACGCCTGGCAATCTAGACTAATTAGCAAAGCTTTGCTGAGTTTTCAATCCACAAGGACCCCACGTGAAGCAAACAAAAAATATGCTAAACTCACTGAGGGGTAAACAGATGTATAAATATTGTTCACTATCTGCCTTGTGACTGAGACTTGAGGCTTCCTCTAGAGGGAGGAGGCGGAAATAATACTGCATCGAAGAGGTTCATTTTAGGATCAACAAACATACTGCAGCATTATGTGACATAACAACAGTACAAATACCACAGCAGAGTAATACTGCATAATGTCAAAACTTAAACCGTTTAGTATTCTGTACCTTGGAGTAGTTTTGGTTATAACATGATGTGACTCACTGCAAATGGTGCGTACTGTAATGTAGGATTCATGCTATGTACGCTAAAATTACTTAATCATATATATCATACATTATATATATATATATATATATATATATATATATATATATATATATATATATATTATATTCAATAGGTAACACTTGTAAATTTCAGAGTAATTAGGTGATAATTAGCAACCACATCCTCCAGCACGCTAGGGAGGTTAAGCATGGGGGTGTGTGGTTATAACTAACATAACTGGACCTCGACTTAGTGTAAAAAAAACAGTAGCGTCTACCTTAATTAATCACCCAAATCAAACACCCATAATGCTTGTGACCTGAACAGAAGGGGAAACACTGGGTCTGGTTAAAATGCCCATGGTGGATCCTCCAGCTGCGACTTCTGCGTTCACTTTGACCTTCGGTGAGCTGTGTGAGGCCGTGCCCCTGTCTCTCCTTGTGTTTCCTGCTGTCTCTGTGTGTAGGTGTGTGAGAGAGTCTCTGTTGTCAACCTGGTCCCAGTCTTCCTTCACACCTGCCTGCAATCCACTCATCACTTCCCTCAGCCAACACACCTGTCATTCATCAGCTCACCGTCTCTGCACTATATCTACCCCGGCTCTTCGCCCACTCGGTGCCAGATCTCTGCAGATTTTCTGTGTGAAATGATCACCCTGCAGTTGTGCTTAACCTCTCACAGTTTCTCATGTGTCCCAGGATCGCTGTATCATCCTTCCAGTTGGTCTGCCTACCTATAATCTGCCTGCTTGCCTGATTCGGTCCAGTCCAACCAAGCTCTGGTGTCAGCATGCATGTTAATTGATGACTCTAACTTGCCCATAGGTGTGAATGTCAGCGTGAATGGATGTCTGTCTTTAGGTGCCCTGCGATGGATTGTCCAGGGTGAACCCCGCCTTCAACCAACGTCAGCTGGGATTGGCTCCCCGCGACCCCTAACAGGATAAGTAGTTGAAGATGGATAGATGGATAGATGGAGCCCAGTGGGACCTGATAGGCTGAGTGGACTGGTTATACTGAAACACTGGATATATTATGCTAAACAAGCAGAGACCGCAGATTGAGGAGGACTTCACGGTGCAGAAGACTCAGAATGACGTCCAGACAGGTGAGTACAACAAACTCAAAAAGCACAGCACAAAGTGGAGCAGTTAATTTTCACTATAATTCCATCCATAAGTAACTCAATGACATAATGTCTGGCTATTCTGGTTTCATACACTTTCTGCAGTAAAACATCTAAAAGCAAAAAGCATATCAGAAAGAGGACCCTGCAACAAAATCTTATCAAATGGGGGTTCGTGGTCCTTGATGTGAAAAAGTTTGAGAAGCACTGCTCTAATTGAGAACACCAGCAACCACAGCGTTGCCTAGCAACATAGCGTTGGGCTGACGCAATGTGTAAAAACTGTGCAGTCGCTCCTTTTGTGGCAGCAGCCGTTGTGCAGTATACTGTAGATTGTTGGTAAAGCTCAGTTCTGCTGTTGATTCTATACAAAGTGTCAGGCTATTTAATTCATGTTGCTTAATATTTGCAAAGTGCCATCTATATATATATATATATATATATATATATATATATATATATATATATCTATATATATAAACATAGATATATATCTTGATATATATATATATATATATATATATATATATATATAATATATAACAACACAAAAAAAAAAAAAAAAAATAAATACTAATACTAATACTACTGCTATTACTACTAATAATAATAATAAATAAAAAAACAAATGAATAGATAAATAAACAAATATATCAATAAAATACAACAAAGATAAGAATTAGAGCAGGATAGAGTAAATTTCAGACAGTGTTCTATGATATAAATGTGCCATCTGTATAAATGTAATTTATTCTTGATTTGGACATAAAGGCTCATGTTGCTGATCTTGTTCCACTTCATAACTATACATTGACATTTAATGCTATTGATTTTGCAGCCTACAGAATTTTTTTAATTTAAGTATATTTTTACCCAAGTACTTTTAATTTTTACGCGACTAAAATTTCTTGAACAAAGCAGTACTTCTACTTGAGTACAATGTTCTACTAGTACTCTTTCCACGTCTGCCCTGGACCCTGGACTGTAGTGGATGTAGTCACCATGATATCACCCACTGGTTTGTGCACTGCTGTTTTGAAGCCTTGTGTTCAGCACTTTCGCCACCACCATCTTGTTTTTTTGCTACTAGAAGTGGGGGAGCAAGTACAACTGAATGCTGAATAAGACATTTCACGTGACCAAAACCTTTATAATTACCTTCCATAAACTGAAAACACACTGTGGAAAGGTTAAAGTTATAGGACTAACACGGACAACTCTCAACGCTGTGGCCCCGCCCTAAAGCATACCCTGATTTACGGTCTATTTGACTGTAAATGGAACCATAACTTACTAAATGAATATCATGCTGTATTGAAGAAGACTGCAAACCAGTGACTGAAACCATAAACTCATGTTTACAATGTTAACTGGACTTTTTGCAACCAGGGGAGTTGTCCCTTACTGGTTATTATACAGAATGCAGAAAAGTTTAAGGCACGTTGCCCTCTGCGCTGGACTCAATGCATACTTGTAACTGGCCACATTTTAACATCCATTAAAAACAAATGCAGTTATTGCGATAACAATATGTAATACTAACTAATCTCACTGCTTTCCAAAATCTTCATGGTTTTGTTTCTCAAATGACCATACTGTCAAGCACATCTTCTTCGTAGGTTGTACTCTGCTTTACAAGGATTTATTTATTAATTCATAAATAAAATAAATCTGCATTTTAGCTACAGATTGGAAAATGCAAATCCCAATTACAAAGATTTTCATCTGACATAACACCTGTGTTGATATCCTATTTCTAATTGTCTGAAGACACTGTGAATTCCTCTTGTTCCCTTAACAGACTGTTGTTTTGTATTAAAAAAATGACCTTTCACATTTAATCATATCACTCCCCTCTCATTATGTATATTAACTGGAGTCACTGTGTTCCTTAAAAGACATCACTCTGAAAATTTTCAAACTACATTTAGATATGATTAAATGTACTGATTTGCTTAACAAAGGTAACACCCTGATGTGAATTTGTTATTATCGTCTGGGAAAAGCTCATTACGCTGCAGTGGTTTTGTTATCAGTGAGGTGCACAGACTACAGAGTAAAATACAGGGTTGATTAAAAGCATGATTGAGTAGTCATCATGTATTTCTGAAGATAACGCAACACAATTTCTGGAGGCAAGAGCCATTGTCTCTCAACGGCCAGTTTAGAGTCTACCAGTTTTTCTTTCCATAACTGCATCGTTAAAGGTCACGCTCGGTTGGGTTGCAGAATGAATCTGATGGGTGAGGTCTTTTTGACCCCACAAAAATCTAAGTGGCAGCAATGATAAGAGCTTGTGGACGTCAGCTCTTCCTTGTCTTCTTTAGCCTGGGACACAAAACAACTAAAAGAAAATATTAATAAAACAAGTAAAGAAAATATTACAGCATTTTAAAGACAATGCATGAACTGATTGATGTTGTATGGTAACATTGACACAGGCTGCATCTGAAACCACACACTATACTAGCTCTATGTATAGATTTGGCCAAAATGTAGTATGTAGTATGCAAACATCTACAGTATTCATTGAACTAGTCTACCTCATCGACTGTATCCCATAATGCAAAGCGCTGGACCAGCACAGACTATGGTTACGACAACAGCAGCCAAAAATTGCTGTTTATTTTTTTTATTTTTTTACATTTTTCATAGCTATTTCATCACTAAATTCATTTCTGAAAATGTTTGAGGCGAGAAATCAACTGTATAGATCATGAATATTGACAGTTTTACAATATTACACAGTGAACTGAACATTTGCTTCAATCTTTTTGGAGTTTAGAAGCTCCACAAACTGCTAGCTAGCGCCTGCCGGGGTCGCTACTTCACCAGCTGGGCAGTGACGCTCACAGAGCGGCTACAGAGCAGCAGAGTGGTGGAGGAAGAGGAGGAAGAGGAGGAAGAGAGCTGCTTGAGACAACACAACCCTTTTTAACATTACTCTAATATTTGTAGGGAGATCAGTTCACTGTTACGGGAAAACGCAGTTAATGTAAATTTTGTAAAGCAATGTTTTATATTTCCCGTCTCCCTTCGTTGACAATCCTGTTTGACTGACTTCACTATAAGCTGTTAGTTAAATAGTTTAAACCTGCAGTATCTTATAGTAAAGTAAACAAACATAACATTAACAAAAAAAACTGTTTCATACTGCATACTACTGAGGAATGCAGTATTTGTACTGTATACTGCATACTGCTAGTACACGTTGTAGGCGGTTTTGAATACAGCCACTGTCTCTTGGACCTGTTGGTTTTTTAGCTGTGTGGCTTTACAGATGGCAACATCGGTCGCTTGGTCCAAAATATCTCAACAACTCTTTGATGGATTGGTGCAGACATTCACGGTCTCCAGAGGATGCATCCTACTGACTTTAGTGATCCTCTGACATTTTATCTAGCACCACGAGGTCAAAACTTTCAGTAATCTTGTGAAATATCTCAACATCTACCAAATGGATTGGCACAATATTTTTGGTGCCTTCAGATGGAGTTGTGTTTACTGTGTTCATGAGAAGAGTCCATATGAGCATTTACCAGCTGTGTTTACCAGCTGTGACGTGTTTGTTCATGTTGTTGGAGGCTACGGAAGTTAACAGTTGCCTTAATATTGCCATTGCTTAGCAACGGTGTTCACACGACTTAACCACTTGAATGCCAAGCATGTTGTGTACACGACTTCCCATGTTGTAAACATGAGCTCAGTTTCATTTCAAGGTATTGTACAGACATTTGTGGTTCCCAGAGGATGAATCCTAATTACTTGGATGATCCTACATTACATTTCATCTAGCACCACCCCAAAGTTAGATGTTCACAGTATTTTCATATCATCTCACAAATGCAGCTGCACGTCTTTCTTTCGCCTCTTGGTATAATCCAATTAGGTCAAAGCAAAGTGTTAAGGAAAAAAAAGAGAGGACGTAACTGACTTTGTCTCTGTTCACTAGATCGTACATGGTCAGCAGAAAGTATTAAAGCTTAAAGCGGATAGATGCTGCCATCTGCCATCCAATCTATGCAGATAAAATGCCTGCGGCACATTTTTCACTCAGTATCGCCTATTATAAACCATTTATTGTTTCGCCCCGCATGTCACCTAAGTCTTTAACCCTGTCAGCTTATCAATGAAGTAATCTGCAAAGTGTCCATTAGCATTCAGCGGCCTCGTACACTTCACCTGGAATCGTTACAACCTTGGTGGCTTTTAGCTGCACTGATAGCATGGAGCAAAGTGAAAGTAAGATTTCAGTTTGTGCCAATTTGTACAAGTGAGAGATGTCAAGTGCTTTTTAAAAATCTGGTATGGAAGCATATTTATGGAAATGACTGTCTGTTACAGTTCATTCCACGTCGTTTTTCATGGTATATATGGTATATGGTATATATAATTGAACCAAGGTCAGAAAAGCAAAATTATTTAATTTCTCTTACACAATGGTGAATATCACTCTAACGACTGCTTTAAATATATGTAGGAGATTTTTCCTACATGCATGTGTATAAGAAGTTCTTGGAAACCCTGTAAAAACACAATATACTGTATGCTGGAAATTACTTACTTAAATTTCTTAATTTCTTCCATGATTTCGTAATGACTGAAGATATGGAAGTCCCAGGAAAAATGTATTTTTCTTATTAATTTCTGCATCCCAAAAATATACAGTCAAAATTCAGATACATTAAATCCTGTATATACTGTATGTGTATTTTTTTCCTCATCTTGGTGGATGTAGATTTCCAGAGAATGACCATAGTACGACCAAGTATTTTCTCAAAATGAAAGAAGAAGAAGATATTCCTTTATTAGTCCCACAGTGGGGAAATTCGTTTTACACCTGGTTACACAGTAATATACATAATGGAGAGATGTAGGGGGGGGGGGGCTTTGAAAGGGGGAGGGGGGGGGGGGGGCTTGGGGGTCGGAAGAAAAACCCCCCCCAACGTTGGGGGGGGGACGGCCCCCAACCAACCCCACAATGTCCACTACATAAAGTAGCAGTGGGTAGAATTGGAGCAAATAACATTTAAAAATGTTATTATTTGTTATATATATATATATATATATATATATATATATATATATATATATATATATATTATACCTGACAGTATAGTGCATGAGACAGGTAATCTGAAAAAATAAGGTGCCTCTATGTCCTCAAATGTTTTCAGAAACATCTTGTAGTTACTGTTTAGCTGTAAAATGAAAATGTTTGTAACACGGCTGCCATGTTGAGATCTATTGAAGAAATACCAAGCACCACCCACCAGCCAGAGCACAGCCAATAGCAACACTCTCTCTCTCTACAATGACCTGTGATTGGCCAAAGTCTCCCGCCACAGGCCAGATGATTTTAAAGCCTGAAAACAGAGCCAAGAGGATGTGCAGAAGTCTAGTTTTCTTTCAGAACAGTTGAATTGCAGTATGCTGAAAGATTATTAGGGATTTTTTTAGTTTTTTCAAAAACATTCTACCTATTGCAGGTTTAAAGGACCATTGTCTAACGATTAAGGAGATCTATTGGCAGAAAGGCAATATGGTGATAATAAGTATTTTTTTCTTTAATGTATAATGACCTGAAAATAGGAATCATTGAGTTTTTGTTACCTTAGAATGAGCTGTTTATATCTACATAGGGAGCGGGTCCTCTTTATGGAGTCAGCCATGTTGTTCTGACATGTTTCTACCGAAGCCCAGAACGGACAAACAAACACTGTTAACTTTTCCTGCTTGGGCCAGAGTTGATAATGTTACGTGGTCACGTCGCCACCGCTCTTTATCTCTTGCTTCACCACTCACTTCCCACATACACACACTAATCTATGCACTGGCTATGCTCCAAGTGGCTTTAGAGAGGGACATTAGCATTTTCATGTTGTTCATCGTAGCTCCCCAACACGCTTGGCACACGGGAGAGGCTTCAGTTGGCTGCAAATCAACTCACCTCACCACTAGATACAGCCAGATCTCACGTACTGGTCCTTTAAAGTAAGGAGCTTCTAATATCTGCTAAATTGTTCAGCAATTGGCTTTTAATTGACTACAGGGGAATCATTTCCAGTAACTCAGCTGAAGAAGGTAATCACACTGAAATTTAACCATTATCACCTCCCAAAATCCCCAAATCTCTCTTCAGCATTACTAGATAATATTTGAGTCTGAGGACCAAATAATGAACTGGTATCTGATGAAAAATTAACTAACGTGATGCGATTTTGCAGTGATGTGATGTGATTTCAGATTTTACAGTTTGCTTCATAAACATAGCATATTAAACAAGTAAAAGTCGACCTAATAGAGTAATAGTGTAAATGAATGGAAATGAACTCACAGCACCTTCTGTTTGTCTTCATGTGTGCTTTTCTTTCTTCTCCATTAGTTCCCAGCTAAAATGTGTTTTATGTTAAATTGTGGCAAGTAAGAAAATCACCATTTATGAGCAGTCAGGCATTAAGAGAAAGAGGCTTCCAGATTTACCAATTACCTTTTAGAAAATTAGCTTCCAAGAAAAATGTCCACGCCTTGCTACACAGTGATTAATGTAATTTTACGCAACTGAATGTGAAAGCTCTCAAAGCACCACATTTATGGTACTTTGTGTAACTCTGTGCAGAAGCTTATGGAAGCTGTTTTTAGTTCTATTTCTAATTTTTAGTAGGAAATGAGATAAATTCCCAGTCAGATTTGCTATGTGTGCTCAAATAAGTGAAAGTGAAGACTATTTGAAGGAGCGGGTCTCACATTGTTTTTACTATCTACGGTTCACAGCACTGCACTTAAATTCAAACTCTCTTATTGTGGAAAATACTCTTCAGTCAAGTAAATTACACATCAAGAAGTAGATAAACCTGAAAATGTGCTTCATTAAAAATATATTAAAAATATATAAAAAATTTGAAAGAAACTCTTTCAAAAGTAACAGGTTTTATGTGGCCAAAAATACTGTTTGTGATGGTTTGGACTGTAGTCTAGGTCTGTTAGTTACATTGTTGTAATGTTTGGAGAAGGCCCTTTGCTGTTTTAATATAATACTGCCCCTTGTGCATGAAGTCCGTACAGAAATGTTTTTTTGTCCAGTTTGGTGTTGAAGAACATGACTGCATTTCAACCACATCCAACACCTTTAGGACGAACTGGTTATGAGCCAGGCGTCATTACCCAACACCGGTGCTGATCCTCGCTAAGGCTCCCAGCTTATTATTCAAAAAGCAAAAACTTCACCCTGAATAATTTATTTCAGTACACTGATAAATTAACTTTGATCTAATGAAAGTGAAAAAAACAAGTAAAAGAGATGTGACAATGTTTTCACATTAGGGCTGTCAGTCAACAGCAGCAACAACAGCATGTGATTATCATAAAGTTGGCATGTCTGTAAAGGGCAGACTGGTGGCTACCCACTGAATTCATTTTTATTCACATTTCTTGAAGGCAAAGGCCATGACAATGTTTTCTACAACAAAATTTAGCATTTAGTTTGCAGAATTATTTAGCCTCCTTTGCAAAAAGCTAGTATGACAAGGCCAATAGATTCCTTATGTTTAGATGTTTAGGTTTATATGATAATGGTATCATCAATTAAGCTTTAAAACTGAGCCTGTTACAACCTCTGAAAGATAATCTGCATTAATGTGTTTTTTTTTTCATTTTCCTATGTATGTCCAGCAAAATGTGTCAATTTCTGTTTGTTACCTGCATACAGCCTTTTCAAACTTCTGTGGTCACAGGTTTAGGCAAAAAGCCTACTTAGGTTTAGGATCATGGTTGGGCTTAAAATAACCCCGGAAGTGGTGTTACTTTAGTACGTCAGGTATTCAAGTGAAAGTCAAGTCAAACTTATTTACAAATTATAGTGCATTAGTTTTCGTAGGTATAGCTACAAACAGTGTATGAGAACGGCCTGACTGTGAACATAAAAAAGCCAAAAGCTGTTCAATAATTGAATTAGTAGTTGAATAATTGCATATTTTTAAAACCTACTCCTCTTATTTTTGAAGGACATAAAAGATAAGTTAAGGGAGGGGTAAAATACAAACATAGACATAAAAGAGTGAAGACAAGACAATATTAAATGTTAAAGAGACAGACTATAATAATTTGTAAATGTCCCAATATTTTCTGCACATCTGCTGAAGTCTAATGCAGAGCTCAATGAAATGAGTTTTTTAAGAAGTAAAAAAAACAACTGACAACTGATTGAACAAATGTTCAACAAAAGTCAAGAATAAAATATTAATGACGCATTAAAAACTTTATGCATTGTGAATTCACCTCAGCACCACAAATTAGAACAAAGTCATGAATAATTTTGCAGTTTTCAGCTGCTTCTCAAAATTCCAGCGTTGTTTCTCAGTGGTCAGCAGGGATACCTACTTCCACCTGAATTACTAAGTCTGAAGCTGTGTTCATGACTCATGTCAGGCTGCCCTGCCCAAAAGATTTTACATCCATTCACTACCATGTCCTCTTATGTAATCTTGAAGAAATACAATACAAGAAAACAGCTGCTAGGAAGATACTCTCTCCGTGCCAGATGCAATCCTGAGAAGCAAATAACTCCTATTCAGTTACTCATTAATGTAGCATTTATTTCCCACGGGGAATTCCTCATCGTCTGCTTGTGTCTGAAATGTGCAGCTGGAGAACAGAGACAGACGTTATGAAGCAGCGTGACATTAGTGGGAGTGCAGAGGCAGGAGAGATGAAATGGGTGTTACTACCTGTCTCCTCACAGATGAATGCCATCACGGCTGGCGATCAATCACTGCACCGCCGTGCACCCCTCAGCTCTCAGACTCTTACAGAAAACCTGTCTCAAGTCCCCTCTGTAATCCTTTACCTGCTTTCTTAATGCCGTCATAAGAGATGGACTTTAAAGCCGTGTGGCACCCACAGACTGTATATGAGAAGTGGATGTGACGTCACCAATACTGACGTTGGCATTTTGGCCTTCGCCATCTTGTTTTTTGCAACCAGGAATGACACAAGAGGGTTATGTTATAATTAACTTTCATGAACTGAAAACACACTGTGAAAGGATTAAAGTTGCAAGACGAAAACATGGACAACTTCCAGACTGGACAACGCCGTGGTAGCGACTCATCAATCACAAGGTAGCCACGCCCTAAAGCATACCCTGCTTTATGATGTATTTGACTCTAAATGGGACCATAATTTACTAAATGAACATCATACCGTATTGAAGCAACACATTCTCACTCCCAACTTGTCGAATACCGCCACCTGGTCAGTGACCCTTGACATGAGAGACTGACGCACCCCTATTACGTTAGTTTTCCACGGACCAAGGAAGGCGTGTCAATATATGCTCATTGTATGCATAGTGTCCTTTCTTAATAAACTTCTTTTTTCACTGGAAGTTAGGTTTAGGCAACACAACCACATAGGTACAAGCCCCCAGGAAGAGCGCCGGCTCTTGATCCCAATTTACATAGTGGCCAAACGGTGGTACTACAACTTCCGTGTCTGTCACGTGATGCCATTGAGCCCAAAAAGACCCATAGACTTACACTGAGAAAGAGATGTCTGTAACTCAGTGGATATTTTTTTTTTTTTACGTGAATCAACTGCCCAGTACGAACACTCTAATAGTCCTTATTTAAATCATTAGGTCCTATAAGTTGTAAGATGCACTAATTGCGTCTACTTCATGGGCTCAATGGATGCGGAAGATCGCTGGAGGATCCGGGTACTTTTCCAGTTGGAAGTCAAATCATTTTGGCCTCATGCTCCACTGAGCAGCTTTCATGGGAATGGATGGAGCCCTGCCTCCAACGCTGCATCCAGTTCTCTTTATACATTCGTGCTTAGGTAAGGTTAGGAAACGGTTGTGGTTGACATTAAATTCACTGACAAGCGATTCACATGACTCATGGGACTGATGATACTAACGAGTCATGTGATTAAAGACTGATGGGACAAAATAAGTCGTTACGTTTAGTTTCACATGGGGCATGAATGCCATCAGCTTTGCATCAGATTCTGACGCTGAGGGGCGCTTTTCAAACAGCGGTATTTGACGAGTTGGCAGTGAGAATGGGTTGATATTGAAGAACTCATGTTTACAATGTTTTCTGAGGTAATAAATCAAGTGAGAAATAGGCATCATTGGCCGACCCACTGGTGGCACCATGCTGCTCATGTACATCTGATATAGATTATTGCAGCACTGATCATACATTGCAAAGTTTTGCAGCTAGCATGCTATCATAGCACTTTGCCCACTGACTTTAAGTAATTGGATCTAGTCCAAGCGAAACCCAAAACTTGAGGTACTGTGTACCATGTTTTCATTGTCCTGGTTTAGCTCCTGTATTTTCAGGATGTGATGCTTGTGGTGTCAACAATCGCTTCATTTGAAGAAGCCTAATCGCCTCAGTGAGCTGTGTGTCGCAGCAACTGATGAAGCTTAGCGTAAGTTCAGTCAGGAGGACTCTCTTTACACTCTCATTCACAAAACTTTGTATCTCTCTGCCTTGCTGGCTCTAACTCTTATCAGCTAAAACTCTTTTCCTCCCTGTTGCTGTCAGCTGTCATTGCAGTATGAACCGATGCAACCTGCCTCCACCCTGTCACCTCCAGTCTTCATCATATTCAGTGTCCATGCCTGCTCCACATCCCTTCATTGGAACTTCAGCTACTCTCTTCACCACCACTATCAATGTCTAGACTCGGGGGAATAGACTTAATCTCGCCATGGCATCACTACCCCCTTTAATATACTACGTCAGGATGGAGTCCAATCGCCAAAGACTTTGCACTTGTCATGTCATGCACCTTGGGTGACCAGATCCCAACAAATCAAGTGTGGGACAAACAGTGTGGTATGTGGGACAATTTGGGACATGTTACCAAGACTGAGAGGTAGTCTACAGTTTTGATATAATGTCTAATTTAAAAAATGTTTACATTTCTATTCTGTTCCTTACCTCATATCTCTATGCTTTGCCTGAATGCATCCATAGATCTCTTTTTGACACACACATTTATGGTTTACACATCAATAACTGGCAAATTTCACAAAAAAAATCTGAGAATGTCCTTCCGTTTTCACCCACTAACAAATAATCTTTGTTGTGGATGCATTTCTTTTTCTTTGTGGTAGTTTCCATCACATGCCGCCTAAATCTGCATAGTTTGTACTTACTGCATACTTGCAGTGACTTGCTGTTTTCTCCGTTGGGTGTAGCATAGCAAAGATGGTGAAACGTCAACCTGCACTTGACCCAAGTGTGCACAGTTTGACGGCGAACACGACACCATCATGACAGCCTTCCCTGCTTTCTTCACAAATCCAAATTTTAGAAAAGCATCTATCCTGCAGTGATTTGTCTCTTGAAAACTAGAGCCAGTGAAAATGTGGGACATCATCTCAACCAAATACGTGACAGCAACAAGTGGGTTAAAAGTGCTGTGCAGTCCCTTGTAAAGTGGGACACCTAGTCAGCCTAGTTAGAGGTGATGGTGGCAGTTAATGATGTTTGCAAGAAAGCAAATAAGCCTTTTTTCATGAATTTCTCTTTAAAAAAATCAACCTTATTGTCTGCAATAATGTGTCGATAAATTCAGTGAAAAGAGACTTTATTCTGTTTCTCGCTTTGTAGGAGCTGCTCAGTGTTTATTGAGTTAATCAACAATTCCACAATTAGTCAACTCAAAATAACTACAGACCTCCTGTGTGTCGAACATCTCACTTACAGTTTAATTTAGTGATACCTGGGGACACCTGGTCACCGTAAATGCGCCATGTAATAAATTATTATTAAATTGAAATCATCTATGCATTTGAAGGCTTATTAGAAGCCCCAAACACTGGTTTAATAGTGCTGCAGTTCTTGCTTGCTTCCTTGAGCTCTTTCAACAAACAGCCGATGCTGATGTTTTTCTAGTGAGGACAATCTCTGGTAGTAGCGGTAGTAATGACATTGTAGGTGGATGTAAATGCTTTAGAAAAGAAGAATACTTCCACTTTAATATCAACTTTAAGTCACAAGAACAGTGCAGCTTTTCACCGTTTTGTATTTGCTGTTACTTCTTTTATGCCCCTGTCAGACAAGAGGGGGCAAAACATCACTTCTGAAATATTCTTGGCCAGCACTAAGTATATCATGTCCAGTATAAGCACAGTGATATATAAAGTTTCAGCAATCAGAGGCTTCAGTTATATGGTGATATTTCAATCAGGAGAGACTAATTGAGTATGAGGCTTGGAGAGTTAATAATTTATGAAGTGAATAAATTTGATATATAGGCTGTACAATATAGTGTAGGAAAGGCTGAGGAGATATAAAGAGCCTTTAGTGATTAGACCTCATCGGGAAATGATTATTTTTAATAGGGGTTAGTCACGATGTGAGCCACATAGGAATATCCCAGATTGAGTCTAGACTCAAGTGAGCCGCAGCAGATTTCCTGGAGAGACAATGGCTGGGTAGTAGTTTCAGCTTGGAAAAACGCATTGGTGCAGGAGCTGCAAGTAAAATACTGTAGAGTCTGGTGAGCACTGTACACGATGGGCGTATGAAGGTGACTGGGTACATACACAATGCACAGTGACTGGGGGGGAATTAACCCATTGGGGATGTTATGATTCAGGCACAAAATGGTGGACCAAAAAGCAGACCACGTGGTCTGGAATTAGTTCAGAAATAAAAGAGTTTATTAAAATAAAGTGTAAAAATAGAATATGCAAGTGGCGGTTTGTGGGAAGATGGGTTTCCAGCTCGTGATAGGCGAATGGCGGAGGAGACACTGGCTGGTGAAGAGGAGGGAGACCCACAGAAAGCTCAGTGAGTCTTCACGGTGTGGTGTGGTACCTGGAGATGAAGGCAGACAGGCGAGTGGCAGGTAAGGGAACGGGAACGGCAGGCAGACGGCAGGACTGAGCACAGGAGAATAAACAGGTAAGCTCAAAAAGATTCAACATGAAGGAAAAAACCAAGGTACTTAAAGATCTAGGCCTGAAGCAAGTGTTACCACAACAGGTGACGGACCAACCTGGAGACAAATGGAAGGTGAGACCAGGTATATTTACTGCAGAGTTGAATGATGGAAATCGGCGTGAGTTGCAGCCGCCCCGGGGAGGTGACGGGATCACGCCCATCTGCACAAGACAAAATCAAAGAAGGAAGCAGACAAGGGGAGACAAGACAAGAAATAAAAGGGCAGGAAGAACATCAGGAAAACACTGGGAAAAACTGGACTGGATTCCAGACTATAACGGGGGGCTCCGGGGATAAACTTAGCTATAGCTCAAACTCTGCTCAAACTATTGAACGCCAGCCGTTCTCATTCCCAGGGTGTCAAATACCAATGCTACGTCACACTCATTGGTGTTTAATACAGCTACACAAAGCACCATTTAGTGCCAGTGTGAGACGCACCAAATTTTCCATTAAAGCTTCAGGCTGAATGTTTCTGGCATCATTAGGCAAAAATGCCAAATGTTCAAATGTTCTGAAAGATAACTGGACTTCTGCACCTCCTCATGGCTGTTTTCAGGCTTTAATCTAGCCTGTGACGGGAGATCTTGGCCAATCACAGGTCATTTCAGAGAGAGAGCGTTCCTATTGGCTGTTCATTCAAGGAGGCAGCTGTCAATCACTTGTAAACTCCGATCAAATGGTCAAACTAGGCACCGCTGATCAAATGTGAATCATTATTCTGTTACTGTGATGACTTTCTCGTCTCAAATGTTTTCAGAAACATCTTATAGTTACTATTTAGCTGTCAAATGAGAACGTTTGCTCCGGCTGGTGGGCGGTACTTGGTATTTTATTTCATAAACCTAAAGAAGGTTACTGTGTTTATGTTCAAAATGTACTATTTCATTCAGTTTTACAACATGGTAGAACATATTGCTTTTAAGTTTCACTTTCACAACATAGTAGGCATAGTAGGCCCCTACCGAGACACATCTATGGTGCTTATAGCGACTGATGACCCCTATTTAATTGCCTAATAACAGTTGAATCGGCTACGTAACTTGTCTTTTTCTCACTTTTTGTACGTCACTACCTCGTTGTGCTCTGAGCATCAACATATTCATGTATTTAATTTGCATTCAGTACAGACTATGTGACATGAATTGATATGCCAAAAGCAAGAACAGTGTTGTCATTGCACACAAAATGACAATCTGCAGCGTATTTCATACGTCATTCGGTGAGATCGGGCTGATGTTCCAGCTCTGTACGCACAGATGTGAAAATGGTATTAAACTTCTCATTCACTTTTGGCATTAAAGTGAGAATGAATTTGTTTTATTTTATTTATGGATATAGAAGACAAAAAGCATGCCAAAGGATATCATGTTAAGTGTAAACACTTGGTTCCAACATGGTCCTGGATATCATAGAAAACAGGACAATCACACATAACCTGCACAGAAAAATAATACACAACAAAACCAAGGACGCCCGTAAATTAAAACTACAGAAATTAACTACAAAAGCCTCTCCTAGGATTTATTTTTAAGATATTAAAACTACTTTCCTATGCGTAGTTATGCTTTTCTTTTCCTGAATGTGCATATTTACCAAAATGTCAAGCTAACCTTCATCACCCTCAAAATACACACAAAAAAACAACCTGAATTATGAGCATCTACTCACACTGAGCAGAAATATGAAGAAAATACATGTGAAACCACACTGTTAGTTCGTACCTGCATGTGTGAACCAAAGTCTCGGGATCACAACCTCCAACCAGCTGCAGCTCATTTACGCCTGCTGGGAAGCAATCTCCTTCATTCTGTCTCTATCGCCGCAGGATTATCCATCAGTGCTCTTCAGTAAGCTTAGCTAAGTATATGTTTTCTCTGGCTCATGGAGCTGCATTGATTTGGACAGAGAGGCTGTCATTTACATCCAGCAGCTGCTCAAACTCATCTCAAATCAATCTATCAAACACTCCTTTACAAGTGTGCTTAATAAGAAAATAGATTTCAGAGGAAACAGGTGAGGAGGAATTTTAAAAACGTTAATTGCCAGACTTGAAATTAGACTGCTGCCCATTATAGGTTTTACATGATAATCTCTTTCTTTACAGTCTGTGTTGGTGTTTGTCATGTCATGAATAAGTCAAGAAGGAGGTCAGTCCACAGTCAAAACCTTGAGCTGACACACTAATGATGTATGGTAGCTCAGATTCATGGGAACAATGTCAGGTTGTTTATTTATTATTTACATAAATGGCGTTATTGCCACATAAATCAAAGTGCTAGTTCGACATCTTGGGAAATATGCTTTTATTGCTTTCTTGCTGACAGTTAGGTGAACAGCAACCCAACAGTCCTTGGGTTGCTTAGGTGTCAGGGGTGATGATGGTATTTAAAGGTGCAGTAGGAAGAAAATTTTTATTCCCTCATAACCTTTCAGCATTTTGTAATTCAAGTGTTCTGACAGAAAACTAGACTTCTGCGCCTCCTCATGGCTCTGTTGTCGGACTTTAAAACATCTAGTGAGTGATGGGAGATTTTGACCAATCACAGGTCATTTCAGAGACAAAGAGTGTTCCTATTGGCTATGCTCCAGCTGGTGGGCGGTGCTTGGTATTTCTTAAACTGATCTCAACATGACGGCCAGGTTACATTTTACAGCTAAACAGTTTACTACAAGGTTAAGGTGACCAGATCCCAACAAACCAAATGTGGGACAAAGTATTCTGTCACTTTTCAGGTGTGAACACTAAGTAGCTGCACAGTCAGTATGTAGTATGGATTTACGACACGGTGGAGGGCCACCGGAGTCTTGAATACAGACCTGCACACATAACATTGCCTTATTTATGTAAATTTTAATACGTTATTCAAACCATTCTTCCCCTTTTGTCAAGGGTGACCAGATCCCAACAAACCAAATGAGGTACAAAGAGTATGTTTGTGTGGGACAATGTGGGACACGTTACCAAGGCTGAGAGGTGGTCTATAATTTTGATATAATGTCTATCTAACTTAAATCCAGCTTTGCCTGAATGTATCCGTAGATCGACGTGTCTCTTTTTGAGCTGCACGTTTCTTGTGAGACTCAAATGACCTGTGTCGCTTCATGTCGTATTCCCCCTGTCTGACATGAAAAATAACTGGCAAATTTCACAAAAAACATTGAGAATCACCTTCCACCAGCTTATATACACTTATAAGTAGTACTCACAGTCTTTGTTGAAGCTGTTCTGCCGTTTCTTTGTGGTAGTTTCCATCATTTTCCGCTTAAATGTGCATAGTTTGTGACTTGCAATTTTCTCCGCTGGACGTAGCGTAGCTAAAAACGCTGATGTTGAAATGTTAACCTGCACTTGACCCACATACAGCAAACACAACGCCGTGATGACAGCCTTCCCTGCTTTCTTCTTCTGCTGTCTTCAGCCGTTGCATAAAAGTGAGATTTTAAAGAAGCATCTGTCCTGCAGTGGTTTAACTTTTGAAAACTACTGAAAACTGGGACGTGGGACAAGAGATTAAAAACACTCTGCAGTCCCTCGTAAAGTGGGACACCTTAGTTAGAGGTGATGTAGGAGTTAATGGACCATTATATGAGTGGTATAAATTTTCTGATGTTTGCGAGAAAGCAAAAAAGCCTTTTCTCATGAATTTCAAACAGTTTCTCTTTGAAAACCAGCCTTAAAATGGCAACCTGTCAGCAGTAATGTGTTGACATATTCAGCGATGAGAGACTTTGTTCTTTTGTTTCTGGCTTTGAAGGAGCTTCTTTAGCGAGTTGACCAACTTCAGATCTCTTTATTTGTGTACAGCTCTTTGAACAGGACCCTTCCCTCATATTTTCATGAACAATATTCCTGTAAATCAACAATTCCACAATTATTCAACTCAAAATAATTACAGCCCTCACATGTGTTGAACATCTTAGTTACAGTTTGATTTAGTGATTTGTTTTTATCACCCCAGTATTTTCCTTATAGATTATCTCTGTAACTTGATTACATTATGTTTTTTATTTATGATATAAAAATGAGAATCTTATTTCTATTTCATCACATTGTTAATGAGAGTGCCCTGATCAAGCCTCTCTGATGGTTTTTTGCACCATCGCCATCACATTTGTTTTTTAGCAACTTGTATGTGTAAACAAATAAAATGTAAAAAATCTACTCATATTTTTGTATATTTTGATCTTTTTTTGTGCTATTTTGACTGTCACATAATGGATAATGGCTGTTTTCCTGACATGGACTTGAAGAGTTTAATGAATGAATTCAGTCAGATGTGGCTGTGATATTGAATATTTTTCTTTTGCTTCTACGAGAGTGAACATGCAGTGAGTCAATTATGCTCGCAGTAATGCGGCGTTATTGATTGCTGAGGGAGAAAAGGAGCTGTAAAAGGAGAAAAAATGAAACATGGGATTATGCATTTAATTAACTGGGCCTTTTGTGGTTTGCGAGTCCATCCATTAAGTCCATTAAGTCATATTTTTTTGGGGAATATAACAGAATGATCGTGTGACCGACACTGAGGCTGAATTGATGAAGAGCTTTCAGGTAGACAGCTTTGACCTAGCATCTGTTAAGTCTTCAGTGTAGTGCATGTGTTATATCATGTTAAATGAAGATAAACACAACAGAGAAAAGAGTCAGAGACTTTACTCTGTGATCATCGGCTTTACGTCACTGCTCCCATGCAAAAGTGTCACAGCCTTTCTCTTGTCCTATAATAATTATTATAATAATCAAATTGGTACACCAAGGTAACAAAGTGCTTCAGGAAAAAAACAACAACAACAACAGGGGAATCATAAAATCACCAGAGGATAATTTAAAATATACTGTATATAAAATGGCCAGTGTGGGATGATAAAACCCAGCAACATTCATAAATGTTGTCATATGAAAAAAGAGGTTTAAGAGGGGATTCAAAAGATGCCAGTCACCTTTTCAAACTTGCCAACATAAACATGTATTTCCTGTTGCAATATTTATTAATGCCGTAGCTGACAGGAAGTAAACTTGGACCAAAGCTGTAGCAACAGGCAGGCTATGGAAAGGTCTATAGGTCTAAGAGGCTCATAGGGGGTCAGTAATCCTCAATATACTTTGGAGCCAAGCCATTTAAAACTTTAAAAGTGATCAGGAAAAAAAGAAAAATTGATATATTAAAAAAAGAAAACCAGGCAGCGAGTGTAAGTTGGCTGGTACTGGGAGTAATGCGTTCCTATCACTTATTGCCTGTTAAAATTCAGATGGCAGGTTCTGCACCTGCTGGAGTCGGTGAAGGGAGCTCCGGCTGATAAAGTGCATTACTGAAGTCCAGATGAGAAAAATGGTGCCTTCAGATGGGGTCGTGTTTACTGTGTTCGTGAGATGAGTCCATGTTACCGCTCTGAACGCTCTGAATACCTGAACCTCCTCAGGTATTCACAACATCGTAAGTGGAAAGTTTCTGAAAGCTCCAAGCTGTGACGTGTTTGCTGACGTGAGAAATGGGGGAGGCCATGCAAGTTAATTTTTCAGTACATAACAAGTTAATATGTTGTAAATTCAGTCAAATATTGTTTTTATTGTTTATTTTACAATGTGTCTGAGGAAAATGATGATATTCCCAAGGACCTCATCTTTCTCCTCTGTCATTATGTCTTCAGTTTCCTTCATTGCGTTACCAACTTGCTAGCTTGCTAAATTGCTAGCCATCAGTATGTAAATATTGCTGTTGATTAGCAGCGTTGTTCTTCACAACTTCAACACCAAACATATTGTGTACACGACTTCCCATGTAGTAAACACAAGCTCGTGTTTCATTTGAAGGCACCATAGTGCTGTATGGTGTTTTGTTACCTGTTTAACTGTAACCTGCCTACCGGACCTTCTGCCTATTTGGACTCTTGCCACCTCTAAAATGAATCTATAAATCACATAAAGGGGACTTATCATGAAATAATCACTTTTTCAGTGCTTGTGCACACACGTTTGGGTATCTGGAGTGCCTACCAACCAACGAACTGTGAAATAAGACAACGCTGTCAGTTTTTTGTGGGCTGACTAGATCAGAAAACGTGTGATTCAACAAGCTGTACAGATTTGGCTCCCCTTCCTGAATCAAATGCAAGTTACATCCCAAGTCTCTTATTTGTTGTTTCTTCACTACTCGCCTGAACCGGAGGTTGTTTTGGTGCGCCATCTTGAAACACTTATTTCTGCTCAGAGGAGCAAGGATGCACAAGAGCAGCCTCAGAAGTCTTTTACCGACCGACATGCCCGCCCTTTACCGAATATCAGTTATTGATTGGATGCTGCAACATCACTGGACTTTCACATTGCAGTGAAGACAGAAAACAGATTAAAAGTTTTACATTTTTGTTGTTTTCTGCTTCACCATGTAGTTGAAATCTGTGTTGAATATACAGTAGGTCTGAACAGCAGCAGAAGGACCTGACGCTGAAAGAACTACTGTATTTAAGACCTGACAAACAGACCTAATACAACTTTCTTCATTTATTAGAGAGATTTTTCATTTCACGATCTGTGATTTCCCACATTAACTTTTATTAAGGATACAATTAAAGTCACAGAGAGTCGGAACATCTTTTACATTATTAATCATCATTCCCATCAGTCACACTTGAGGCTCATAATTCCTGAGTGTCAGGTTTGATATGACTTACATCATTTCAATTTTCTCAGAATAATTCAGCCTAATAAATAATGTCCAGTGTTCAAAAGAGACCATAGTCATATTATTAAATAATGAATTCACAATCAGAATCTCAACAGTCATTAATAATGAATAAATAATTTAAATGCTGGTAGAGATGGTTCCTGAGCCTCGAAGCAGGACTACAGACTGCAGGTTGTTATTCATGTGCAGGTGTTTGTTGAACAGGTAACCTGGGATAACTGTCTCTTTATTAGTATTAATACAGTTCAAACTCCGCCGACGCCGTGTCTCTTAAAGCTTATTTACTCATTTCCTCTCTCTTCCATGGTTTCCTCCATGCATCCCTGGTGGGAGGAGAAACATGAATGTAATGGATGTAATTAATAGACTTAGGATGTACCCTTAATTGCCCACAACTTGAGAATTACCTGCAAAGTTGCACTGTATGTTTTTCACAAGCCAGTCAGAGCAGATTGGGCTTTTTTGGGAGAAAGGCTTAAAGAGACAGGTGCTAAAACGGGGAGGGTGAATACAGGTATATTCAGACGGACGGTATGAGAAAAATCATGTGTTTTTTGAACATTAAAGTGTGTAAACATGTCGTAGAAGCCCAGAATGAGCATGATATGTCCCCTTTAAGTAGTCCTGCTGCAACTCTCAACATTTGGGCCAAATCCTTGTTTGAGTATTCTCTGCACCGTGAAAAGAAATCACTCAAAGCCACTCCATCTGACTCAAAATACAGAGTTGCATTTATATAGGACTTTTCTGGTCTTCTGATCACTCAAAGCTTTACACTACATGTCATACACTCATGGCAGAGGCTGCCATGCAAGGTGCTAACTACTGTAAATACTCACTCACGTATCCAAGCCTTCGGGAGCAATTTTGGGTTAAATGTCTTGCTCGAGGACACATCGACGTGACCGTAGCAGCCAGGGATATGTGACATATGTCTCCAAACAAAGCTCTACATTCAATATAATCAAAATAATCCAGGTGTAAAGTGAAAGAGTAGGTGTTGCTGTGCTGGTTTTAACATTCTCAGTGGACATCTTGAAACGTTCTGTTGCCTGTTAAATCTATTGAAATTCATTGTGACTGCCACATTTTTAAGCCTACAGGGGAAGAGTGATTGATGCTCAAATATGTTTGGTTTGAGTATCAATTCAAGTATTATCTTAAAGGTATACTCGACTGATTTAGTGTTTTAATTCCAGAAAGTTGGGGAACTTTTAGATTGTGACCCTTTCACATTGTCACTTTGTTTTACTGTAATGTCATAAAATATTGATTATGGTTACATGTGAATTAGTTATTATTTCATATTATGTATCGTGGCTGCACAGTGATTAACTGCGCTATGATTATTTGTGATTGCTGGATTTGCCCACTGGACAAACTAAGCTAATCACAGAAAATAAAGTGATTTGAACTGAAGACAAATGTACCGTTATTGCTAACATTAACCCCCCATGTGCTCTTGAGGTTTTTCTAAGCAACTGAAGTGTAAAATGCACCTTAAGAGCAGCAGCTTTTCTATCAGTGCTTGAATATGTAGCATTGGTAGTTATGTACAGTATTCATTATATTTAGTGCTACTGTCCTTCAGGAAAGCTGTGTTACACAACATTTAATATGACTGACAGAGTGGTCATCTTGCTCAGTTTTACATACTGTATCAATATATAGATTTCCAATGGTGCTTCAGCCCTCGTTAACCTGCCTGGCAATGCTTGGATGAAATTGAATTATGCTGTCAGTTTCAGGACTGTTAATGCAGGACAGTGATAAACTACATTAAATACTTCCCAGGCGAGCAAACATCAATATGTACATATATGAATACAGTTTACAGTATATGGGACAATGTGTGAATAAATCCACATTGATGTGTGGCTCTAGATGCCCAGATGAGACTCTCAAAACCATTGAGCGTAAAACCATCAATAACTCAGCGCTCACCTCAGTTTATGTGAAGTTGTTTGCTAGCATTACAGCCATCTGCATTTGTTGCCAATAGCGACGCATCCTTTCATCATAGGGCTGCTTCATGGGAATCGATCTTAATTACTTTACCTTACCTGCTCAAAATAACAATACATCTCCAACCCTACCATTACGTATGTATTCTGAGCAGAATACATGTCCCAGGCACGGCACAAGACACTCTTTATCGACAGTATGAATTACCTATTATTATTATTATTATTATTAACCATTATCTGTAATGCATACCCATCTGTGGCTACAGTAACGTGCACCAGGAGGGTGGTGATGTAATTTAAAGAACAAAAAGGCACACAGGGCAGGTGGGAGGGAGGTGGATGGGCCAACAGACAAATGCTATTTTTTCTTAACTGTAGTGGTTTTGTTGCCTAATCCTAAAGTGACAAGGCGACATGTTTACCACTAAGCGGTGAGATGAGTTGCTGCTGAGGCTGCAAATGTGCTTATTATCTGGGTGACCTGTTTATATTAGAAAAAACTTTACACCATTTTTATGTCTGAGGTTTATGTACTACATTATATACTGCTCTCATACATCAATCAGCCATAACATTATGACCACCTGCTTAATGTTGAGTAGCTCCAGCACATCCCACAGATGCTCAATTGGATTGAGATCTGGAGAATTTGGAGGCAAAGTCAACACCTTGAACTCGAACCACTCTTTAACCATTTTTGCAGTGTGCACATGCCGGCTTGCCTTTTCCCATAGTTCATCCTGTCTTTCCCAGGTAAAAGAAAGGTAAAAGAGAAGAACCTGAATCATTTCTGTGCCATAAAAACTAGTAAACTAAGTTTAAAATGAATGTGAACACTCAACCAAGCAACCAGGGTGAAGACTCTAAAAAAGGCGTAATGTGTGTTCGCCTTTTGGTCTAGTTGGCAGCTGACGTTTGACTTAAAAAAAAAAGCGTGATTTGATCTGTGTGTTGCTTAGAGAGAAATTATTCGGTACTATTAAGAACCCTCTTCCCACAAAATATGTAATATAATATTACAGGTTTTCTGTGTGACAAGGTCTTACTGTAAATGATAAGTGTGGTGATATTGTACATTGTTGTTGGCAACAAATCCCATGAAAATACCAATACCAATAATGAATGTATCCAGCTAACAAGTATTGTGAGTGTATCCAGATCCCGAATGCCTGATGCCTCTGTGTCATAAACTGTAGGGCTCCATTGTTGTTGTTGTTGTTGATTGCTTAAAGGAAAGTATTGAGAGATGGACTCAAAAATAGCTGGTTTTGTCTTTTCATTGGCTTTATTGACAATTAAATAACAATGGAGTCTTATAATAAATTAGATTTTATTATAAGGACCCTCTTCAAGACAGTGCCTCAAGATCAGGTAATAAAACTGGATCCATATCATGTAATACACCAAGTAGATATTGTGCTTTAGTAGCAGCATATTTCTATATTCACTAACACAATTACAGTTAATTAAACCACCACAAACAGAGTAGCCCACAGTGAGGCTTTGGAGGACTCTTGCCTGCTGAAGGTGATGTCAGAAATCCTTATTTACTGCCCACTAAATAGTAACCTATTGAGTGTTTGTTATGTAGAGAATAGGAAGCGAGAGTCCCTGTGTGTAAATTGCCACTTCAACTTATAAGTTACTGCAGACACAAACAACACAATTAAACCCATGTTACACTGACTCTCAACCACACTGAACCAAATCATCATCTTGGCTGCAAAATTTAGTGTCACTGCATGTATAAAAAAAGCTCACTTACACTGATGCTGTATAGGAGCACACAACGTCTATGGGTACCCATAGAACCACATATCCTCAGGTCAGAGGTAATGGGACACCTTTGAAAATGGCCATGACAATTTTTCCTTGCAAAAATTTAGCCCAACTTTACATTATTTAGCTTTCTTTCCGACATAACTTAACATTACATAGGTTTCTACTTTCATACGATATATGTGGCTTCACTCTAGGCCTGAACCTGAACCTTCGATCCTCTGAAAAACAATAAAGTCGACTGGAATCGCCCCCAGCCAGGTGGGTCCCTTTTTCAGCTTATATGTAATCATTACAATATGTTAGACATAATATCTTGATGAACATGCTCCAGAGACTCTTTTCAAGCCTGCAGGTGCTGACAGATAGTGATGAATTTATTGCAGAATGTAATTTGAAATGATAAAGCTGTATCTCTTTGACTCTATCAGTTTGTCAACATGTATTTTTCAAAGCTGAGCAGCTATAGTCAGCCAATCAAATATGCGTAACTATATGATTGAATTATAAAGCTCTCAGATGTACATTTAGAAAAGCTCTAAAGAGGCAGCACAGAGACTCAAAAGGACTGAGGAGTGTTAAAAATAAAAAGGATCTGGGGCGTGATGACTGATGGGAAGTTGCACCGGATCAGGTCCAGTCTGAATCAGTTGGTGTCGCCAGATAATATCTGTGTTTGTGATATTTTAGAGTCTAATCTAAAGTCTTCTGCTCCAGTTGCTGACAGTCATTCTCATGAAGATTTTTCAAACATGTTTGATATTTGTGACGGACCAATGACATCATCCATCAGCTGTGGGAGACAGAAAGAAGAAGGATTATGGTGTGAAAACGCACTTGACAACCGTGAAATGGAGGAAGAACTGAAATGTGGCAAGAGAGTGAATGAATGAACCTGTAACAAGTATACTGACGTCAGGTTTCACTAAAGACTGATACCTTTTAAACCTGTGACACCACCACAAACGTACGTGCATTCTGTACAGTATAAATACAAAGGGGTCCCTTGACCTCTGACCTCAAAATATGTGAATGTAAATGGGTTCTCTGGGTCCCCACAAGTCTCCCCTTTACAGACATGCCCTCTATGATAATCACATGCAGTTTGGATCAAGTCATAGTCAAGTCAGCACACAAGACAGCTGTTGTTGTCTGATGGGCTGCAGTTTGTCATGTTATGATTTTACAATATATTTTATACTAAATGCAGTACCTGTGGGGATTTCCAGACAATATTTGTCATTGATTTGTGTTGTTAAATGATTTCCAATAATAAATATATGCACACAATTGCACAAAGCAGGATATTTGTCCATTCCCAAGCTGAAAAGAGTATTGAATACTTGACAAACCTCCCTTTAAGGTACATTTTGAACAGATCAAAAAGTGCATGTCATCACAATTAAAGATTTAACTTCTGGAAAACATGTGCCTTTGTTTTGCTTTGTTAATTGATTTCCAATAACATACATTTGCACAAAGCATGTACAGTATATAGTCTTTACATGGGTGACATGGATATAGTGCTCCAGCACTTTGCAAGAGTTTGAAGTATTAAACCATCTAATAAACTTGTTTGCCATGCATAGTCTCCAACAGCTGGTCAGGTGATCAGTTTCCTCCAGGATCACAGGTACAAGGGGGCGTGGCCTCCTGGGGAACTCAAGGAAGTGAATTGTTTGGGGTGGGGAGAGGGGAAATGTTTGTAGAGGCAGAAAGAGGAGTAATGGAGGAGCTTCGGTGGGAAGGACAAAAAGCATTTAGCTCATTTTTTATGGTTTTAACTCATCAATCTGAATCAAAGTGAAATTCAGTGTGATTTGAGGGCCATAACTATTAAGCAGAGGACTGGAAACCAAGCCACACCAGGATTACCACTTCTCAACACAACACCAGGTGAGTCTGATTCTTGGGTTGTTGTTTTATTTATTATTCATTTTTTGCAGTGTTTTTCCTGATTTGTATTTTGAATGGAGGACCTAACCTGGTCCACTTCCCTTTGTAGCATACAAAGTCCTACTCTCCTCTCTCTGAGCTGCTTTTTTGGCCCTTTCTGCACAAAAGTCATTGCATATACAAACAGTGGAAGCTGCTATCTGCCATGCATGTTTATTTTGGTGCAAGAACGCACAGATATTGCCGCTGTTGCTGGATTTGTGGTGTTGTCGACTGCCATGACTCCAGTGGTTACTGACCAGTGGTTCAGTGTGCTGTTGTCTGCTGGATTTACTCAGTGAGGTGAGGTTGATGCTCCCTCCTGACTGTCAGCTCGGTGGAAACACTTTGCATTTGTCCAGTCTCTGTAGCTTTCATCTGGTTTTCAGGTTCTTCCCAAGCTTTCTGTGATAGTGGACTTGTAGCCTTTTTTTTCCTCAAAGCTTTTGACCATATTCCACAGTCTTCATTGCTGAGATATTAAATATTACATACAGAGCAATACTTCACATTTGAATGGATTTTAGCTGCTTTGAAAGATAAAACATAGTCAGTTTATTTACCAAGTATGTTGCACATATCAGGAATCTGTCATTTGAGTTTAACCCATACTAACTATCACAAGCAATTGTCAGCTATTGTGTGGGAAGTAGCCGGAAAACTCAGTAAAAGGAGTAGAAGTACTTCAAGTGCACACAGAAAAGCTCCAGTCAGGGCCACATTCAGGGCTGTCTTACTGTGAGACAACACTTAGTCAACATCTTTTATAATCCTTTATTATTACAGCAGTTTAGCTTTATATGATCTAAAGCTGTGAAGGTCAGAGTTGTATAATATGAAATTCTGAGCAGGGTGTAGATGGCCTCTTAAATAAATGTGGTAGGAGTATCTACAGGCGTCATCACTTTTTCTCACTTTTTTTAACATGATGAGGAGAAAAACGTTTTTTTATGTCAAGGTTTTAAAAAGTTTCTAAAATAGTCATATTTTTCAATTATTCCAGATGAGTTTTGGACAGGAGGGGAGAAGAAATCTGATCGTCTTACTGAATAGAAAAAGCTCCTCTGAGGAGGTGTCACTACCTCTGACTGGGTGGAGGATTAACAGTGGCAAAGGGTAAAGCCCTCTTGGAGAGAAACGGGATAAAGCAGTGTCCTTGTGCACCTGCACACGTAATTAGCAGTAGCAGGTAATTACTAACAGGAATACACCAATCAGGTTAAAGCTGACGCTGAATGCTTTCAGTCAGGAAATCAATGATCCATCCACCAAATTGTACATTCCACTCACACTCTGTTTATAGTAACCATATATCATGTGAAAGTGCATGGAAAGCATAAACTTCAAAAATGTACCGTAGCAAGAAATGATGGCTACATATGAAAGTCTCTGCATGTGTAAATCAACACAGCCACCGTGCATTTCCGTGTGTGCGTGGCCTCCCATCACTAAGCCGTGCAGGAAATCTCCTTCATTGTATCAGCAGCCGTCAAGGCCGGACGAAATGCCGCTGTCACACATGTACGCTGACTGCTGCAAATTGGTTCCTGCTTTTTATGGTGTGTGTGTGTGTGTGTGTGTGTGTGTGTGTGTGTGTGTGTGTGTGTGTGTGTGTGTGTGTGTGTGTGTGTGTGTGAGACAGGGACAGCTTTACTGACTTAATAATTCAAAAATTTCTATGCATTTGCATTGACTGGGCAGCTTGATGGCATTTCAGTCAGTCAATGGCAAGCACTTTAAATTTATGATCCTTGATTATGTTATACAGTAACACACCCAAACCCCAGAATTGACTTTGGATGACTTGAGACCACATAATTGACATGTCAACACATTTCCCAGTTGAGCGCCAAACAATTACACTGTAAAGGTCTACGAACACCAAGTCTGGGGTTTTTTTGCATGTGTTTTTTGGATCCGTCATCCAATACAGAACGCATGGAAACCGTGCACACTGGGTCCAACGCATTTTGTTATTCTATTGGTTGTGAAAATTTGCAATATGAGACAAAACTGAATTAATAACGAGGGGGCAATGGATAGCGCTAGACCAAAAACTCCTCTGGTTGCAAAAAGATGTCTGATTGTATAGATGTCTGTGACAAAATGAGTCTACTCATATGATTTTTTACTTCAGTAAACATTGTAAATGGCGAGTTTATGGTCTCAATCGCTTCAAATCGTTTCAAGTCCCCCATCGCTTACATTACTGGGATCTGTTAACGGCACCACAACTTAATGAAGATGAAGGTTAATAGAGGCTCTTTTTAATGGGCCATGTAACCATTCGTAAGAATAGAAGATATCGCTGATACAGTCACCAGTTCCACCTTTTTTTATGGAAATGCAGCTGTATGCGACCGTCCTTCCCCTCCCCTGACTCCCACCCAGCCTACTCATCTGCACCGGCACAAATGAACAATGGCATTTGAGACTAAATACACCTCGTCTCTTGACATTGCCTTTTCATTTTGCCTCTAATTATTTTCACTTGTGATGCGAATGTTGAGTCGGCGCCAGCCACTCAGACTCATTAGCACGAGTGTCCTGATCATTAGGGTGAATTTTTGAACTGTGAGATGAGGCCAGTCAGAGCCCATGATGGTTGAGTCCAGCGGGTTCAGAGACAGTTTCTTTCATGCTCTGTGAGTGAAGCTGCAGCCATGCTAAATGGAGCCATTTTTTAAGTCATCCTTTAGCTGATCGTTGTCTTTTTTGTTTTCTAAGTGTATGAATGTATGAGAGCTTGTAGTCTCTTATAGAATGGTGCTATACTCTGTCCTGTATAAATGTCCTGTTTATCATCTTTTTTTCCATTTTCTCTCTACAACAACTCAACTACAATATGCACAGACACTAGAGACTCACTTTTTATCTCTTTGAGAAATGTGACAGAACAGAAATAGTGATAAAACCATTCATGGTCAGATTAAACTGCCCTAGCCAAAAATGTCTTGTTGGACCCCATTAGACCCTCATTTGACATGTCACCTTCATTTTTTCCCTATAATTCCTCCTATAATGGAATAATACAGCCTGCTCCAGAGGCTTTGTCTCAGCCATTGGCGTTCGATGCTGTCGCACAAGTCAATCCTTGCTGCACCGTACGTTCCAGTAAACTCTCAGAGAAAGTGTGCCAGGAGTGTGGTGATGTAGTTTAAAGAGCATAAAGCGACACGGTGGGTGGGCGGGAGGGGAGGTTGATGGGTCGAACAAATACAAGATTTTCATCCAGGAGACCGCTGTTCGTGTCTTGTGCGTCACGTTACAATCAGCTGTTTGTTCATGTCCATTGTTCACAACATTCAATGTCATTCTCACTGTAAAAATGTAGTTTTAAACCCAACCGTGTAGTTCTTTCCTTAACCAGACCATAGCGGTTACTCATATTACTTAGGATATAGTCAAATGGGGATGGGACTTTTCAAAATCCTATTTTTGTTACCTAACTCCACCACTTTCAGATTTGAGTTGTTTCTGAACTTTGTTCGGTTTCTGTCCAGCCACAATCGGCCAGATGAGAGCAGATCTGAGCTGATAAAAAAAAAGTGCTTTGAGCACTTATTTTCTTTCACCCTGAGTTTGGCCTCTCAGGGTTCATACAGTTGGTGTCTAACTTACTGGTGAAGTGTCTTTGGAACTGTGCTGAAAGAAATACCTGCAGACACCCCTCAGGGCTAAGAAGTAGAAGATACTGGCACTATTTTCTGGTTAAAATATAATTTATCTATACCTTTATTAACACAAGGTTTTTATCTGTGAGTTCATGTCTCCTGCGTCATGTTTCAATCAGCTGTTCATCATGTCCATTGTCGTGTCTTTTTCACTGTAAAAATGTAGTTTTATGCACAACCATGTTTTTCTTTCCCAAACCAAATATAGTCTTGTTGACTGAGTTACAAAGGTTATATATATCTATATATCTATATCTATATAGATATATATATATAAATTGCTGGACCGAGTTGGATAATAGACCTAATCCAGTGATATATTAGTGGTTTTAATACTGAAAATAAAGTGTCGCCAAGCAAGGGGCAGTAAGTTGGGATGAGAACGTGTTGAATAATACAGTGTGTAAATTACTCTGAAACAATCTGAAAAAAACTTTATGTTGAAATATGCACCATGTCTTCAAGATATAAGCTGAAATAACTAATAGATAATAATAGACACAGGGCTCCTCTACAAGGCATGGCAAGTAAAAATGTAGCATCAAATAAATTACTTATAACCAAGGGTAAATCCAATGGCGATGAGATTTGAAAATCCTACTTTTGTAAGCCACCTCCACCACTTTTATTGTTTCAGTAGTTTCTTACCTAACTGTCCAGGTGAGGTCCAGATGAGAGCAGATCTGAGCTGATAAAAAAAGTGCTTTGGGGACTTGTTTTCTTTTACCCTGAGTTTAGTGTCTCTGGGGTTCAGTCCCTGCCTTATTGGTGAAGTTTCTTTTGGGCTGTACTGAGAGTAATACCTGGAGATACCCCTCAGGCCTTAAAAAAGATAGATACATATAATAAAAAAAGGTCCTGGCACTATTTTCAGGTTAAAATATATTAATTTTATCTATATTTTCTCTACTGTTAAAATATTCTCCTGAAAAGCATTGGAACTGAACATAGGTCCAAATAAGGGGAGGTAAGCACAGAGCTCTTTGCTGTAAATACATTATTTATCAATACATATTAGCAAGATACCTATAGGCTGCAATAAAAACATTAAATAGTATATTTTAAGTAGTGCTGCAAGACAGGTTAACATTGTGTTTCAATTTTTTACTGATTGTGAGAAACAATGCTGTGGGTCATATCCATGAAGGCAATCATGACCCATATCAGTACATTTATTAAGATTTACAATTATGGCTGTCAGTCTATTTAAATCTTTAACTGTGATTAATTGCACTTTTTATCTGTTCAAAATGTGCCTTAAAGGGAGATCTGTCAAGTATTTAATATTCTTACCAACATGGGAGTGGACAAATATGCTCCTTTATGCAAATGTATGCATATATTTACAATTGGAAGTCATTTAACAACACAAACAATGACAGATATTGTCCAGAAACTCTCACAGGTTCTTAGCATAAAAAATATGCTCAAATCATAACATGGCAAACTGCAGCCCAACAGGCAACAACAGCTGTCAGTGTGTCAGTGTGCTGACTTGACTATGACTTGATCCAAACTGCATGTGATTATCATAAAGCGGGCATGTCTGTAAAGGGGAGACTTGTGAGGACTCAGAGAACCCATTTTCATTCACATATCTGGAGGTCAGAGGTCAAGGGATCCCTTTGAAAATATCCATGGCAGTTTTTCCTCATCAAAATGTATCAAGTTTGGAGCATTATTTAGCAACAAGCTAGGATGGCATGGTTGGTACGAACGGATTCCTTAGGTTTCACATGATGACAGTATCTTCACTCTAACTTTAAATCTGAGCCTGCTAAACCCTAAATATGGGGAGTTGCATTAATGCATTAAAGAAAGTAGTGACATTAAATCAAATTTGCGTTACCATAATATTATTGCTTTAATTTTGACGGCCCTACTTACTGCTTTGAAATCATATGTTATATGAACTTTAAATATGCCTGATTACTATTACTAATACTATTGGTTGGGACTATACTACTGAGGATTATTTTGAACACATAACAGTGGCTCACGTGATGGCGCAGAGTTAATTTAATACAACAGAAACTGCCAGAAAAAAAACAACAACTTTAATCTGACATTTTTTCTTGTTTTCTCATTCTGATTGTTTAACATACAGTAAAAGTGAGGAAGTAACTTATGAAATATCCTAAATTGAATGAATACCTCTATATCTTAGCCCACTGACTTTCACCATTTGACTATATTCAGACCACCACAGGTGTGGTGAGAAGAAGCCAAGATCAAACTGTTGATTTTTTTGTCTCGTACAATGAGGTGCACAGGCCATGGTTGGCCAACTGGCAGGCAGGCCCCTGGTGAGCTTCTCTTTTGTCTCCACATCCACAGTGCCACTCATGCAGTCTATGAGAGCCGCCTCTATCAGCGCACACAGGCCAGAATAAAACCCTGTATGGGTCTGATAAGATGGGCGGCTAAATGTAAGCTGCAGGGTAAGCCCCGTCATTATGCTCACATGCAGTCTAGTGTAAACGATGAGGCCTATCTGCTTTGGATTTCAATCCCTCACAGAGGTTAGCTCCGTGGATTAAAGCAATCTTCAGTCCCGTTCTGCTGGCAGAGGCCTGTGTCGGATGTGGCTTGGCAGGGTCTCTCTGTAGTCATGACGACATCAGTTGAGCCCATGACAAGGACGCTAGGATAATGATGATCTGTAATTTTAAAGTTTAGATACGGTAGGTAGCAGCACTTAACAGCATTTTCCAGAACCTGCAGGATCCAGCTTAGATTTACATACATTCAGTATTTGGAGCATCTTTGCATAATCCAAATGTGTTCATGTCCAACTGAAATTGAATTCTCACCTGCAGCCACCAGATCTGCTTTGTAAAATACATTCCCTGTTCTCTCTTGTGTACACTAAAAAGAGAGAAATTGTAGTTTTTCATTTCATGATGTGTACTGTACACATAGTCAGCATGCATTGAGTAGATGAAATCCTTTGCCTGTACCTCCTGCAAGGCAAGCGCCGAACGTGGGACGATGGGGCGTCTTCAGTTGTCGCCTCTCTCGGTGGAACTCATCACCAAACCACATCGAAAATGCCCCCACTTAGTCGTCATTGAAAAAGGCCCTCAAAGCCCACCTCCCCCTTGCCTTCCCCAGCTAAATGCCCACCCCTTCCCATGTTTTAATTTACAGCACGTAAAACATCTTTGAGAACTTTGAAAAGCACTGTATAAAAATGTGTTGTCATGTAGGCGACTACTTAAGGTTTTACAGTGTAAAGTAGGGATGTTAATAATTAACCATTTAACCGATAACTGACATTAATCTTTTTTTTTTTTAAATTTTTTTCTGCTCTACCAGGTGAGCTACAGCGCTGCCCCAACTTTAATCATTTTACCACATGTGCCACACACACCAGGTATGTCGGAAACTTGCTGAAGTTACACTGCAGTGGGCACAAAGAAGAAGAAGAAGAAGATCAACCTTTATTAGTCCCACAATGGGGAAATTCAATTTACACTCTGTTCAACTTATACATGGTACATGCACACAAACACACACACATGCAGTAATGGAGAGATGTCAGAGTGATGGGGCTGCTCCTGACAAGCGCCCCGAGCAGTTGGGGGTTTGGTGCCTTGCTCAGGGGCACCTCGGCAGTGCCCAAGAGGTAAACTGGCACCTCTCCAGCTACCAGTTCACACTCAGTTTTTTGGTCCATGTCGGGACTTGAACCGGTGACCCTCCGGTTCCCAAGCCAACTCCCTACAGACTGAGCTACTGCCGCCCCCAAAAGTACGAGGTCCCACCGAGACAAAGCCGGCAACGTTAGCAGTACACAGTGTTTGTCAGACACACGTGACAACCCGCTAAATTAAATGTGTGGCGGAGACTTTTCCTCGGAAAATGCGACACTCCATGCAGCACCATGGCTTCTAGCTCTCCCACACGGTCATCTGGAGACAGTGAACGCAGCACCATGGCTGCTATAGAAGTTCTCCTGATGGTGAACTCTTGACTCAGTTGCCAGTTGTGCTCATATACTGCAGCTGGCGCACCGCTGCATGCGAGGCACAAATCTTGTCAGTTAACGGTTAATAATCGGTTAATGAGGCTTGATTATCGGTTAAGAAAATGTTTCAGAATTATCATTCCTAGCAGTGACCCAAAGTGAAACTAGTACTTCCAGATTTTCCCCATAAGGGATATAGCCCATGGGCTTGTCAGTAGAGGCACGTCCACATGTGAGTGTCTGCAGCTTGTGTGGACTCTGTAATAGTAGCAGCACTGAGAAGGCTAGAAAATAATCTGGTATTCATACACAACCTTGGCTCTGAAAATGGGAAACAAACATAGTGGCTCGGGCCGATACAACACTGTTCTAGCCAATCAGCTGTGCTCATGCACAGGACACGAGGAAAGTCATGGATGTAGAAAGAGGCAGTGGGAGCGAGAGGGACAATAAATCTGGAGGGGACATTTGTTTTGGTGTTGAGTTTAAATATCGGCAATCTTTTATCAGAATCACTGACTCCACCTTGTCTTAGATTCATCACAGTACTCAAGTAACCATATTCCAAGTATAATCAGTTTCTAATTAAAATACACTGTACAGATGAACAGTGGAGCCCATGCATGGGGGTTATAAGCTCGAATAAATATCGTTAATGAAATGGCATTTAAAACTTTTAAGAATTTGCTCTATTGATTTACAGAATATGATTTTATAGGGCAAATGTTTCCAGATGAACTAAATGTTCGGACATGTAAATAATAAAATAATTATTCAATTATCAAGTTTTGTTTTTAAGCTTTTTGGTGGTATCTATAGTAATAATAATGGTCCAAAATGATTTAAAATCTTCAAATATTGTTGTTAGGGCTGTCAGTCGATTCAAATATTTAATCGTGAATTAATTAAACATTTTTTATCTGTTGAAAATTGAGAATTGTGACGTATTTAACACATGGCAGTGGGCAAATGTGCTGCTTTTTGCAATTGTATGTGTATATTTATTATTGGAAATCAATTGAAAACACAAAACAATGACAGATAATGTCCAGAAACGCTCACATGTACTGCATATTGCATAAAAAATATGCTCAAATCATAACATGGCAAACTGCAGCCCAACAAGCAACACAAGCTGTCAGTGTGTCAGTGTGCTGACTTGACTATGACTTAAGTGGGCATGTTCGTAAAGGGGAGACTCGTGGGTACCTATAGAACCAATTTCTTGAGGTCAGAGGTCAAGAAACCCCTTTTAAAATGGCCAAGCTAGTATTATATAGTTGGTATCAGTGGATTCTAGTTTCGTATGATCCAAGTATCTTCACTTTAGCTTTAAAACTGAGCACGCTACAACCTCCGGAAGATCAAATAACGGCCAGGCTAAATCACACGTTGCATTAATGCATTAAAGAAATTAAACAAACTTGCTTTAATGCGTTATCACGTTAACTTTGTCAGCCCTAATTCTTAGGGGAGGACCCACAAACCCCCACTCCAAATTTATACCATTTCTTTGCCTGTGAAGTTTGTGACTTTTTAATTGAAGACTGATTTTCTTGTATTGCCGCTGTGCACACAGGACTACTTGACTCAATAACTTTGTCTACTGTTGGCGTATATTAAAATGTTGAATTGACTACCTCCATTTAATAATGGTTGCTGTCCATTGATGGAGGTTATTAATTAAAGTTTCCATGAAATATTGTGAAGGTAGGGGAGGACCTCCAAAACATCTGTAGCCCTGGGACCTCAAGTCATTTTAAGGCACCCCTGCATGCACCGTGGTTTAAACCTTCTTTTCTCCCCCTCTGGCAGAAGAGAAAGTTCACAAACTTGGCCAAACTCCAATACAATTAACACCTTAATCAAGACCAACTGGACTGGTACGCAACGAATGTTCCACCATTTAATAAGTATAGATTTCTTTTGTTCCAATTACATGCCGTTGATTATCACTGATTGGTGTATTGGCTGACTCTGTGGAGGGTTCAAGTGTCCAATCAACTCTGTGGACTGAGAAGCATGGCGTTCAGGTTACATGGAGTAAAAGTATATTATAAAGCCTAAGACTGAGATTTTACAAATTGCTTGGCAGGCACCTCATTCAGATGCAGGAGGAGCTCTGATAAAAATATGTCGGTATTCTTGGGAGTGTAGTTGAGATTAATGGGCCATGTCAATGCTTGTGATATAAACAGCACAATGAGGAGTAGCGCCATCCTTGGTGTACACTCATCAACTCCAGCAACTCGTCCTACTTTTATCTCTGTGCAGATTTCCCTGATATCCTTAGGCTCTTGTTTGCTGTTATATTTTCTACTCTTTACATCCAGTTGCATCACAGTAAAATGTATGTAGAGGGCTGTAATATATGTAGGTGTAAGCTGAGAGAAGAGAAAACTACCACAGTTTGATTGTATTCCTATTCCCCACACATACTGTACATTGGACATACATTATTCATCACCCCCATTTGCCACTCTCTAATCCTCTAACACCACTGCTCTCTTTCGTCTCCCTGCCACCTTTCAAAGTCTCTATGCAGTGAAAAGAGCATAGCTTCATCCATACTGCATGTTATCGATCGCTTGTTTACGAGGTCTGGCCTACAGTAGTTCCACTGAAGATCACAGGTGCCTACCTGTAGCAAATGAATGTCTCTGAAAGGCATTTAGACTCAAGTACCCTCTCTTCATCCATTTTCCATTAGCTGGTTGTCTACACTCTTTCAGACGATAACGTCTATGTGTGCTCTTTTCAGTTGTTTGGCTCAGCTCAGGCTACTTTTACAAGAGAAAAAGCACTCAGTTCCCAGTTATTATTGTGGAATATTAATGATTTTTGTCCACATTCAATTGAACAGCTGGAAAGACAGATTTGTGTATTTAGTTCTTTGGTGGAGTCTGGAGAGTAGTGCAATTAACCTGAGAGTGATACAAAGCAAATAAAGCTTAATGCAGTTATCACCACAAACACATGCTATTATGGGAATTACATTTACTTGTTCAGCCAAAATATGTGTTTAAAAGCTGCTCGGATTTTGTTCAGTGGCAAAACAGTTTCAAGTGAAAGAAGAGCTATGTTTTTGTGTCGTACGCTAGGTATGTGGAGGTGGTGGTGGAAGTACAAAACAAACATGACACTGGAGTTTAGCAACAAAAGTACTTGAGTTAAGAATAGGGAAAGACTGAGGTTTGGTTACATGTTGATAAAGTTAAAATGTCTCATGCTTTATGTCACTTTTGACTTTTTATGAGCCTTGCTCTAATGATGGCAATGTCAGTCAGTTGGTCTCGTATTTTAGTCCAGACATGAAATATCTCAACTAGACGATGCCCCGTAGGTGAACCATAATGACCTCGGTGGTCCCCTGGTTTGTTATCTATGTGGGATCTGTGATTTTGGGTGAATTATATGCCATGGGAAGGCATATAAATAGCATGTCATTTTAAGGACATTGCACGTGTTGCCATGATGGATTTTAAGGTTTTTGCGCAGGCTGTTTACATACATCATTCGTACCTTACAAAAAGTAATGCACTGTAATTTGTGTTTATCCACAAAATCAGTTTGCATGTAATCCACGTTATCATGAACCAGGAAGTATGAAAGGTGACAAATACTACATTGGAAGGAGGTTGGGTTATATAGGGATGACAAAAAAACACCTGACTTTTTCCCTGGGGTCTGGGCAGATCTCTGTTAAGTTACATCACTTCTGGAGTTATTTTAACTGAAACCGCAATATTTTACTTAACCTAACATAGCAGTGTTGTAGCCTAAACCCAACCAAGTTGTTTCCTGTGAAGATGGAAGTTTATTGTGAAAAGACTGTATGCATGTCATGAACAGCAATGGACACGTACATCATAAGTTGCTGGACATTTGTAGGAAAACTCGTTTTTCCACAGTTCTCGAAAATGTTGTAATTTCACAGCATTGCCACAGTTACTATGACGGTCATGTTATGTTTAGGCAACAAAATCAGTTATGGCTGCTGTTAGGTTTAGACATCAAAAACATAATGGTTTGGCTTAAAAAAAAATACATCAACTAAGTGATATACACACAAGCACAGAAAACACGTCACAAACGCTGCAAACATTACTTCAAAATAACTCGACGACACTTTCAGACACAAACGTCGGCCTCCTTGGTGACAGTCTTCTGTTTGTTTTACCCATCTACCTCCCATACTGCCCACTGTAAGCGGTCTTTCTCACTTTTTACTCTGTGTCACCTGATCTGGGTGGCGCACATTCATGCGGATGTGTTTAAATTGCTGTCAGCACAGACTACATGGCATGAAATATCATTCAGACACCACTCGGTGAGACTAGGCTGCTCATCAGCTATTGAGGGATCACCGTGAACATGGTGCAGACAAGATCTTGGGAGTTACGACCACAGCAGCACCACGGTATCAGCATATTAGAATACATATGAGCTAGTGTTGATTAACACACCAGGGATATGAGCCTTTCCTGTTTCTTAAAGTGGCCAGCTTGGTTAATCTGCAGGGAGGCTTCTCTGTTGTTGTGGATGGAGCAATCGGGATAATTGATAAGTGGCTGCTGATGAAGGAAACCTCCGTAATTAAATTGAAACTCTTCAAGCTCTTTCTCTGGAGCACTGCATGGCTGTGGTGCTGCCGGTCTCCATGGTGACTGCAATTTGGTGGTCTGAATGTACAGAGGAGATGCAGAGTTGGATGTTTAATTTTCTGATAACGGTGGATAGCACATTCTGGGACTCTGAGCAGCCTCAGGCCATCTCTTGTGTGTTTATCTGAGCGACAGTGGAAATGCACTTTGCAGTCTGATGTCATGAAGGACTGTTTTGAAGCTCTCTCCACTATTCAAATTGAATCATGGTCATGCAAGATGGATTATTCCATTAAGAGTCCAATAATTTTCAAGCAAATATTGTGCTCTCCAATTTCCTGTTGTTTCCAGGAAACCAAAACAGATGCTTTTCAGAAAAGGAGCTCATGCAGTTTTCTCTCAGCATCATTTAATTTTCTTTATTTTTGCCAACAATTTGAGCTGAAACACAGTCGCTGCAGAGGAAATATTTAACACAACAGAGTCACCAGAAGAAGCATAATATCTTAGCGGCAAAATAATCATTTTAGTATGATCAGCACAATTGCCTGACACACTGTACTGCAGTCCGGGTTATACAACGAAGTGGCGTCTTATACAAATGTTCACTGCTCAAAAATATGAAGGAAACACTTAAATCACACATCAAATCTTGATGAATGAATTATTCAAGATGAAAATCTTTACTGATGTACATTGTAAAAAATTAAAATCATGGGCTGATTTAACTCGTGTGAATTTCATCATGGCAACTCATAATGTGACTCAGTAGTGTGTTTGGCTCGTGTGTGCCTGTGTGGACTCCCGACAATGTCTGGGCATGCTCCTGATGTGTTGGTGGATGGTGTCCTAGGGTGGGATCTCCTCCCAGACCTGGATCAGGGCATCTGTCAGCTCCTGGACAGTCTGTGGCGCTACTTGGCAGAGTCAGATGCACTGATACAGTTGGATTTAGATCAGGGGAATGTGAGGGCCAGTCAGTGGCATCAATGCCTTTGTCATCCAGGAGCTGCCTACACACTCTGTCCACATGAAGCCAGGCATTGACCTGCACCAGGAAGAACCCAGAGCCCACTGCACCAGCGTAAGGTCACAGTCGCTCTGAGGATTTCATCCCAGTACCTAACAGCAGTCAGGGTGCCAGGGTGACAAACCGGTTATGCTAGATGATGTTACAGTCAGCATAATGTTCACCACGACGTCCACAGACTCTTTCACGCCTGTCACATATGCTCAGTGTGAACCTGCTCTCATCTGTGAAGAGAATGGGGCACAAAAGGCATATCTGCCAATTCTGCTCTTCTCTGGCAAATACCCATGGAGCTCTATGGTGCTGGGCTGAGAGCATAGGTCATGCCACCCTCATACAGTCTGTTACTGACAGTTTGGTCAGAAATGTGCACACCAGTAGCCTGCTGGAGGTCATTTTGTAGGCCTCTGTCAGTGCTCTTCCTGTTCCTTCTTGCACAAAGGAGCAGATACAGGTCCTGCTGCTGGGTTGATGCCCCTCCACGGCCCTGTCCATCCTTATCTAAGGGACGGTCTCCTGGTATCTCCTCCATTGCTCATGAGACTGTGCTGGCAGACACAGCAAACCAAGCACCGATAGATGTGCCATCCTGGAGGAGCTGGACTACCTGTGCAACCTCATTGGGCTGCAGGTCCCGCCTCATGCTACAAGTAGTGACAAGGACACTAGCAAACACAAAACTAGAGAAGAATCAGTCAGCAAGGACCAGGAGAGAGTAATTGTCTGTGGCCAACACATATAAAACCATTCCCTTTTTGGGATTTGTCTTGCTGTTGTCTCCATTGTACCTATTGTCACTTTCATTTGCACCAAAGTAGGTGAAAGTGTTTAACAATCACTTGTGCTGCCAAAATGGACAGATCCCAGAAGTTTAGCTGACTTGATGTTATACTGTGATGCTTAAGTGTTCTCTTAATTTTTTTTTTTTTTTTGAGCAGTGTATTTACATTCACACAGGCTTTCATTACTCTGTTTACGGTGTCAAGCTGTCTTATATCAAATAGAAAAAGTATGTAATAGTTAACAACTAAAATGCAAGGCATTTTACAAATAAGCGTTGAACAAAGGAAGAAGATTGAGGGAGCAATCAGTGATGTGAACCCTTCAGTATATCGATTGACAATCAATAGAAACTCTGTTCAGCATACATGACAGCAGTCTCCGCTCACTTAGTAGACTTCCCTCCCGTCCTCTTATAAGATACCTTTAAACTGTTCCAATGTCAGTGTCATTTAACCAATGAAAATGAATACAAGACAAAAACCCTGCCACATGGACATCATGGGGAAGTGCAGGACTTTGCCACCAGAGACTGGTTTGTGTCATAAACTGTATACAAAGATGGAGGTTGTGTCCCTACTTCCACCCACTGTAAAAAAGTGAAGCCAAAATGTCCCGGATACGGGAGCTGCCATGTTGATATTTTGACATCATTTGAGTCTGTGCAGTAGTGACCCAGCGATGGAGCTGTGGTGTCGAGGTCCCGTCCACACACCCACCTGAGCCAATGATGAGCCAAGCACGGCTGCAGTTTGTTAACATGCCACCTAGCTGCTACGTTAGCACCACGGTAGCTGGCTAGAAAGAACAGATAACCATAATGTCTGTATGACCGCATTTATGATCACTGACACATGTTCTATTATGGAAAGTTAACGCTTCATCTCCTCCCTCATACAAGTCCCGAGCCTCCAGCTCAGCCACTAATCATGACGTCTCACCCACTTTTTATAGCATCAAATAATGTATAAAACCAAACTTATCATAAAAATGAACACTTGAACATACATCAGCATGATGAGAATGACCTAAAATGACAACCACATCTGGGGAAAAGTTATTTGATGTGTACTTTGTTTTTTTAGTTTGGCCCATGTCCCATCTGCTAACTTGGAGGGGGCAAGATTTATGACCTATACTGCAGCCAGCCACTAGGGGGTGACTAGGATGTTTGGCTTCACTTTTAGGGGGCTGTCATGTCGTCCATCGTTATATACAGTACAGTCTACAGTCTGAACCCTGTGTGGTGACAATGATGTGGTTAGGCTTAGGCACCAAAAGCACTTTGGTTAAAGATTGTGGACCAAGGTCTTTCTCAGAACTTATAGGATATAAACATAACCCATTAAACAAAATCTTGCCTTAGTCACTTTAGGGGATGTTGCACCTTCTGCAAGAGTGGATACTATAATGAAAATAAATTAAATGAGGAAAGTTCTTAGTTTTGCAGACAGGTTCAGTAAATACATTGCTTGACATATATGTCCATTATGAACTTTTGCTCATGATGGTATTAAAAAATGGAATTGAGTACTACAGTCCTAAAACCCAGAAATGAGTTAGCATTTTAGTCCTTACAGTTCCCTCATCAATGGGTTTTTAGTTATGTGCCTAAAATAAGGTCTGTGGTTAACACAAGCTTAAGAGATTTTAACATCCGTGACATAAAATAAATCAGTAAATACCCCACAAGTTAATTCCCAAGGTTTTATGTTTTTTTTTAAAAAGGCGATTGCTAACAAGTGGCTAACTGAGAGTACAAAACATCATCATGCCGACTTGTCCGCCTTCACAGCCTTATTGTGTATACTCACGTTCATGCAACCATGTCGGAGTTTGCTTTTTACTTCTGAGGATTGAATTCACACTTCATAAATCATAAAAGTGCTGTTCATTTGTGGAGGTTATCAAGCTGAACAAAACATGTATGTATCATAAATGTTTGCCACAGAGCTTATTTTCTGCATGAATAGAAAAGTCTCTGGTGTTTTCTTGAGGGAACCAGGGTGATATTTACTTCCTGGTTGGCCGAGAAAAATATGTCAGTCCTGCAGCACTTTATTGGGGCAGTATTGGGTTTCTCTCAAAATGTTTGCTGTTGCATATATTAGTATGTCAATGCGATTCATACACAGGGTTAACTGCTGAAGTTGGGGCTGCTTTGGTCACTTTTTCCTCTGCTGTGAAATGGCTGTTTTTACATGTTTCTTTGCCAGTTAAAAGGGCCAGTAATACACTGCAAACAGGCAATTTTGCTGCATGACTTCCCTCAATTAAGCTCATTACAGTGGTGAAGAGCTGCCAGGAAGAACAAGTCTTTTAAGGGATGATTTGAGAAACAGCTTGATATGTTTGTACTTTCATATTTAATGATAGTCAAGGTCAGAGGGCACAGGGCATTACAATATTAAAATACCCCAGGGAGTATACCAGACTGCATGTTTGTAAAACTGCAAATCTCTGTTGCCATTAGGGCAACACTTATCGACCAGCATTGGTCAGAAACATTCAGACAACTCTTCTACTTTACTGTCACTTTGTGCAATGAGGTGGTAAAATATTACTGATTGTTTCTTTTGGACCCGACCGTACAGAGAAAATTAAACCAATGACAACATGTTTAATGTGACCAACTGTGTCCAACAAACAATTTGAATCTAAAAGAAATAAAGTACCATTAATGAGGCCACTTCTGCTCATACAGTAAGATAAAAAATGACACAAAGAAACATTTTTTAATTAGCCATCATGCACAAACATTTACACACTGTGATCATACCCTGAATGCACATTACATTTTTATTCTATTAATTTATTTGAAGTAATTCACTTTGTCAAAATATAATAACTTGACCACCCTTATCATCCTTTTTTTAAACATATTATGTACATTTTTGTCATTGTGCCCTTATATAACGTGAATTTGCAAAAATAATGGTGGCTGAGAGATATCCTGACAGATGCAGCACTTGGTCAAAGCAAAGCGGGTATACATAGTACACTTTTAAATCACCACTGTCATTGTAAGAAAATATGCAGGAATGTATCACGGCACAAAAGTGCTAATACTTCCCACAGAATAATCAATATTTATAGTCTCTCTCCCTGTCTCTGTGAGTACCTCCACAGCCAGATTGCTGAACCTGTAAACAGAGCTGAAAGTCATTTCCAAGCATCAGATTGTTGTCTTCCCTTTTTCTCACTGTTTTTTTTTTTTTCTTTTTTTCCATTGAAGCCACATGACTCAAAAGCGTTGTGGTGAAATATCAAGATTCAAAAAGTGTAAAGAAAGCAAACAAAATCACAGGCACACCTCAAAGCTTTATATTATCTACAAATTCACATTTATTGACTTTTCCCTGTAATCGGTCAAGTCAATTTTACTTATATAGCCTGACATACAAATGCCTCAAGGGGGCTTTACACTCATCTACTTTGTTTCTGTTCAGTTTGTATGTGTTTTATATGTTTACCACATTTACTTAAAGGGGACATATCATGAAAAACTCACTGTTTGAGTGTTTGTGCACATACAGTACATTTGTGTATCTGGAGTGTCTACCAACCCACAAACTGTGAAATAAGACACCCCAGTCAGTTTTTTTTGGGTTGACTAGATCAGATAACATGTGATTCATGAAGCCCTTCAGGTCTGGCTCCCCTTCCTATGTCAGACTGGGCTTTTTAGGGGGGGCTTAAAGGAACAGTGTGTAACATTTCGAGTGATCCATTAATGGCATATAATGTTCATAACAATGTTTTCATTAGTGTATAATCATCTGAAACTAAGAATCATTGTGTTTTTGTTACTACATAGGGAGTGGGTCCTCATCATAGTGTCCACCATGTTTCCGCCATGGTTCTACAGTAGCCCAGATTGGACAAACCAAACACTGGTTCAAGAGAGAGCCACCATAGTTCTCTGACATGCTTGTGAAACTGCGTTAACGTGCAAAACTGTGCTACCGCCAGCCGTCGTCTGATTTCCATTGTTCATTCAGCAGTGTTATTATGGTATGGATGACTTCTAAGTGAGGCGACTGGTGCTACCATGGTTTTGCACTTTGTGGCTCATGTTGCCTAGCCCCTTCGCCTTCTCAGTTTGTCAAATAACAACGCTTAGTCACGACGGTCAGCGTTAATTACCAAAGCTTGAGGCATCTTTAGACACACTGTGCTTTCCATTAACTACAATGTAAATCCATGCTAAATGCTCGGAGAAAGTGCGTCGGCAGTGTGGTGATGTAGCTTTAAGAGTGAAAAGACACACACCAGGCGGGCAGGAGGGCAGGTGGATGGGTCTAGCAAACCCAAAGCTTTCATCCAGGAGACTGCAATTCATTTCACATGCATCACATTTGAGCGAATGAGGAATGAGCGGAGAGGTACTCAGTTGGTTGCAATCTGCAGCCACAACACTAGATGTCGCAAAATCCTACACACTGTACCTTTTTAAAGAGACAAAAATGGAGCGTTTTACACCGAGGGTGAGTACAGGTATATCAGACCAACAGCATGTAAACATGTTCTAGTAGAAACCCAAAAGTACCCAGAAGTATGAACCACAAAATGAGCATAATATGTTGCCTCTAACATTTCACCATTAATCACGGCGTATTTTGACATGTTTCAACACATATTTCAACGCATATTTAGCCTTCAAAATATTTCCAGATGAGAGTGAATAATAAACTCTGCATAATCACCTCTGACATGCCTCATTTGGTTTTCAGAGTTGAAATGATCATCATTTACTTCGCGGCATCCATTGATTGATGTGTCCAATTTGATTGGTGCCAAGAACTGTTTGAGTGAATAAATTACTCAGAATGGATTACCACTCTGTATGTCCTAAATGTGTCAAAAATATTCCATGTGACATATGACAGGCTTTATGCTCATTTAAAATGCAGATCAATTATCTACTTGAAGCAGTTTGTTGACATCAAGGACAGACGTCTCAATCGACGCTGTGATGAAGAGGCTCTGAGTCCTCTCAGTGAAAGTTTCATTCACTTGAACCAGTGAGGTGACTGAGGAGTTGTGGCTGCCAACAATGTTCCTCAGAAGCAAGTTTGCCATTCTTTAGTGATTCTGCTCAGAGGCTGGGTGCAGACTCGACACCACTCATGAAAGTCAAGTAGTTGAGCAGAGCAGACGTCCATAGAAAGCCAAGCTTCAGTGGTTTGGTGCCATTCTGTGTTTTTCCATTTCAGCACAAAACCCCACATACTTGGGGCTTGATCATGATTTCATGTGACAAACATTTTCAAATCCATGGAACACTGAGCCCCAATGTTTTTCTTTCAACACATTTGAGTTTAAAAGGGGAAAAAAACAAAGAAAGTGTCTGCTTTTCAGTCTAAAATAAAAATTGCTTAGAATACCAAACACGATTCTTCTGCTTCTCCATTAAGACCTTGCTGTGCAGCAGACTATGCTGTAATTCATCATCCAGCTGTCGGTGGCTATCAGTTGTCATTTGCTTTGTGTTGATGTTAAAGATACAAATGAAAAAGTTTTTCTCTCTGATGTTCATTTCTCTGGATCAAAGTACTCCTTTATCACCAAAATGTTGTTTTTGTTTCTTTTACTGTAAGTGTTCCTTAGAAGAAATGACAATGACAAAAGCCCATTGTTGCACACTCCTGTCTTTTGTTGCACATCCTGACACACACCCTGACAATCAGTCTGATGGATGGTGTCTGAACGATGCATTCTTTGCTTGACAAGACTGAAACCTGAATGTGTTTCTTTGTCCTTTTTGTATCACCAAAAAGTCCTGTGTTCTTCATTATTTCATAATCTTGCTTTAACATTTGGATTCTCTTTGGGCAATCACTCCATCTACTGTCACTGCCTATGTAAGGCATCATTTAAAAAAAAAAAAAACACATTTCATTTTGTTTTCATAACTTTAACAGTAAGATCAGAGTGAAACTTATTTTCCATTATCTTTAGCTATTCCTTTGAATGTCCAGTCTCTCTCCAAATTGGAAACAATTAGCGGCACGACACATCATCTTTTTTGTCTGTTTAAGATCTCTTAAAACTCTGTTGTGGAGATCTGGGTGACCTCTGATTGCAGATCTTGTTGGATCCTCCTTGAGCGAGAGCTGTGAGGGACCCAGTCCATGCCTAGTCATGCTGGCTTTTTCCCCCCTTCCGATGGGGCGCAGACGGAAACCGGCTCCCTGGTGGTGTTGCGGCCTCTGGTCAGACTGTGCTGCTCTACGCGGGTCCGACATGGAAGGCAGAAATCCCTGAAGCACCGCTTGAAATTTTCATCCAAAAATGCGTAGAGCACCGGGTTGAGGCTGCTGTTTGTGTAGCCCAAGGCGATGCACAGGTGCCAACTGGCAATCACGTAGGGGTTCCTGGTATCGATCTCAACCAAGGTCTTCACGATGATGAAGATGTGGATGGGTGTCCAGCAGATGATGAAGGCTGCCACCACCACCAGGACCATGCGGGTGATGCGCCGCATGTTGCGGTCTTTCTCCTTGGAGCCTGAGAGAAGACGGACGCTCTTCAGACGCAGGATCATCAGGCCGTAACATATGGTGATGACCATCACAGGAACCACGAACGCAAAGATAAAGACACAGATCTTTGTCACAGTGTCCCAGTACCAGTCAGGGTCTGGAAACTTCAGCATGCACATTGTTTTACCTGGAATGAGGGCAGAAAAATAATTTGTTAATGTGGAGTCATGGTATCAAGTGGGTTTAGCCACATACTCGTTTGTCGAATTAAAAAGCTAAAACTACAGAGAAACATCCCAATCATCCACTTGCTTGTACTACACACCCACCCCAGACTTCCTCATTTACTCTGAGTGGACGATCAAAGTTGTAGCAATGTGTTTCCACATCAAGATCTGGGAGCTCATTACACTGATGAATGGGGAGGGAGTGGACCGCAACGATGCACTTCTCCCCCATTTTACTTTAAGTAGCTGAATGTCTTCCTGACGGAAGCAAACCTAGTGTGATTTGGTTGTGTCCATGTTGCCGTGACGTTGGTCGACATCTGGGACTTGAATCATGGGGGTGAGGAATGGCAACATGTTGCACCTCTGCTGTTTGAGTCCATATGTGTGAATGGGAAGTTACTTTACACTTTGCACAGTAATTTCTTCATTGGCAATGAACATTTAACCTGAGGCACCCACAGATTGTATAAAATATGGATGTAGTGTCTGTGATGTCACCCACAGGTTTCTGAAGAGCTGTTGTGAAACTCAAAGTGGGTGGCTCTGGCCGTCGCCATCTTGGCAGTGCCGACAGCGTTAATCATGCCTTAACCAAAAATGGGCAAATAGGTGGATCGTTGCTGGAGCTGAGGCAGGCTGGGTGATGCAGGTAGGAGGTAGCATGTAGCAGTTAGCAATCTGGTACAGCACACATCTTTCACTCAGAATGGCAACACCCTTTTTACGCCTAATTTTAAGCCTTAATATATTTAAAATGGGTGAGTTATATAAACATTTACCCCAAACACAGTTGTCATGAAATGGGAAATTAGTTATATAGACCAAAAACATGTTTTTGTAAAAGGCTGTTAACATGTTTATATCTGCTTTAAAGGGAAGTTTAACATGGGGGTTTATGGGGATTGACTTGCTTTTGGAGCCAACCTCAAGTGGCCATTTGAAGAACTGCAGTTTTTGGCACTTCTGTTCTGGCTTCATTACTCAGCACTGGAGGGTCCGACTTGGACACACCAGATGATTTGTTTACACAGAACCATCTGAGAAGTCATTGAAAACTGTTTGGAAAAGGGCAGGCACTTTCAAAAAGTACTTGGCAGGTGATTGGATTAATCATCTGTCAATCAAACTGTTGTCAAAGCCAGTTAGGAGAAGAGAAAGCCTTCAGTGTCGTTCTTTGCCCGTCTTTCATTTCTGATATAACTGATACTATTGCAGCTACGCTAACCTCTTTAGGAGTCGCCATTGTTGTTAAGAATGAACAGACGCCTCTTTAAGTTATCACACATACCTAAACCATACCTGTGGATGCCAGTAGCAGATTCACCCAATAGGAGCATAATTCCTGGGAATATGGAGCTGTTTTTTCAGTTATCTGTTATGCACAGGGCGTTTCCACTCACTCTGTGAGTCTTCCGTGGGTTGGGACTGCATTTATAATCGCCATTGTTCTTGCTTTTCCCTTGTGTGACATGTCAGCTCTGATGAAGGTCTTATGGGCCATGAGCTTGACCTAATAATTGCTAATTATGTAGATCAAAGTGTGTTGAAGGTCTTTCTAATGTGTTTTGTGTCTGCTTTCAAGCACTTTGGCGAAGATTCAGTTGGGTGAGCCATACAGATCAATCTCTGTATGACTCACCCAATTGTGGAAGACAGTTAATATACTTGTATGAAGACTTCATAAAGGAAGATAAAGCAGTGGAAGAAAACTATATCTCACCATTATCCTTCACTTTGGTGACAGCCATGACCATAATGGGCACCCCAATCGCAGAGGACAGGACCCAGATGAGCACATTGATCAACTTAGCCTTGACTGGCGTCCGAAACTCCAGTGCCCTGACCGGGTGGCACACAGCGATGTAGCGGTCTACGCTCATCATGGTGAGGGTGAAGATGCTCGTGAACATGTTGTAGTAGTCGATGGCGATAATGAGCTTGCACAGGACTTCCCCAAACGGCCAGGTGTTCATAAGGTATTTGGCACTCTGGAAGGGCAGCGTGCTGGTGGCCAAGGCGTCGGCGAGAGCCAAGTTGAAGATGTAGATGTTTGTGGCTGTCTTCATCTTGGTATATCTGGTTTGATTACAGAGCAGAGGAAAAAGTGTTTGCAATAAGCAGCAGTGGAAATGAGAGCAGCTGGGTGTGGAGGGCTCTGTTATTATGGGATATAGGGATTTGAAAGTGATATTCGCTTTGCAGTGTGCTTTTATGACTTAGATGAAGAGTTAATTCCCTCTTGCTATAGATGTGTAGAGTTGCTTTGAACAACAAGAGATTTTTTTTTTTTTCCTAAATGAGTAATTTGAGATAATGGGTACAATTGGCTTATCGCCCTCTAGTCAAGCAGCCTACTTGCAGGGGAAAGCACCAGAGAGCTGTGAAAAGAAAATACTATTATCGAATTGAGGTTTATGTATTGTATATTTTATGTGCTGGACCCTGCTTTTAGCTTGGGACAATGCATGCTTAGATGTTTTCTCATTTATTGGAAGAAAAAATAATGGTGATCAGCAGTGATCTCATTTTATTTAGTGCAGTCAATTGGCTTATTGAGGTCAGAAAGTCTCCTCTGGGGCATAAGGCTTATTTTCACAAAGGCTTCTCTCCTCTGAAACCCGGCAAGATGTATTAATACTATATATAAAGCTTAGCTGATTTAGTTTGCAGGATATTCAAATTATTGCACCCTAATACAATCCAACAACAGCTACCCACAGGAACAAAGGGCAAACATTAGGGACCAGAGAAGTACAAACTTTCATGAAGATATACTGTACTGTTAAATGCACATTACAATGCTGTATGAATAGGTTATGATGATACTACATAGAATTCAGTATTCTATTTTGTATTTTTTTAATGGTAAAGAATTGGCTGAATGAATAAATAAGGTAGACTGTACAATGCCCTATGAGTTTTAATGGAAAAAGAGGCTAAAATGAGGAATAATATTCATGTTAGTGGTGCAATCTCTGTGGTTCTCCATTACAATATAGCCAAGCCTCATGTCTAAATGGATATGTGCATTCATTTTTCTTGTGGTCATTTTTCATGCAACCTGGTGGGGGGGGGGGGGGCAGGTTGGATTTGGACTGCATTAAAGTGGCAGTAGGCAGTATATTTTTGGCATCACTGGGCAAAATGTCCACAGTAACCTTTCAGCATATTCTAATTCAAGTGTTCTGAGAGATAACTAGTCTTCTGCTCCTCCTCATGGCTCTGCTTTCAGGCTTTAAAAAAATCTAGGCTGTTATGGGAGACTTTGGCCAATCACAGGTCATTTCAGAGAGAGAGCGCTCCTATTGAGCATTCCTATTGGCTGTGCTCCGATTGGTGAGCAGTGCTTGGTATTTCCTCAACAGATCTCAACTTTGTCCTATTGTGATCACATTTGGTGGTCATGTGAAGATATGACCTCTGAAGGGCAGATGGCGCTGTAGTAGCATCGTGTAACTATAAAGCAAGGAATCCCTGTCTTTGTAGAGTATGTATATAAGACTGCCCTTTGCATATCTTGAGAACTGTTCATCCATCAGCATCACACTTGGTGGGTGCAAGCAGCAGTACTGCCATTCTCGACAACGCTGCAAGCAGAACTTCTGGGGGTCAGGCAATCACCCGTTTCAGACCGGCACATGCTCCAAACAGGCACTGCACTAGTGGGAGCAAATTCCCCAACAAGCGACTATATGGAAGAGTGATCAATAGGAAAAGGCAGGAGGTTGACTCTGAAATAGGGAATAGAGCAAGTTAGCCTCAAAACAGCCTATAAATATAACACTAAAGCAGTCAGGTATGACCCTGTAAGGCTGTGCCATATTGTTTTCTTTCTGGAAAACAGACTCTCAGCTCATGTCTTGCCTCTGCAAATGAGTCCTACTCGAGGAGAGTTGTACAGCAAGAGCTAAACTGATGATGTCTATCAGATGACACTTCTGTGAGTTGATGCATTGATGATATATTAGTGACTGAGCTCTGTGGGATGAAATGTTGTCTGATGTGATAAATCAGTTTGATGTTAGCATGTGCAGGCTTCAGCTGAATCAGAAAATATAGTTACAGTGACGGAGAGTCCCATCGGTTGTTCCATTATTCACTGTCTGCTCTAACATCAATCTGTACATGACAGCATCACTACTGTCTGTGCCTCCTCTGTCAACCTGATCACATGGGAAGGCGTATGAATAGCATTACATTATAAACGTTACAAGGACGTTCTGCATGTCATGAGAAGTCATTTGAGCCTTTTGAGTGTCATTTTTATGTCACAATTACAAAACCGTCTGCTACTTCAGCACCATGGATTTATCAATACACATTACATTTAAAGGACCAGTGAGTACCAGTTAGGGGGGGTTATTGGCAGAAAATGAAAAAAAAAGTGTATAATCACCCGAAGATAAAAATCATTGTTTTCGTTAACTGAGAATAAGATGTTTATATCTACACAGGAAGCAGGTCCTTTTCCATGATGTCCGCCATATTGCACCAAACATGACAGTGCAACAATAGCTCAGAACAGACAAACCAAACACTGTTAATTTTTCATGCTAGGCTGGAATCAATTATGTTTCTCTCTCCTGTCGCCACCTCTCTCTTTCTCTTGCTTCACCACTCACTTCACATGTACACACACACTCCATGGCTCTAGAGAGGGCCGTTTGTGTTCTCTGTCTGCCACCATGAAGAAGATAGTCCTTTATTAGTCCCACGAGGGGAAATTCAATTTTTTCACTCTGTTGTTAACTTATACACGGTACATGCAGACCCGAACACACACATGCACAAACATGCAACAATGGAGAGATGTCAGAGTGAGGGGGCTGCTCCTGACAAGCGCCCCGAGCAGTTGGGGGTTTGGTGCCTTGCTCAGGGGCACCTCGGCAGTGCCCAAGAGGTAAACTGGGACCTCTCCAGCTATCAGTTCACACTCAGTTCTTGGTCCATGACGGGACTTGAACCGGTGACCCTCCGGTTCCCAAGCCAACTCCCTACAGACTGAGCTACTGCCGCCCCAGTGTCTAAGACACTTGGCACACGAGACAGGCTTCAATTGGTTGCAATCTCCTTACCTCACCGCTAGATACCGCCAAATCCTACACATTGGACCTTTTAAATAAATTCACATTTATCAATACCCAGCTGCTTCTGGGACACTTCTGAAATATGCTGTGGTGCACCTGGTGGCTGTAATCAGCTCCAGCAGCCACACTGCAGCCAGGATGTTAGGTGGAAGCTCATAACTAAGCACAAACCTTAAGGATCAATCAGTCAGGCAGACTAGAATATCACATTCAAGCCCCGACACTCTCTTTGCTACTAAGGGATAGAGGGGGGATAGCAGGTGAACAAGTGCTAACAAGGGGGATGGCATCCCTTCTCATCCCCCCTCAAATCACTGACTGGCGGCAGGTAATGACAAAGTTTATGAGGTGAAGCGCAAGTGAGCATTTCAATTAGACAGGAGTTTAGCTGGGTGGCATTAGAGGATAGGGGTGAAACTCCAGAGTCATTTACTTAAATAAAGATTAAACACGACAACTAACTTTGGTCTTAGTTGTTATTTGATAACCGTTAATAAATGAAACAATTTGTATCAGGGCAAGTAAAAATAGACTTTGGGCCAGTTGATTTCCGACACACATGCCCAGCTGGGCAAGTGAATAAACCATTAACGGTGAACCCCGTTGTAGGTCGAAGGCCTATTTATTCAATGTCAATTTGCAACTGTAACATACTGTACATTTGATACACCATTTCATCTTAATTCTGGCAACAATTGAATCGAAGGCAACTGGACTTTGATTTGTCTCTGAAGACATTTCACCCCTTATCCAAGTAGCTTCATCGGTAATAACAGTGGATATACAGCGGACACTAACTGTATATTGATGTAGTAAACAGAAGAGCAACCTCCTGTTATACAACCCACTTCAATAAAATGAATACAGACATATTTTAGTTCATTTTGTTATCTAGAATGAAGGAAAAGGTGAAGTCCACAGCAGATGGCTAGTTTTGAACATTCCCTCATATGCTTGATCATCTTAATCCGTGGATGTGTGAATTAAGATCCACTTATAGCAAAGGAGAACACTGAGCTTTTGGTGGTTATGTAAGGGCTGTCTGTGAAGCAAGCACAATATTAATGCAGTGCTGTGAGAGAAGAGAAAACGCAAATCGCCAGTTGGAGTTTTGGATCACAGCCGTCTTATGAGACAAAATTAAAACTCTATTATAGTCTCATAATACTCTCTGTTTACTTTTGCATCTCAGTCTGTTTGAAGCGTTTGATTAAGCACCTAAAGCCTTGCTTTTGACATGGGGAGAGGATTATGAGCCAGTCAGACACTTTGATAATTGAACTGTGATTCAAAAGAAATCTCTTTCCCCTTTCCCTAATCCAAGCTGACAAGACAAGTCTGCACACAGTGGATCCTGCTTCGTCCTCCCTCCCTTCAGTAAACAAGCACTGTGGGGACTGAGCCTAGATGTTGCACCACCCAATCTTACGACCATGTGGAGATTAGAAATTAAATGGTGGTAAAATAATAATGTAAGTCTGCAGCCTTTTACTGTAGGGTCTGTTTGTACACACAAGTGCAGTAAATCAGGGAGATATTTTCAGAGGTATTTTGTCACATCCATGCTGACACACAAATGCTTGGTTGGAGGATACCAAAGAATCAGTGTGACATAAAAATGGCTACAGGCGGAAGCTCTTTTATGCTATTAAGTCTCAGCAGGTGACCAACGCATTTCACACCAAGCACTGACAGGTGGTTATGTATAAAAACAGAGAAACAGTAAAAAGAAACTTTCCCATTTCCATGTTTTGCCATTTCAATCACAAAGCTTGTCCTGAAGTTATGTTATGGTTAATTGCTCAGCGTTTAATTCAGATTAGAAAGCTTTTATCTTCCTTTTTGTAGGCTTGGTAGAAGCAATTATGTGTCAAGAAATCTCATTGTAATGCCCTTTTTCATGTTACAGTGAACGCGTTTGTCACACTGTGATGGTTTAATCGCCCACTTTCTTTTTTTGTTTGTTTCCTCACAGCGTATAGCCTCCTTACTACGAGGCTGTCATGGCTGTCCAGTCCATTACTCCTTTCATACATCTTTTGCTGCACACAACTGAAACAAGCAGTGTGTGTAGTGTAAGCCTACAAGTATTGACTATCCTGACCTCTGGTGTCTGTAGGCCATGTAAATGATTTCTGCCTGTTCACCTAGATAGAGTGCCATTGATCACTTGTTTATCATTCAGCTGCCATTAATGAAATGTCACCGGCTCATCACTATGTAAATCCCATCTAACCAGCCCTAAGGAGCACTCTATACTTCACCAGGTGATATGCAGATTTGTGGAGCTCTGAAACTGACAAAAGGTTATCAGATGAGCCAAAAATATGACAGAATAGATCAGCCTGGTCTAACTAAATGGCATATGAATGACAAAGTAATCGCAAGTAATTTCACATGCAATAAGAAGCCTTTCTTGCTTTTGGTGTCATTTGTACGGCATGTTCAGCCTGATGCTTTGTCACGGCCATCGGCGTTTGATACCGCCGCACAATGCACGGTTTAGTGCTGGTATGACACGCACCAAGTTTTCCATAAACTACAATGTAAACCCATCCATGTCGATATTAAACGCTCAGGTAAAGTGCTGTGGTGACTTACTTTGGGGTGTAAACATCCATCCTGTCAGCTCAATCTGGGCCCTTTGAATTCATTTACCGTCAGCTGATTAGAACCAAACATTTTAAGTAATAAAATAAAACGACCTTTGTTTTCTCATGATAACAAGTAAATTATCTCGTTATCTCAAGATCACAACGCTTGTTGTCTTGAGAACATAATTTGCGATCTTGAGAGAACAGTATTAAAAAAAACATTTGAATAATGTTCATTTAGGGCTTCCATACTTTATATCTGTTTCTACATTATATTTAAAATATTTCGATTAATAATAACTGTATAATTTCCCGAGGTACTCAGTGATATTTTCTGAGTCTTCTGGTAACCTTTCACTGCCTTTTGTTGGTTTGGGAGCTCCATACAGACCCACATTCTGCAATAGGAAATTATCATTTGCATTGAAATCAGCCCTGATCCTTTATCTCTAGTAACACTAGATAACACTCTCCGAGTAACACTTCAAGGAGGGTGGCTCGACTCTCCTGCGTTTGCAGGGCTGAAGGCCAACACACACACACACACACACACACACACACACACACACACACACACACACCTCGTGCTGATATAAATACTGCTGGGTGTGATGGAAGACAAGCAGTGAGTCAAAGTGGCCATGTTGACTCAGCCCAGGAAATAAACACACTGATACTCACACAAAAACATACAGCCATGCTCCTCCTGGCAACAGGCTTTGATATTTTCAGCCAAATTTCCACTCCCAGTCCATTTAAAAAAAAAAAAAAAACTCTTCCTGAAGCCGTCTCATATGCAACTTTATCTTCACCAAAATATTACCATAAAAGATTACCAATATACAGTATTTGAATGCTTTCTTGGTGGAAATGGAACAATAATCCCTAAGACGCAGCTCAGTTCCGCTTTCACACAAACTAATCCCAACCCCCCACTGTAGCTGCACGTCGAACTGATTTCAAATGGAGGCCACTTGATAATAAATTGCCTGAGCACTGAGCCAAGTCTTATCGAACAGGTGTGGCGGCAGGACTAGGGGCTGAGATCGAGGAGAGGATAGCTGGAAGATAAGAAGAGCTGTGGACCATCTCCAGAGGTGTCAGCCTATCCATCAGCAATCACACCAAGGGCTCTCAACAGCACAGCAGCCCAAAGCCCAATTTGCACAGACGTGAGCATCCATGCGAATGGTACTCTAAATGGAGTTTGTGTGCATTTGAGTGTCTCTATCCAGGAATCTAAGTGGGGCGAATTATCTCAAATTTATGACTTTTACTTTATTTATAAGCTGCCTGATGTGACCGGCAAAACAAGCCATAGAAGGATGTTTTAAATTGAGCTCATTTAAGTTATTTACTGAAAAAAAGAAAAAAAAATCAAACATTTGCTGCCTACAGCTTCGCAATTGTGAAGATTTGCTACTTTTCTCCGTCTAATATTGTTTTAAATTAAATATTGTTGGATTATACGCAACGTTTCCCACTGTGTTTGGCATTTTATAGATGATTCACTGCAACTAATGTAGTTGTAATTTTTAAGATTTTCATTGCATGGAACCATAGACAAGAGGTCAACCAATTAATCGGCCAATTATTTGACATATTTTTCATAATCGGCATCGGCTGATGTCTGAACATATTAAGCCAATTATCAAGCAGGTGCATAAATGCTGCTAAGTACATTAAAACTTTATTTTTTCATCCAGAAGTTTAATTGCCAAATTTTTTTTGATCACTGTTTAATGTATTCAATATTTAGATTTTACAGTATTTTTATTTAAAATATAGAAGTGCACTGCATCATATATTGGCCATCAGCTGTCCTGATTCTGAAAAAAAAAAAAAAAAAAAAAATCAGCATCAGCCTTTAAAAAAAAAAAAAAAAAAAAAAAATATTAGTCGACCTCTACCATAGACTGTATAAAACATGGGCGTAGTTCTAGGTGAGTGAAGCTCAGTTTGGACGACTCCAGCTAATCCAAAAATGGGAAAAGAGATGGCGTGTGAATGGAGTGGAGCTGGGCCAAATGAAGTCTAGTTGCTGAAACATCAGCTTAGCTAATGCTAACAACCTAGGCTATATGCTACTCTGTGCTGCTAGCCAGCTAATGTTAACCCTGTAGTCTTGTTGGTCCCAGCTGCTGGTTAAGGTGACCAGGTGTCCAACTTTTTGGCTCTAGTTTTCAAAACCACTGCAGGACAGACACCTTTTTTAAAATCTGGCTTTTATCCAGCGGCTGAAGAAAGAAAGCAGAGCAGGCTGTCATCATGGCGCTGTGTTTGCTGTCAAACTGGGCACATGTGGGTCAAGTGCAGGTTAACATTTCACCATCTTTGCTACGCTACACCCAACGGAGAAAATGCTAGTCACTGCAAAGTCTCAAGCTATGCAGGTTTAGGTGGAATATGATGGAAAGTACCACAAAGAAAGGGAAGAGCAGCTTCAACAATGAAATGTGCCAGTTATTTTTCAGTTTCATTCAGGGGGTATGACATGAAGCGACAATTCATGTGAGTTTCTTCTCCAAAAGAGACGGGCCAATCTGTGGATTCATTCAGGCAAAGCATAGAGATGTTCCAAGATAAGGGGCTGAATAGAAATGCTTATGATAGACATATATCAAAATTGGCTACCTGTCAGCCTTGGTAACAAGTCCCACATCGTCCCACACAAAATTACTCTTTGTCCCACATTTGGTTTGTTGGGATCTGGCCACCCTGCTGCTGTATGGTACTAGTGCTAACATAAGCCTATAAATATAAATAAAATAACACTAATGTTAGAATTTCACTCATTTATTGAATGATTGAAGGACTCTGTGCTCCAGTTTCTTCAATTTATCTGTCACATGAAATCACACAAGATAACAACAACTCCAGTTAAATACAATCCTGTCAGCTCCTTCAATTTGTGCATTAACAATATTTACCATAAAACACTGACCCTCCTCTGTTTTCTTACAGTTATTAGAGGATATAAAAACACCTGCATATTAGCGAGTAGGATGTCCGGCCAGCAGGATGTTTGGCGTACAATTACCCGTACAACAAGCTTATTTGTCTGATATGTGCATAAAAAATTCTCCAAAAGGCACCAATGCCACAAACATGGCCGAGAGGTTAAGTTCAGTGACTAAAATTAGCTGAGGTGACATCTAGCAGACAGCTTTCACTCAAAGCGGCCACGGCCTTTAATTATGCATAACGTTAAGCCTTAATATAATTGAAACAGGTGACGAATAAAAAGGTGGTTGCCAATGTGAAGTGCCTTAAACCTGCATTCTTTCCAACAGCCAGCAGGGGGCGACTCCTCTGGTTGAAAAAAAAGTCTGATTGTATAAAAGTCTATGAGAAAATGAGCCTACTTCTCACCTGATTTATTACCTCAGTAAACACTGTAAACAATCACTCTCAATCACTAGTTTCAAGTCTTCAACACAGCATGATGTTCATTTAGTAAATTATGGTCCCATTTAGAGTCAAATAGACCATAAAGCAGGGTATGCTTTAGGGCGGGGCTACCTTGTGATTGACAGGTTGATACCATGCTGTTGTCCGGTCTGGGAGTTTGTGTTTTCGTCTCACAACTTTAACCCCTTCACAGTGTGTTTTTGATTCATTAAAGTTAATTCTAACCTTTTTAGTCACCTAAAAATGTATTTTTCATTGTTTGGTTGTACTTAGCTCCACCCTCTCGTGTCAATTCTGGTTGCAAAAACCAAGATGGCGACAGCCAGAATGCCAAATTTGAGGCTTCAAAACTGTAGTCCACATACCAACAGGTTAAGTCACAGCCACATCTACTTCTTATATACAGTCAATGTCAATGGGGATTGCCTCACTTTTGGAGTGAACCTCAAGTGGCTTTTCGATGAACTGCAGTTTTTAGCACTTCTACGTTCTGTGAATGAATTGGTCTATGAGATGTCATAAAATTTAAAAATGTATTTTTTTGCAAAAAGGACATTAGATCATGAGTTCAGACACTGTTGACTGCCTTAATACTTTTTCTTTATATAATAATGTAATGCAGCATTTGTTTGTAATTGCATAAACTGAAAGTGTTGTCCTTATAGCCTACAGTATTTGAAAAATTATATTCTTCAGGGTTTACAGGATTTGCTGCCTCAAGCATCAATGTATTTTGTAAATATGGCAGGAAATTCTACTGATTTTAGCGCCCACAGGGGTCGCCAAATCAACCAGGACTGACATTGTAAGGATAGTATGTGTGGTTGTCGCTTTCTTTGCCTCCACGATCATCATTTACTGCTATCATGAGGGGTTTTGCAGAATACACCCCCCTAAGCCTTTTTGTTTATTTTGGGTATTATTAGACTAATATATCCATAGTATGCATCACAGAAAGTTTTAAAAACTACAGTAATATAAATGGTTACATGGAGCAGTGTTTACCCAGCCTTTCTTTTCTTTTTTATTAAAGCACTATATCTGTTTCTTCTCTAAGTTTGCTCCCCTCAGAGTTTACAGATGTTTCACAGCAGATAACATATTCTGTCCGGGATGGTTAATGCGCTCTACCTCTGTCTCTACGGGGTCTTGCATCAGTGATGAGCCCTCTCACTCACACAAACACAACTGCCAGACGAATTGCGGCACACAATTTGATTCACTGCCTTCTCCAAGCTTTCATTCATCTCCTCTTTGTCTCCCTCTTATCTCCCTCGCTCACTCTTATTTTATTTGTCTTGTGCCTTGTTTTGCCCATTATTTTCACTCCAACTCCTGAATGGAAATAATGGGCAGAGTTGTAAATATTTATGATGTTTTCTTCATTCAATATCCAAAGATTGACACTTGCAGAAACTGCCTTGCCTGTGGCTTTTCTTAAATTCAACTCCTGTTTTTTTTGGTACTCCCTCTGCTTCTCTCTTTCTCTATATACATTTAAGTAATACCAACAACCATGTAGACCACATTTACATCTTATTGTATACATTTTAACCCGTCAGGTCATGCTTGTGGACTGAAAAACGACCTTGGCTGCTTCACCTCCACCCAGCTGTTTTTATCCTTCTCTGCTGAGATTGGGGCATTTTAATTTACCTGCTTGTTTAATTCATAGTCCCGGCGGCAGTAATTACTGCTTTAGGGGATTTTGGGGGAAAACGTATGGAGAGAGTTTGAGATTAGTATAATTAACATGAGGCAGAGCTGCTGCAAAAACTGTTTGCAGCATGCAAGTCAAGGTTGGGTGGCTTCTCGGGAAATGACGGTGCTTGTGACAAAGTGGGTGTAGCCTGTACTATAATGCTTTTAGAGCTGTAGGGGAAAATGTGACCTCGGACTGACCATTATATTGCAGACATTCACTAATGGACAACATCAGTTTATTCTTTACAAAGTCTTTTAGCCTTAAAATGCCGTATCATTTAAATGTTTGACACTACTGAAGCTTTAATAAAAGATGGGTTTATCACTCTTGTTTATGAGCCACTGAGGAGGCAAACACAGAACACACTTTAATATAGAGACCTTTCCCCTCTTTGACAATCCCGGTCCACAGATGAGCTAGTGGAGACTCTGTTTGAGGTGCAGCTGACTCAGGACTGAATAGAGAGACTGCGTCTGAGATGAGAGGTTTGACTGCCGCCAACCCTCTTTTTCATAAACCTTGTTGTAGAAATAATAAAAGAACAATCTTGTGGGGTGGGGGGCAACAGAGATGCAGTTCACACTCAAATGCAGTCAAGAATGCATGCAGGCACATAGCTCCCCCTCGTCAACTCACACTCAGAGACAACCTGAAAAAGAGGGTTGTTAATGAGTGCTGATCTACATGGAATATTTAGAATAAAGATGCCATGTCTGTCCTAAAAAGATGTATTTTAAAGTATTTTGTTAGTTCTTATAGGTTTTCGGCACAAAACCATGAGCTCCATGTGTGTATGTAGATCCATTATTTGAGCAATGGGGTCACTTTTTATGGCTTTTCAATTGAAATTATCGTTTTGAGAGTGCACTTACACATTCATTAAAGGAAGGGAATAGTAAAAGCCAAAAGTGAGGTAAAAAACACAATTTGAAATGTAGACTTGGTATCAAAATGCACCCAAATTGTGTTAAATTTGTGGGATCGTTACTAAAACTCACTCCTGGGGCATTATGAGGTCTCATGAGCACACAATGGCACTATGAGTGTGAAATAAAAGTGGAATTCAAATAAAATTTGGACTCTGTTGCTCTCATCACTCATCGCTTTACATCACTTGAGACACTCAATAATAAAATGAACCCTGACCTACCTGACCACCCCGTACATGACGAGGACGTTGCCCAGAAGTCCCACTACGCAGATGACTGAGTAGAGAGCCGTGATGGAGATGGCTATGATTATACCCCCGGCGCTCCTTGCCGGACCCGGCTGCTGCTGCTCGGTGTAGTTCTGCAGCCCGTCGCCCATCAAGCCACTCTCCTCGTCCGGGAAGGTGACATTGAAGGGGATGACGGAGTAAAGGTCGGACAGGGAGAGCTGCGCTCCGGGGACCGTGTACGGCTCCATGCTGCGGCCGCTGCGGCGCTGTCCACTCTGCCCGTACTGCTGAAAACTTGCTCGCACAATTATCTGGAGGAACTCAATCGTCTGGGAGGGCAAAGCTGCTCCGACTAAAAGCAATAACTGCAAAGAGAGTGGAAGAGTTTCCAAAAAACAAAAGCAAAGAGGCTCTGCGTAAAAGAATGGAGGTGGTTCCTCTGTTTTCTATCCAGACTGAAGGAGACGAGGTGGCCCTTCAGCAGCGGTCAGCTGTGTCTGTGCGCTCTGGCTGTGTGAACACCTCTTATATTCTCCAACATCCCCACCTCACAGCCCGGGTTCTCTCGTGCGTCGACGTCAAGGCTGCGCATTTATACAGTCATAAGGGAATGGCAAGGTGATGGGTGCGCCACACCTGAGAGTCCGCATTTCATCTCGTGCTTTTTATTATTGAAAGTGAGCGTTTATATTTCCATGTAGGTCTTAGCGTTTAAGATGCCATTATCCCATCATTATGATTTCTCTCTCTCTCTCTCTCTCTCTCTCTCTCTCTCTCTCTCTCTCTCCACCACCCTTTTTAATTTAATATTGCATATTATATACAGTATGTGTGTATTTCTATGTATGTACATGGATGAGGGTAAACATTTGTAGTATGCTCCTTAATCCTTGATTGTACCACCCTTTTGAAATCAATATATGTACACTTAAAAAAAAAAAAAACATGAGTGCTAAGATAATGAAATAATCCCAGTTTTTGTACAATCATACCCAATCATAAGAATTATGGCAGAAAATATTAATGCCTCACATTGCATATTTCGTCACTCATTTGCTCTCCAGATAAATGAAACATTTTAAGGCAGTGCCTTGTGTGAGGAGTGTGCACACCAGTTAAATAGCTGTGTCTGCTTATAAGCTGTGAAAACAATCAACCCAGCAGCCAACAAACAAACAAATCCCAAATCAATAAAGTTCCCGTCGTAGTAATTTAGGGGTATGCTTCCAGAGGGAAAAAAGGTTTTACAATATTTTTACTGCCATGGGATACAACCCAAAATCAGTAGTCCCTCATTACAAACGCACACAAAATCTGAAGTAATAAGTATTAATGTGACTTCAACAATCCATCCATCCATCCATCGTCAACCGCTTATCCCGTTAGGGGTCGTGGGGGGGGGAGACTGGAGCCGATCCCAGCTGGCATTGGGCGAAGGCGGGGTACACCCTGGACAGGTCGCCAGTCCATCGCAACAATATCACAGGAAATAAATAAGATGATGATGAAGAATATTACAGCTTTCTAGCATATATGATCTTTATCCAGTTGTCCTGGAGTCAAAGGGTTTCAAATTTCCTCTTTAAAGAGTAAGTAAACCTAAAAAATGTATTTTTGTAGACTTCCAGTGGTTTAACTTCTCACCTTAATGCAGTGACTTTCAGGTGAGCTCCAGCACCCACTGACATCATTGTTGGGTGTTGGTTTGTGGGTGCAACATTTCTGACCACACACATACAAATAACAGTGATGTTAGCACTTAAACATGCTTGAAATTCTTGAAAAGACAGGGCAGCTTTTTCAGCCTGGCTTTAAGTTAAGAGTTTAAGATGTAAAACTGCAATAACCAGCATTTTTTGGCCATTTGGGAACCACAGAAACAAGCTGTGAACATAACACTGATATCACTTATTGAGTTGATATGGAAAACATGTCAGCAAACTTATGCTTTGCTTATTTACACATCCAGTAACACATCTCGTGTCAATAACAAAGAACTATATAGAATTAAAAGAACAAATAATATTAATAAACAACAGGCTAAATACACACTTTGGCCTCCACAAATAAACACTGCTTTTATGATTTTTGACTGTAATTGCCAGGTGTAAGAGCTAATATTAGACTATGAATGAACTACACCATCAATGTGAGGAATCACAACGAGCCTGTAAAGGCGGACGGGTCAGCGTGACGACGTTTAGTAGTCTCATTTTACCACTTGTTAGCAACCACCTTTTGTAAGACACAGAAAAGATTTGAAATTCATTAGGGGATATTTACTGATATATTTTATATCATAGAACAAAATCTTGAGTTAACCACAGACCTTATTTCAGGCACCAACTATAAACCCATAGACTTCCCGACGAGGGAACCAGAAGTGCTAAAATGCTAACTCATTTTCAGTTTTAGGACTCATTCCTGTACTACTTAAAAAAACAGACATATACACACATACAAACTTGTGAAAATCCATGTCAAATTGCATTGACATCATGGGGTCATGTGTCTCCCCATCCCCCCAAAAGGGGGTGTGTCCTTGGCAATGCGTTAACCTTGGGATCATTTAACACACAAAATAATCAATTGATTTAAATAATAGAAAGTGTTCTACAACATGACAAAGGTGCACAGTTTCTTTTACTTGATATCCACACTAATAACACATAATGTACCTATTTTCTTCTCCAGTGCCACAGGTGTGTTATCTACTATACATCATGAGTGTCTTAGCACATCACATCTCCTCTGTCTTGTCCATCTGTAGGATTGATCAAGGTGAGCCAGAAGTTCAAGCAAACAGCAATTGCAGGGTTGTCTCTTGGGCATTTAAAGGCAGATCGATCCTGGACGCTTTCCACTTGCTCATCAACGCTTATCTGATCGCTCTGATGTGCCTCCTGGGAAATGAAATACTTAGCAGATATACTATCTGTGCTGGAATTCACAGGGGTCATTCGGCGCTTCAGATCCATCTTTCCCCTTAACCAATACAGCGTCTGCCCCCACAGCCCGTCCCTTTTGATCATCCTCCCATTCAACCTCTCCATTGGCCACAACACACCAGCTGGTCACCTTCACTACCTTACCAGAGCAATATGTGTCCGAGTGCACTGTAATGTGCATCACTTACCCCTCCTCTCGCTTCCTGCCATCACAGCATAATTGAACTAGCTGTTTCTTCAGCAAGCCTGTTTGGCATTTAATTACGGCTAAGATTTTCTCTCTGCAGTACACTTTTCATTTGCTTTATGCTCGGTGCAGACCCTTCCTGGAGATACCACCTCACTTCTTAATTACCTCTAGGAGAAAATTTCTTACGAACACTAATTAATTATGTTGTTGTGCACTTCGCCTTCTCCAGACACCTGCATTTCTCCTCTGTTACGTTAGACAATCTGCTCTCCATCTCAGACGAATGATGAGGTACAGGAAGTATCAGAATTCTCAATGCCTCTGTTAGTGATGGCTGAAAAGTGGACTGACTGTGCAGTCATTAGCTTAAATCCCCAGGCTGGATGGTAAAAACTGAAACTTTGATGGAGGAGAAACACTTTTCACTCCATGTGCACTGACCTCTTGATGGACTGAAACATTTATTGTTCACTAAAGCACTCAGCAGACTTATGAACCTTTGAATTTCTCCACATGCTGCATGTCTGCACGAGACTCTAGTTAGGGCGATACTCAGCATTTTAAGTAGATCTACAATACGTATTTTTTTTAGCCTTTCCAAATCCCAAAACACAAGAGCAAAAGCTGCAACCATTCGCATAGCCAGCAAACAAGTCAACATACTAACCAACTGTTACTTCTAAGCTCAAAGAGCACATTCTCAACTAAATAATCTATATAAATGTCAAAGTATCTATATAGTGAAATGAACAGATGAGATGATGAAAAATGAGAAGAGCTTCTCAGTGTGCCCTCTTTGGTTTCTCTTGTGCACTGATTCGTTTAAGCTGAACAGCCAATCAGAGTGATTTTTCTCACTGACGAGCTCTGACACAGATTCAACATGCAGAATCGGCTGAAAATCCTCTGTCATGGATAGACTAGAGCTGCAAAAATCTAGACCAACAGATGCTGTCCAATGGCCACAAATTGTCCGATGGCTTGGTGTGTCAGGGCCTTATGGTTTTGTTCAGACCTGGCATTAACAGGGTGATCTGATCACAAGTGGACAGCTCAAGTACAGGTCTGAAACACACTCAAGACACAAGGATGTAATGAGAACTGATCTCCATATATGAAGGTGGATGGGTCCAACAAACACAATGCTTTCATCAAGGAGGCCGCTGCTGTTCAGCTGTTAGTTCATGTTCATTGTTCACAACATTCAGTGTTATTTTCACTGTACAAATGTAGTAGTTGTAAGCCCAACCATGTAGTTCTTTCCTGAACCTAACTATAGTAGTTTTGATGCAAAAAATAAAGTGACACCAAGGGCCGTGACAAAGCGGTGGTATGCGATGAGTTGGGATGACAACATGTAGCTGGAAAACGCCAAGGAATAGACCCAGTCTTCATTTGGTCTTTGACACATGAAATGACACATGTGGAGATGCACTCTAATGCCAGGTGTGCACTGATGTACTTAGAGCTGATCACTTGTGATTGGCTAACCCAAGACGCACTAATGCCAGGTGTGAACTGGGCCTAGGTTACATTAGTTTGTGAGGTTACGGGTTATTGTTATTATTCATTGACGACTAGCACATTTAACGTGTTTATGTAATGTGTGGAAGCCGTTCCTGTGTGTTTAGGCTAAAGTTAGCGGCTCTGCCAAGTCAAATCGAGTCCATTTTATTTATATAGCCCAATATCACAAATTAGCCTCACAGGCTAGGCTGTTGTATTATTGTAAACTGCATATACCATATGTTGTGCAAGAATGGAAAGTTTAACATACAACAATAAAACCAAAAGTTGCTCCAGTACCTGCTAAATGGCTAAAATTAGAAGCCTGTGTTTACTGGGCTACTTGTGAATTTGTGCATCAATATGTGCAGCATGGAGTTGCTGAAAAAGAAGCATAAATAAATAAAACACTTAAAAATGAATGCGCTCCAACACAGTGAATGTTAAAGTTCAGTGTACCAGTTTGTTTGTTGCCCCTGAAGGAGAGAGACCTGCTGCTGCACAGACTCCTGAGCCCTTCAGCGACAGGTGCTTGAAAACAAAACATTTCAACATATGTATATGTCATGGCAGCTCACGTCCCTTGTGGCATTCAGTTATTCTTCACCCTCAAAGCTCTGTCTTGTTTAGCTCAGGCCAAAATCAGTGAAGCTGTGGAAAAATGGTCAGGGGTCACGAATTTGTCAGAGGGAGAGGTAATGTATGTGTGTGCAAACATACATCAAATGACTTCTAAACCATGTTGGAAATAAACATAAGCCATATGTGTGCCAATGTTACTGCTATCAAGAGAATACTGAAAGTATTATTGAGTCAAGTTTGAAGATGGACACGTTTTGGGTTATATATGCTATCTTTGCAGAGTGGCCACAAAAAAAAACATCTGATCCCTGTTAGTTAAGATGCAGTGGAATGCCAGTGTGTCAGATTTGATCATTTGCAGTAAAATACAACAGCTGATTCGACTGTTTTCAGGCTATTAAATATGCATTATCAGATGCTATAAGCCCCATAGATGTGGGTCAGTAGGGACCTACTACACCCATCAGTAGGTGTTATCATCTAGTCACAACATGTAGTATAAGGAGTGAGAAAGTCCACTAAGGGTGGGAAGGTGGGGTGGCAGATTGGTAAAACAAACACAGATCTTTCACCCCATCCTGTGTGAAACCAACAATTTGTATTTGTCTTTGAAGAAGTTATAGTTTTGTTGCCTAAACCTAAAGAAGTCTTTGTTTGTGTTCAAAATGTGGTTTCATTCAGTTTTACATGTTAGAACGTGTAGCTTTAAAGTTTCATTTTCATTTTTACAACATAGTAGGTTGATATATAGATAGACAACCGCCTTGTGAACCTACTATTAGTTTAGTAGACCCTAACTAGCTCACAAACATGGGGAGGATATGTGTTTAACGCCTATTCAATCATCTGATAGTCAGATCAGGTGAATACAAAGTGAATACAAAGTAAGCACAAAAATGTGTCTTAAAAAGGAGCCAGCGAACTCTACATCCACAGAAAACCAAAGATGGTTTAACTAAAACTGTGAAAAAAGATTTTGGCACCTCACACTTGGCACAGGGATGGTAATGTCTGTTGGATGGTCTGTTAGTCCATCTGACTGTTTTGTCAGAATATATCTCAATAAACAACAGAGTCATGAGATTTATTCTGTTCATGGTGTTTATTCCTAAAGATGTTTGTGACCCCATGACCTTTCATCTTGTGCCAACTAACTAATTTTACTGCACGTGAAATATCAAATACAGTGGACTTATTTGGATTAAATTTACTGTGTATCTTTATGCTTCTTGGAGAATGAACACTCTTCCTTTTGGCTGTTCAAACTGTCTCTTTTTTCCATTTGTATTAAATTTGAGGCATGGTGGTTCAGCAGTTAACCCTGTCGCCTCACAGCAAGAAGGTCCCTGGTTTCATTGCCGGTCCAGGCGTGGCACTTGCATGTTTGCATGTCCTCCCCATGTTTGCTTGGGTTTCCCTCTGTGATTGCCGTGAATGGGGTTGCACTCGGAAGGGCAGCCAGTGTAAAACCTATGCCAAATCAAATATGCAGATCATGAAATCAGATTTCCACACTGGAAAATGTCCACTTATGAGCATCTGAGCTTTGAGGTCTTTGCCATGAAACTGACCGAGATTTAAACTGATTGATTTTTTTTTTTTTTTTAAGATGGTCCCTATAAAATCGTCATGTCCTCTGCCCATGTTATTATTTATTATTATTTCCAAATTACAAGTTAGTTCTTCACTGTGGCCCACTGCCATGTTGCTGCCCTCCCTCTGAGATCTTCTAATAAAAATCATAAAAATATGTTTTGCATTTGCAAATAACTTAAATTTAAGAAGTAAAGTATCAAGTGAAGTGAAGTATGTCCACGAATATTTGATATACAATGTATTTACAATTCGTCCTCAGCACTGATGGAGTTGCATGTTTGGCCTTATGCAAACCAGCTGTATGGAAATCTGTTGTGAAAGAATATTAGAGTGGTGGTTGAACTCAGGCTTGTGAGTTATGTTGTGGCATTTTGGAGGAATTAATTGTTTTTTGCTTCAGCAACATTCTCGCTTTTGTTCATTAAGTTTGCATTGGAAATGTGCTCCGACGCAGACATGGAGTCAGGTTTTTTCTAAGGTTGGGATTTGTGATTAGCAATGTTGTGTCAAAACATGTGTTGTTAAGCACTATTTTAATGCTGATGTATTACCAGCTGTCTGTGTTTTCTTTGTCATATAGTGGTATTGACATTTCTACCATGCTTAGAGTCCAAACCCCCTGTGAAAACTGAATGTAGGAATGCTGTGTTGGTTGACTTCTGCTTGTGACAGCAAACGGTTAAGCAAACGGCTGAATGCTGAATTTCATAATAAAACCTATAGCATGAGGACTGGTATAGCTGGAAGAAAAATATCATTTTGTGTAAGCAAGTGGCAGTTAGACCCAGATTACATACTGTAGTCCTCAAAGGTACAGTGTGTAGAGGATCTATTGGCAGAAAAGGAATATAATACTAATAAGTATGTTTTTTTTAGTGTATAATCACCTGAAAATAGTTGTGTTTTTGTTAACTGAGAATGAGCCCTTTATATCTCTTGGACGTAAACATAAGCTCTAGATAGGGCCATTTGTGTTTTGATGTTTTCACATCAGCCACTGTACAGTAGTCCTACATGCTTGCTACAGGGGAGGAGACTACATGCTGCCAAATCCCACGCACTGCACCTTTAATGCTCACATTGGTGCATGTAAGTTAAGCATCAATGCTTTTCAGTTTTTTCATGATAGAAAAATCTAACTATTGCAGATGTCATTGGAATTACGTTACTCAACATGAGTGCTGTTGGCTAAAGTTAGCCATTTTGGTGGACAGCTTGGTTTAATGTGGATGTGAGATATGTGGAGTTTTCCTGCTGGCTCTCTAACTGTCACTCATTCATCAGAACTTGGAGAACGTCTGGTAGAAACATCATCTAAAGTTTCTCTCCTTCTCATCTTCTTGTCAATGTACTTTGCAGAGCTGCTGAAAAGTCGTACTTTCTTGATAAACAATGAAACTCATATGTACGCTCTGATATGTTTAATGTTCAGAGTTTAATTTCATCCCTTGATAGGCTCTATGTTCTGTATGTAACTTCACAAACATTTTTTAAAACACATTTTCAAATATTTCTAACACAAAAGATGTAACATGTTCGAGATTTTAGCCAACCAGGACAGTCCAGACGGGGTTGTTATATATTTTGAATTCTGTGTACACCACTGCTGGACTATACATTTTATTCATGATTATTTTTTTTTTTTAAAGATTAAAATTTTAACCTGCTGCCTCTTGAATCCCCCAAAGTGCAAATCTGCCTATAGTGCAGCTTTAACTTCAGGACTGGAAGATATTAAAAACTCATAATCAGACCTCATTTTTATTGTTGAAAAGCATTTATTTCAGTGACTTGTGATGCTGTTTACTGTCTTGTCATACTGCCAGGTACTAAGCACTGAATTTAAGATGAATTACAGACCATTTTTCAGCTTTGCTGCAATAAGGCTGAGGTATTTGTTCTGTAACTGCTGATGTGTGTTTACTGTATAGATCAATTTGATTTAAAGTGTGCAGCCGGCAGCTCCACCAGCCACACGATGAGAGATTTCAGGCACAGGCAATTAACTTTCTGGAGTCTCTGACTGTTTTTTTCTTTTGTAAATATATCCTGGGTGTACTGTATGTGTTCGATACAGACGAGGTTCTTTTTGTGATACCGTGTACATGTCTCTGATTAAATCTCTGGGTGGTTTCATTTTGCTTTTATGCCTTTCATATAAACCATGAACTTTGAACCTATTCCACCTACTGGACTTGGGCCAATGTTGAAGCAGGTGCTTCATGTCCTGTCGTCTCCAATGCCTTTCGACTGAAAATTGGAGCTTTTTGGATGCTTCTTCATCAGCAACGGAGCAGATGGAGGGGTGAGGAGGGGGATGTCCAGACACATTAGCTACAGCTTGTTTCCCCCTTCACACTCAATGTTAGCAGAGCTGGATCTGTTATGGGGCTGGGTTTCTGCCGTAACATATGGTCAGTGCTCGTGTTCTCCCATTTTTCGCCAAAACTTTCCAGTTCAGCAATTCAGACAAAAGCAGTCACGCAGTTCATGTTTACTATTCTGCAATCTTTTCATCATCTGCATTTTTCTGCAAATTTGCAGAATGAATGCTAAATATCAAATGAGTATAGATAAGTATCAAATGGCATGAAGCTGTCAGGCTGAGGAAACTAAATCTCTGTAGACTGAATAGCTCACTTCTGCTGCAGTGTCGGACATGTTCTGTTTCTCCAGGGTTCAATAAGTCAAAATCTATTTTTACTGTTGTTGCTTGGCTTGTGTCTGAGCTAAGAGAACTGCAGCACCGTGTGTCTTTCGCCACCACGTTTCACTCAGTTTGTAGCTCTGTGCCATTTGTGTGTCACACATTGCATGTCTACTTAATAGCTAATCAGAGAGTGGATGACCATTAGAATAAAAGTGAGGGTGTTATGAGTGGCAGAGGAAATCATGACCATCTCTGTGCAAGATCATTAAGCAGCGTTTACCAGTGGGCTGCAGCTGACACAATAGCTGCCCTGCTGTTCCCAGTTCTAATGTCAATGCATTGCTCTGGTTCTCCACTTTGGTTGGATCGGCACGCAGCCTTTTGGGCACCGCCACTTTATTGGTTATTGCAATGCCAAACCCACATCTGCTGTCAGTTGTTTGGCATGAAGAATGACACTGGGAGACTAAAGAATAATCAGTGAGGCCTGTTATTGGCTGGCCTTGAGGTTTAAATAACTGTCACAGTTGTGGTGAAGTGGGTCGCCTTTGCTTGTCATTTAGGACAAAGGCACTCTTTATACTTTCAATTATGTAGATTTGCCAAAATGTGAAAAAATATAGGCTATTTATGCTGAAAAACAGATAGTAGGGGTGTGACAATTCACTAAGCTCATGATATGATACATGATATCGGGTTCATGATTTTGATACAATATTATAATAATAATAATTGTAAAACTTGAATGATGAAATATCTGACTAAAAAACTAAGCACTTAATCTCTGGCCATCTCACATCGGCCAGTCAGTAGCCCCTCGCTCATGACATTCAGGTCTCGGAGCCGGTTCAAGTCCTGCCATGAATTTTTATTTTTATTAGAATTTCATTTATTTATGTATCACCAAAGTCTGAGAAAGCTCCTTGTGCTATCTTTCGTATTTCTGCTGCATACACTTAAACCGTCACCTGGAGCACAGGGACGGGCGGAGAGGTTCGCTCTGAAACAGTCCAGAAAGTGTCTTTGGCATCTAGTGATAGTGGTAACACTTTGGTAATGCTTAATAAAAGATTTGAATGTTTATAAATATTATTTTGACAGCTATTATATAGTTACAACTGGTGATTATAATCATATCAAATCAAAGCATCTATAAATGTTTTTTAAATAGATAGTTAATACTTTGTAAAGGGTTAATAAGATTTCTGGTCGATTTATGTAATATTTAAAGATGTTTTAAACATTAATTTTTACAAATAATTTGATAATAATCACTAACAAATACTTATCAGCTGCAATACAATATACAGTTTATAAAGTGATTATTTCATATTAGACAAACTAATGATAAAATAACAGACATATATTACTAATGATTAGTCAATATTATTTATTATCATTTCATTGTTTTACTGTAAAATAGCATTAACTAAGTTTAATAAGTGATCAATTTTCCATTTATAAATGACAGCTGTTTATAAAAACAAATCACTCAAAAATGAGAAATTTATATTTCATATTGCTTTGGTTCTTCTATATTTGAATTCACTCATCAGATTATACCGCTATTTCTTTTAAGCACTTGAGCTTCAGTATTATATAATATTGTGTTCACAGCTTGCTTCCCGAGTGGCCCAAAAAGTACATTAGTTATTGCAGGTTTAAAGAAAAATCATGCAGTATACCTGAATACATATTCTGATATATATTTTCCACTTGCTATTCCCACAATTAGTTTCCAACAAACCATTAAGAGTTACACAGCTCAGACTTATTTTATTTCTTTGACATATACATTTAAGCAAGTATAAATGGCAGCAAAAACAATTAAAGACAGAAAATTTAAATTGAAAAACTTGTGGTACATCCAAATACAGATACGACGACAAATCTTAGTGTGACATAAATACATACATAGTAGTTTCGCATTGCTCCCCTACGGTACAGTAAGTGTGTTTGTACAGCACGTTCTCATCCAGCCCAGTTGCACAGCAGTTTATGAAACAGTCACGAAATCGAATGCATTGATTTGAATTTCATGTTTTAGTGTATGTAAATGTATCTATGTAATTGTGAACTGGGAAGTATAACAGCGGTGAACACCATGTAGGCAGGAGGTCGCCGTGGCTGGGTGGGTCAATAAGGACATTAACTCAGGAGGCCGCTGTTTGTGTCCTGTGTTAAACCGCAAGTCAAAGTTGATTTATTTGTCACGTAACTTCTGTGCTTGTTATACCACTTCTGCAGTTATTTTATTTCCCGGCCAATGCAGCACACTCTTTTGGGGGGGCAGTAGCTCAGTTTGTAGGGGGTTGGGTTGGGGGCGGGGGGGTCACGGGTTAAGATCCGAAAAGGAAAAAAAAATGAGTGTGAACTGGTAGGTGGAGAGGTGCGAGTTTACCTCTTGGGGAGTGGCGGGGGGGCCCAGGGGAAGGGGCCAAAACCCCCACAGGTGGGGGGAATTGTTGGGGGGAGCCCCCCCCTTAATAAAATATAAAAAAAAAATTAATTTTTTTTTTTTTTTTTGATATAAATAATATAAAAGAAATAAAAAGAAAATATAATTAATTTATTTAAGGAAGGAAAAAAGAAGATATTCTTCTTCCCCTTAACCTAAACCAGAATCTTTTCCTAAACCTAAGTTGTTTTGTTGCCTAAGCCTAACCAAGACAATCTTTTACGAAAGCTAAGTAGTTATTGTCTCATAACTTCTGTTCTCAAGTTACGCCACTTCCAGAGTTATTTTAACCCAAACCACCATCTTTTCCTAAACCTAAGTCATTTTGTTGCCTAAGCCTAACCAAGACGACTTTTTATGAAAGTTACCTAAGCAGTTTCTCTCAAGAAACTTCCATGCTTAAGTTACGCCACTTCTAGAGTTATTTTAACCCAAACCACCATCTTTTCCTAAACCGAACTAAGTTGTTTTGTGGCCGAACCAAGTATTCTCCTAAACCTCCTCCTAAAGTTTTATTTGAAAAGACTGGATCTGGAAATTGACTCATGCGTCACATGTTGCTGGACATTTGTAGGAAAACACAAAGAATACGTTGCTTAAAGTTGTGCTGGTTGTCACTAAAATGGAAATTTGTGTCTATGTACACAAATCAAACAGATTAAATTTCGTGACTACTTCAAAAACTGCTGTAAGTCTGTGTTGTCTCATCTCAACTCATCACATACTGCCTTTTTGTCACGCCCCTTGGTGTCACTTTAGGTTTAGACAACAAAACCACTCAGTTTTAGAAAAAAAAAACAACATATCTAGGCTTAAAACTACATTTTTAAAGTGAAAATGAAACTGAAACTGCATGTTGTGAGCACAGCTGATTGTACCGTTTAATGGCGGGATACAATCAGCGCTGCCCTGGATGAAAGCCTTGTTTGTTTGTTGAAAACAATATTGTTCTTTTTCAATCAGCGGTCTCCTCTCATGCAGCCACTCCACTGCTGAAGTTTGCAACTGTCTGTGAAAGAGATAAGTGGAAGTGGAAGAGATAAGTGGACTGAATATAAATGTAAAACAAGTGTTGTACCCCGGTTTATGGTTTCTTTCTGCCAACATTTGACTGTGATACAGCTAGAGGCCACACCAGCCACACCATCAATCAGATGGTGTGGCTGGTGTAGAGAGGCTGCAATAGATACAGACATACTGCCCAGAAACACCTTAACTCTTATCTATCTCGCTATCATTCTGATCGAACACTTCTAACTTTTAAAGTTCACACGGTGGAGAGAAATGTGATGCTGAGAAGGGTTGGAAAGTTGGTAAAACAATGTTTTTTTGTTATTTCAAAGACAGAGTGGTTTTCCTTGGAAGGACTCTCCGTCTGCCGCTCAGTATGCTACATGGTTGATCGGAGAGACGTGACAAAACGTGTTTCATTCTGTTGTGTTGCACCGTGTCGGCTCGGCTTACAGGTTGAATACAATAATCGTTCGGCGGCAACACTGAAATAGTTGTGCTCCTGAAAGTGATGTAATTGTGGGTAACAGGAGAGCTTTGAGGTGTGTTTGCTTTTCCGCAGAGAACAAAATATGACATTTCTGTTGTTGGCACACCTGAAGGCAACATAGAGCTCTGATGTATGTGTGTCAATATATTACTTAGTTGGTAGAGGAGATGGTGGGAAAACAAAAAACCCTCAGAGAGAAAGCCATGAGTGGGATGGGAATTGATTTGGCTAAATAAGCATCCATGAAGCAGGTTGCTCTCTAATCTGTAATTGAACCAATTTGGCAGAGTTCTTAGTTGGGCTGCTCTATGACTTAGAACATAATCAACCACAATAGCTTTTCTTAAAAAGCTCTTTCTAGGTGCCCAAGAGCAGTTCCTCTGCATATGCCTTAAATTAACAGAGGGAGGGAGAAGAGAAAGAAAGGAAGAAAGAAAGAAAAAGAAAGAGGGAGAGGCGACTGAGAAGAAGAAAATGGCTGCAGACACATGAATAGCATCTACTGTGTTTTCAACCCCTGGAGGAAATCTGATTGCAAACACAGATGCTGTTTCAGACAGATGCTGGCTGCAGAAATGTGCACTCGAATGAGATTACTGTCCGTTTTAAAAGCGCCACCTTTCAACCTGTGGAAGCCAGCTGTTGCTCTTGCTTGTAAATAACAGGACGATACTTGCAAGGGGTAAACAGCAAGCAGCTGTTTGTCGGTACCTGTGGAGTAGCTGTTGATTTATACATTGCTGTCAGATTTCACCAACTGGTCGCACCACCACACCTAGACTGATGTATTGTACGTGATCAGGCTGTAATAGGCTTTAATTATATTCTCCACAGTAAGGTGATTTGTGATTAAACAGTGAGGGTACACTGTGCACAAACTGAACCGGATTTAAATCCACGTAACTTTGAACTCCCCTTGTCTCATTACTAAATAGGAGACTACTGCTGTGCAGTCACCGCGGTTACGTTAATTAGTTAAGTATGAGAGAGAGCTGTCTTGTGTTCACCATCAATTCAGTAAATCTCCCAAGTTGTATAAGTAACACGAGCAGCCAATCAGAGTTCTTGCTGTCTCCACATGGTATCGTCATAGTGCCCTTTTTGAAGAAGTCCCGTCCAGCTTCGCCGTAACCCTTCAATTCAAAACTACCAGAGTTTCAACATACTCACAATAGTGTGTTTCCATTCACATATTTGTGTGCACGTTTTAAAGTATTGTATGAGCAAAGCTATATGAAAATGGCAAATAAACATTACTGGCTACATGGGGGAAAAACTGCCCCCAACTTAATACAATATTGTAGATAAACTTGGAAAAAAGTGTCTGGTGGATTATTTCTTTGTTGTTACAATGATAATTGTCATTGTAATTTAAATCGTTTGAAAGCCTGTTTATTTACATTTCAAAATGATTTCCACCTTGTCAGGATCATGTGTCAAAGTGATCAAAGTAATCTGTTTCATTCTGAAAAGTCAGCTTTTCAAAACCAACATGGCTCAGTTCAAAATTTTGTTTCTAGACAAAACAAAGTCATCTCTTCTCTGACATGACTTTTGACATCAGATGATTTGCTTCCAGTCAGCGCTGCCAGTCAGGCACCTGATGTCCGAGAAGACACGAGGAGTTTTGTCTTGAAACAAAATCCTGATCCTGTAATCTTGTACAAATTTCACCTGGGCTCCTCCCACATAATCAGCTGTGCTGCTCATCCCACAAACACATGATCCTTCCAAGGTGTGAATCATTGTGAAGGTAAATAAACAGGCTTTCCAACAATGTAAAATACAATGTCAATTAGTATTGTAACAACAGAGAAATACCATACTCCACCAAACACAAATTTCCTTTCTTTTTTTCTGGGTGAAAGTCTGATTTAAATTCAAACTAATGTTAGCTAATGCTAGCTTTTTATGGCCGCTTGTTGTTGTGACGGTGGGGGGAGGTGGAGCAGCTGCTCCGGTAGATGGTACCAGACGTACCAGATGCCATAGTTGCGTAGCGTTACAGCAATTTACAGCTGTAATGAAGTCTTGCATCACTTTTAAGTTTTAAGGCATAGTTGCAGAATATTTCCTTAGATCTTTCCTTAGATTTTTTTCGATATGTGGATTATGACAGCTCGCTATGATCTCCCACTGCTTAGCTACGGCTGGATGACTAGAATGCTTTTGCCCATAAGGCCTGGATCAATAATGTCCTTCTGTTCTTAGCAAAGACATGTGATCCCCTCCGAATACTAAACATCTTCATTTCCATCTTTTCTGCCGTTGGTGCACCAACTCCTTGTAATCTCTGCTTTAGAGCATGGCTCTGTTAGAAATGCCATGATTTCTGCCACTTAAATGCATGTGCATCTCTGTGATGACGTTACACAGTGGGTTTTTGTCTTTGTCGAAAAAGAGTTGATGCACTAAATGGATTATGGAAACAGTTTTGTCAAACTGCTGTCGGCATCCTTCCAGATATCACCATGATGTGCAAATTCTTGTCTTTGTTTCTGGACAACATAAAACAAGGCAAATACAAGCTGACATGAAAGAACAATTAAAACTTGCCAAATTGAAAGTAATTCCTGAAGACCGTTAGATGGTTAGATGGCCAAGGGGACTTATTTCAGTTTTACGTTTCTGATTCGCCAGCTCTTCTTCTTCTGCTGTGCTTATTGGTAGATTACAACCATAAATACCCTAAAGTGCCAACTTCTGACCAAACGACGCTGTAGCCCAGGTTACTGGCTCCAAACCAGTTTATGGAAATGCGCCTAATTTTCATTTCGTTTTTGTGACATTTCAAAAGTTTGCTTAAAATTCAATTGAATGGAAACAACTAAAGACAATGCCAACATGCTGTCATTTAGAAAGTATACAGTAAACCATGTTAGCCATCTTATTTAATGTGTTAGCAGGTTAGCTGAGGCTGACGAAAATGTTATTAGTCATTAGCCTGTATTCAATTTCAACATCACATTCCCCTGAAAACCACAAATGTGATCCTCATAGTGATGCTAGAGAATAAGTCAGGAGATCATCAAAGTCAGTCAAGAAACGATGAATGTCAAAAATGGGATCAATCCAACTTGTTGACAGATGTCCCACTTAGTCATGATGAAGACTTTGACCTGCTGGTGGCGCTAGATAAAATATAATATTGAGACATTTCAGTCTGGGACAAAGTAGTGGACATTGCCTACTTGTACATCGCCATTCCTCCAGTCCTGCAGTTAACGTGGTTAAGAAGTAAACCATCAACCATTTCAGTCACTGAATGTCTTTTTTTTTTTTACTTTTTCTTTTTATAGATCAACAAAAATCTTCCTGCAAAATGTTGTTTAATTTTGCCTTATAAGCACCGACTATGTGGGAGTTTTCTTCCCTCTCTCCTTTCTTAATTTCTGTTTCATTCTTACAAAATGAAAATTTCTGCTTCATTTTTCATTTTTTTTACTGGCACCATAATGTGAATTTGAGTGAACAGAGGGTTGCCTAAGCCTTGGCAGAGTGTCCAGCCCTTGGGCCACTAACTTGGCCTGTCTGGATGCAGTCTGTCTCATCCCCCACCTATGGGACAGCAGAAGACACCGAGACCTTCTTGGAACAGACTTAAAGCGCTGCAGGTGGCACAGATAACGAAGGGCAAATCTAGTCTGTCTAGCTGGCATCTCTCTCGACCATTGTTGCCTCTTGGCTGGCCCAGCCAGAGACCCTCTGAAGGGAAAGAAAGAAGCCAAAGGCAGCTTCAACAGTAACATTTATTCACTGAAGCACATGAACTGCAAACAGCTGCAGGTTTTCACTTTTTCTAATGAAACTTGCAATGTAGGGTAATTATTACAGAAAGATTATGTAAGCAGTTGATCTGCAATATGACTCTGTATGATTCAGTTTCCCAGGATCTATCTTGTTGTCATAACTTGGTATGAAACCTGCCCATGGGCCCAGTTTTCTGCCATTGGTTGAATGTGAACTATGACCCATGATGATATATTTTATCACTACTACTACTATATGATAGTAGTATGGTTGGTACCAACGGATTCCTTGGGTTTTCCAGTTTCATATGATGCCAGTATCTTCACTCTCTTTAAAACTGCTACTGTGCAACCTAAAAATCGCAAATTGTGTTAAAGAATTTAGTGATGCTAAAATGAATTTGTGTTAGAGACGTGATCAGACCAACAAAAGAGAACCTCATTCATGATATTCTCCTGTCAGGCTTCATTTTATAATCAAACTGTCTGGTTTTGGTGAAAAAAAAAAGTAATTGGTCTCCATATTACCACCCAGGCTCTTGCCAACAGAAAAGAATCAAAGACATAATTAAAGTTTATTGGACTCAAATATGACTATTTTTCACCATTGTCTTGCTTTATTTGACTTTTTCGTCAAATTACACCTTATCAAGCAGTCTCGACGGATAATGCAGACCTCTTACTGTTTTAGGAATAGTCTTCATTTATAACCTCTTCATCCCCCCATTGATGAAGCCTCTTCTCTGAATTTTAAATATACGTGTGATTTGACTTGCACGACCTGTCATTCATCTAAGATAGGATGTCATTTGAAGGTCAGTTGGAGGGTGGTCTACTACGCCTGATTAACTGTCTCAACCAATCGACGATCAGAATGCCAGACAGCTGGATTGATTTCTGCCGTGTCTGAAATGTTGGTCGGCTGTGTTGCTGTATGAGCAGCTCTGTGACCAGATTTCCAACATGGCTGCCATCAACAGATCTGTTGCAAACCATACTGAGCTTGCTTAATTTAATTTGAACTCAATAGCACTCTCCATGCCGTGGTCTTCATTGTGATGTGATAAATAAAATTGTTTCAAAACAAAAAACAGACTGCCTACATCTTCCAGTCATCAGTGACTCCATATTTCCCCTTTGTTTTTGAAGGGGAAGAAGATGCCCTGCTAGAAAACTTAACTGCCAAACATAGCTGTTCTCATTCTAATACGTCACATACTGAGGCTTTATCATACCCCTCTGCTGTACTGTTTGCTCGCATTAAACATGTACGTAATGTTGTGAATTAAACAAAAACACCTGCTCAGGATTAAGCAATAAAACCACTAAGTTTTGGAAAAAATAACATGGTTGATCTTAAAACCACTACATATGTACGGTGAAAATGTGATGTGAATATGTGACACGAACAAACAGCTGATTATAAAGTGAAACGTAACATGTGACGCTAACAGCGGTCTACAACCTCCCCTCCTGCTCTTCCTGTGAGTCTCTTCCGCCCTTTAAACTACGTCACCACAGCTCTTTACCTGTGTGTTGCCGTGAATGGGTTTACATTGTAGTTAATGGAAAGCCTGGTGTGTCACATACTGGCGATAAAGGCTGCGTTGTGCAGCGGTATCGATTGCTGATGGATGTGACAAAGTGTCGGTATTTGACGGCCTGGGAATGAAAACAGGCTGGCTTTTCTGGTGTATCATCTATGCCACTGCACGCCGTCATAGGCCATCCACAGAGGAAAGCAATTACAGTCATGTCAATAAATCACATTGTCTCCCTTCTGAAACAATGAAAACCCCGCTAAGTGGTAAAGAGCTGTTGTGAAATTAACCACATTATTAGATATGAGTCCAGTTAGAATCCATGGAGGTTTTAGACTGGTAAAGCTTAAAGAGACGTAACATCACAACAACAAGTAATACAGCTTGTGTGATTCTGACTAACCAAGCATACAATTTTCTGAAAGAACTTTGTGATTAAACTCAAAATATTGCTTGAAACTTTGACAGAATATGATTGGAATGCTTTGTGGTTTGAATGAGGATTACTTTAAACTAGTACGCCTTCATATGCATGTATACACATACTGTATAAGTGTTGGGAAATGTATGTATACACTGTGCAGGTCCGTTCTCATGGCCTCTGTTTCTTAATGAAGATATTCACATTTTCCTCTCGGTATAAGAGCTTTATACATTCATTATAAAATGACTTTCACTGTGGCCGTGGGACATCACTGAGATGAAATCCTTTAATTTTTACTGTATACTCATAAGTAATAATCTCAAGGAGCAGAAGCTGAGTGATTAGTGGACTCTTTCTCTCCAAATTTTAAAATTTTTAAGGCGACATATTTTGCTCAGGTACTAACCACCTCCTTCTCTGCATTGTTTCTGGTCATATTTATGTTAGGGCTGTCAAAGTTAATGCAAATTTGTTTCAACTCTACTATTTTCTTTAATGCATTAGCAAAATTGTTCTTTTGGAGATTGCACCAGGCTTAGTTTTAGTCAAGATACTGGCATCATATGAAACTAGAGAGCATGAGGAATCCATTAGTACCAACTATGTAATGTTAGCATGTAGCTGAGGAGGTTAAATAATGCTCCAAACTTCGGCAAACTTTTGGCGAGGTAAAACTGACATGGCAATTTTTAAAGGGATCCCTTGACCTCTGACCCCAACATATGTGAACGTAAATGGGTTCTCTGGGTACCCACGAGTCTCCCCTTTGCAGACATGCCCACTTTATGATAATCACATGCAGTTTGGATCAAGTCATAGTCAAGTCAGCACACTGACACACTGACAGCTGTTGTTGCCTGTTGGGCTGCAGTTTGTCATGTTATGATTTTAGTATATTTTCATGCTAAATACAGTACCTGTGAGGGCTTCTGGACAACATTTGTCATTGTTTTGTGTTGTGAATTGACTTACAATAATAAATATATATAAACATTTGCATAAAGCAGCATATTTGCCCACTAACATGTTGATAAGAGTATTAATACGCACACACACACATACACACACACACAGTATATGCAAAGTAACAACTATTTTAGTTGAGAGGTCAAATCAATTCTATTCATAAGCAAATATCAGAAATCAAAAATTTGCCTCAAAGGGCTTTAGCTTTACAATCTGTACAACATATGGTAGCCTCTATCCTAAAACACTTGACTCAGATAAGGAATCACATTTGATTATGTATTAAAGACACTTGCCTGGGGATTAGACTATCTGTCTCATTGATCTACTGTACTTTCCATTGTTTTCAATTAGAAATTATTGATGACGTTTCATATGCACTCACTTTTAGTTTCCCTTCAGTTAGCCCAGTTGTAGCAGCGTACAACTCCACTCAGTAATTACTGTGGGGGGAAAAAGTCTGAAATAACTGAAATTGAAATACTATCAATGAGGCAAGTTGTTAATAAATAATTTCCCTTGAGGCAATACATTAAAGAAACAGACATGAGAAGAGTTTGACTCAAGTTTTATTTCTCCTACTGTACAGTATGAGCACTTTTATGAAAGGTCATCCAAAATTTACACTTTTCTCAAAAGATGACTTGTACCAACAGCGGCTGCCTTTCCTTTGACTCTCACTCCTGCTTGTGTTAATAAAATGGTGTTATGGCTTGGATAAAGTTGACTCCTGCGCTATTCATGGCATTGATATTTCAGTTTTCTATTAGGTTCTATTAAGGTTAGGATTAGGCATGTGATAGTTACACAGCTGCAGTGAGTAGAAATAAAGCAAATATGATTTTAAAAAAGTTATTTTTTTTATATCCCGACCGTAGTGCATGAGACTGAAAAACATCATGTTCCTCGGTGTCCTCTGGTGTCCTCCGGTGTTCTCTGGTGCTCCTAATGGCATGTGCAAGATTTTACAGACCGGAGGAAATCAATCGATCGGAGCCAAGCTGGAGTCTGCCGTCCAGCTGTCATGAGAGCCGGCTGTCAATCACTCGTGAACTCAAACAGTCAAACTAGGCAGCGCTGATCAAATATGGATCAATATTCTGCTACTGTAATCTGTCCTTACAGGTGTTTCAGAAACATCTTGTAGTTACTGTTCAGCTGTAAAATGAGAAGGTTGTTGACATCTGTTGAGCATAGCCGCAGCACAGCCAATAGAAACGCTCAATAGAAATGCTTTCTCTCTGAAATGAGCTGTGATTGTCCAAAGTCTAGGCTAGATTTTTTAAAGCCTGAAAACAGAGCCATGACGAGGTGCAGAAGTCTAGTTATCTCTCCCCTGCTTTATGGTCTATTTGACTCTGAATGGGATTACAATTTACTAAATAATTCAGGAACAGAGTTATAGGATTTGTATTGCATCTGAATGCACAGTCACACAGGTTTTGTTTCCACAGTGAAATAATCTAGCTATAATATCTCAGCAGTGTAGTGGTCGCTGAGGAGATGGATGTATACCAGGTACTAGATGGGCAGGTTACCGAGGAGAAAGGGGGTATCCTCTCCTATATATCTCCTCTGTACTCTCCTATACAGTATATTCCAATTACCCTTTGACTGATAGGTGGGTGTACTGCAAACTGTCAGATAAAATGGTGTGCATACCAGGGGTTCTCAAACTTTTTAGGACCAGGGGCCCCTTAAAGGTGAAGTCAATATTTCAAGGACCCCCTCATAATCGTAACACTGATAAAGCATGTGTTGTCAGCATATACTTAATAAGTATCATTTGTACTCTTAAATGCCACTGGAACTCTTTGTATTCGAAAAATTTTCAACCAAAGTACTTAAGATGTGTTTGATAGCATTAAACGGAAACACATTTCAGTTTGATGTGATCATGATATTACCGCTTTGTTCTGCTCTGATATTCCGGGTGCTTCATGGCCTCATTCACTAGCGCCTGAAGACACATGAAGCATTTTGGTCTCCTGTCGCTCGATATAACTCCAGTTGAGTTGTCACATTTTCTCAGTTTAGCTAGTTTGGGCTTAGCGTCACTTGACAATATGGACTGACTCAAATATTTCTCCATGCTCACCAACTAAATTGCTGGCTAATACACTAAGCTAAGCAGCTGCAGGAACAGTTTATTGAGTGAAGTGACTGATTCGTGACAGATTGACGTGATGTGTCACAATCATATCAGAGTTTCTATGTCTGTGTGGCCCAAAGCAAATCATCTGATTGAATCAGACCCCTGCTGGAGCACTAGATGCAAAGACAAAGACCAGCAAGGTCCAAAGACTTTGCCCTCTCTCCATGTGTTCCACATGAAGTGGGGTGTTACTGTACCACATTGTATTTTTCATTAAATTTATGGTAATCTAAAGGGCATTTAAACTGACTTTGGAACATTTAACAAGCAATTACTGATGAAGAGTACGAGGAAGTCATTTTTATGAGCCTCTGAAGAGAAAAAGGTTACTCCCAACAGCCGTGACTGCCATGATGGATAGTGTAAGCAGTGAACTGAACTTTTAAAGGGTAATACGTTACAATATGAACTCTGGTGAATACTGAATGTGGTTGTCAGTAATCAGCAAATGGCCAAACAAAATTCAAAAGGTAAAAGACAGATATTCCTGCACAACTAAATATATAGGGCCTGTAAAACAAAGCCACATTCCTTCTGTATCAATGAAAAAGGTCTTCAATTCACAAATTAGAGGCAGGAATTAAAACAAGTCACTTTGATCATTATAAATGCTCCGTTCAGTTTGGTTCAAAGATTCATGGACACTGAATACATAATGCATCACTCTTCCTGACAACAGACTCAAATCTTACTTGATTTCGTTTGAGAATATCTACAGTTTGTGGCCAGTACAAAGTCAAAAGTGCAATCAAAGCTATTGATGAGTTCTCCCAACTGAGAAAAGATCATCACCCTTATTGTTAGCTCTTTACTTGTCCTTGGCTCTGAGCATCATCTGGGCAGCATACTCACTCAGCATTGTTCCTGGCAAAGCTGACATTCGCTTCACACTATAACTGTTAGAGTTTGGAGGCAGGCGGAGGTAATGTTCTTGGCAGCGAACTATGTTTGATGAAAGGCTTTTATTCCTCTTTTTTTTGTATTTATGTGTCGCCTGGTTTGTGACAGCATGTACTGTATTAGTACAAATTCATTAGAGAAAAAATATATTTGAAGTACATTTTTTTTTTTCTTTCGGTCTTTGCTTCTGGCAAAGACATAGTGAGGCAGCTGCCAAGCTTTGACTGTTCTCACACTGGACTGCTTCAAGATTAGAAATGAAAAAAAGAGAGATGCAATATTGGTTTGAGGTAGCAGCTTTAACAGATTTTGTAAAGCCGTTTGAGATCTTTATGGTATTAATACACTTCACACTGTCCTGTCCTGACTACCGATTATCCCTGGAGCTCAGTGGTGGTAGAAATACTCAGACTCTTTACTTCCATAAAACTACCAATACGTTAAAGAAGCAATATCTAATGTATTTACTGAGATAAATCAGAAAATGCCCATGGTATATCATCAGGCGAAACTGAAATATTGGCTTCTCTGACAACAATGCTACAGCCAGTATTTCCTCATTTGAAATTTCCATTACGGTCTGGAACATCTGTTTTTGTTTTGGATCTTTGCGATCTCGTGCACTGCCCATTTCAAAACCCAATTGCCACGATGGAACAAACTGGCATACAGTCAGTCTTCCACAGCCGTGGAAGCAAGCAGACAAACTGGATCATCCAACCTGAAAAGCCTTACACATCGCTCTGCGGTCTGTGTGCAGCTGCGTTATCAAGGCGGTGAGTATTTGAGACAGGAGTGGACGGGCCACGGCTCCAATGTTTTGAATTTGGACTACTGTCACCCATTTTAAACAATAGCTGTCAGTCCTTCATATTGTTCCTTTAATGGAAAAATACTCAACTACAAGTCAACATCATTATTAGATTGTACTTATGAATCGATGGGTAATGCCGGGCACACACTACATGAGAAGAGCAGATTTTACAGCTAACACGACCTGAAAACAAGGCTTTCTACCACAACAACAAGTCGCATATCTTCACTGCAGTCATTATTTTGTTCCTTACAGGAATGTGAAGTTCTGCTCTGCCTCATGAATCTCTTGATCTGGGTATTTGCCTTTGGGCTTGTGTGGCTGTCCTAGCAGAGAAAATATATTTCTTAACTGGTTGTTTACATGTCCAAAACCAAAGACAAGATCATCAGATACACTGTGTTTCTAAGATCTCAGTTCCCACCCATATCAAAGAATGCACAAGCTTCAGTATTTTTTTCAGGTGGTCTAACGCAAAATTGTTTTATTGCCACTAATTTCGCATCATTGCAATTGTTCTTCCAGAGGTTGTAGCAGGCTTAAAGCTTGAGTGAAGATACTGGTATCATGTGAAACTAGAAAACCTGAGGAATCCATTGGTATCAAACATACGACTGTCACATGTGCATACGGTACATACCATGTCATGCTAGGTGGCAGGAAGGAGGTTCAATAACGCTCCAAACTTACACAAAATTTTGGCAAGGAAAAACCAGCATGGCCATTTTCAAAGAGGTCCCTTGACCTCTGACCTCAACATATGTGAATGTAAATGGGTTCTATGGGTACTCACCAGTCTCCCCTCTACAGACATGTCCACTTTGTGATAATCACTTGTAGTTTGGGGCAAGTTACAGTCAAGTCGGCACACTGACACACTGACAGCTGTTGTTGCCTGTTGGGCTGCAGTTTGCCGTGTTATGATTTATGTAGTTTGCTAAATGGACAATATTTGTCAGTGTTTTGTGTTATTAATTGATTTCCAATAATACATATATACATACATCTGCATAAAGCAGCATATTTACCCATACCCATGTCGATAAGAGTATTAAGTACTTGATAATTCTCCATTCAAGGTACATTGTAAACTGATAAAGAAATGTGATTAATTTGCAATTAATTGTGATTAATCATTCATACAATAATCATGCAACTGAATGTATTCTACTACTCTTTACTACAACTGGGCCTGTAAATTTGATGAAATTACACTAAAACAAAGCATTTATTTCCACCAATTATACCATTTTTAACTATGCTATAGGGTAAGATTCAGTTTCACCTGGTACCAGGTTTGTTGCGCTAAAATATTAAGCAAAGAGGAGGATAATGGTGGAAAAATGGTGTTTTTTTCTGTAATGGTCAAATGGGTTGTTTCAGGAGGCAATGGCAAACAGCCTATTTTGTGGGCTTCAGGTAGGACTTGCTGGCTCCAGCCAACTGCTTGTGACTGAACAGTAATTTGCCCTTTAATGGTGATCTTTTGTTTGAGTCTCTTGTGGCTACCATGTTCAGCTGCTGATGCTGACTTGATCTATGAGATGCATGTACATGTCCTGCAGCATACGCAACACTCCGGGGAGCCTGTTATTGATTTTGCTGGACTACCTCATTTATTAGGGTCAGGCTGAAGGCTGCGGTGGCAGATACACTGCTAGTGATGGATACTTGTGTTTGGAAGATGAATTGATCTCTCAACTCCTACATATCCAACCTGGAGATTTGATCAATCGATTAACCAGATAAAATAAAAGCAGCGGTTATATGAACAGGAAACATACATCTCCTGTTCCAATCTCGTCCAGCAGTCTGCTAATCCAGTTTGTCCATGCAGTCTCATTAAAGTTCTCCAATACAGACTCATCAGTCACTCTACTTATCATTTCATAGTAAGCCTATGGCCGTACATTATTTATATCTCTCTCACCCAAAGACAAGATTCACTGTAGTTTGATCTGGCTAATCAAGATTCTAAATGAGCCTGGAAATTTTATCATTGTGTTTCATTTGTCTTGCTGTCAGAGAGGAAAACAGTGAGACCTGTTACCCTTCTGATTTAAATAAGGCAGCTGTCAAGGACCAAGTTGCTTCTTAGATAGGGTGACCAGAGTGTACCACACATTCATAAACATGCACATGTATGTTTATCATCAGGATGGGCAACAATTATTTCAGCACATCTACTGAGTGTGCCTTTCAGGACCACGGACAGCGCCTCAACAGATTTTATTATGTTTTGTCCATCAAAGCATTTATACAAAAACTGTATATTAACATTATTAAACACAAGGACTGCATTGGTTACAACTGATCTTATTATGATCTTTTATATTGGCATTTCCACCGTACACAAACCCAAAATGTACTCTTGCAGTGTGTGCAAAACGCAGCATTTTCGAAGGAAGGAGTAATTCTCCTGGAGCTCTTTAGAAAAGGCTGACTTTCTCTTTGGCATTTACAGCTAGCCATTAGCCTACTAACAGATTTTATGAAAAAGAACCGCAAGTGTCACAGCAACAGCCTTTTGTCAGGACTTGGGACACCCAAGTTGAAACAAGGACAATCCTGGACAAACAGGGATGTCTAGTCACCATATTGTTTTAACTTGTAGAAGTGTTGTCGGTAAGACAAGTCAGTGTTCATACTCAGTCCATTAGACTGACTGATTCATGTGGCGCAGAAGTGTTTTTTAAATGACTTTTGTAAAAACAGCAGTCAATAGCTGATCTGATCCAATAGTAAGAGTGGTGTTTTTAGGTAACAGTGTGGCTCTGGGTTTTTATTTTTACTCAATTCTTTCATCATGACCAATGATAATCTTTGTGGATAAAATTGGTATTTGATGGAACAAGTGATCTTTAAATTACACATTGTCCTTGGCTAATACAAACAATAAGCAAATAATTCATATTATCTTAGATGGGGAGAGGCTGGTAGGCTATTACTGTTAGGAAGTGAGACTAACTTGCAATGGCAAGTGAAAACATTCAATTTAGAAAGATGGAAGATGGAAGCTCAGACTGGTAATTGTAAATTAGGCTTCATGTTTTAGCTGTGCTAGCAGCATGACAGTGGCTGCCCCTCCTATTAGTCTGAAATATCTCCACATCTACTGAATGGATAATAATGGTCTTCCGTACAGACATTCATTATCCCCAGAGGATGAAACGTATACTGACATTGGTAATCCCCTGACTTTTCATGTAGCGCGACCTTGAGGTTGACATTTGTGGATTTGAGGAAAATATCTCAACAACTACTGGATGGTTGACATTTGGTGCACACGTGCATGTCCCTTTCGGGATGAATTGTAATAACTTTGATGTCCTCTGATTTTTCGTACCACCATCATCAAGTCCAAATTGTAATTTTTCCAAATCTCTGGCAAAACTAATGACATTCCCATCAGCCTTAGCTGTACTTTGTGTTTTGTGCTGAAGTACAAGTGTTAGCACGCTCAGCATGTTGTCATTGGATGGAGGTTGTGCTAATGTTAGCATTTAGCTCAAAGCACTGCTGTTCCTAAGTATAGCCTCACAGAGCCTCTAGCCCATTGGTAGACTCTTATAATGTGCAGCTCCCACCCTCATTAAGCAAAGCGGACAAAATGCTCCTATTGTGCTATTTAATTTATACTAATGCACATGATTTAATATTTAACATGGCTTGCAAGCATCGCAAGTATAATCATCATCAGCAGATTTTAGTGGGTTGCGCTCATCTAAAAGCATAGACACATTCAGAAGAAGAAGAAGAAGAAGAAGATCTACCTTTATTAGTCCCACAATGGGGAAATTCAATTTACACTCTGTTAAACTCATACATGGTACATGCAGACCTGAAACACACATACATGCATTAATGGAGAGATGTCAGAGTGAGGGGGCTGCTCCTGACAAGCGCCCCGAGCAGTTGGGGGTTTGGTGCCTTGCTCAGGGGCATCTCGGCAGTGCCCAAGAGGTAAACTGGCACCTCTCCAGCTACCAGTTCACACTCAGTTTTTGGTCCATGTCGGAACTTGAACCGGTGACCCTCCGGTTCCCAAGCCAACTCCCTATAGACTCCCTACAGACTAAGCTACTGCCGCCCCCCAGAGATAACACTTTTAAACCTGTAAGACTGATTTTTATTGGGATTTGCCGCAGGGGATTGTATTGTTATGAGATGTCCAAGATTTAAAGAGTGCACTGTAGCATATTTTAATCCTGACCCCTTCTACTGCCCTCTCTTTTGGGTGGTGTTGAGCTTCTGAGGACTGGCAATAAACAGGCTGAGAAGCATGTGTGACATCTGTCACACTGAAGTTGTAGTCCAGTGCCACAAAATTAGATCCATCCTTGCGAAACAACATCCATGTGGAGGGACAGTGCTGTTTAAAATCTACCCGGGGACACTATAAAAAGCCTTATTAAAAACTGATTTTGTTGTGTGGAGGAGGCCTCTATGTGCTTCATGAATTTAATCATGTTTCGGTTGCCCCCTCTCTGGACCTGAATGTTGAATTTATAAATGAAAGATGAGTTGGGTGCTCATAGAAAATAATGTCCCCAGGGTCATCATCAGGGTCATCATTAGTTACCAACAGGCTGATGCTATACTGCAAATATAATCTCTGTCAACATCCAAAGCACAAAGTGAAACAACCTGAGATTATCCCTTGTGAGGAATATGGAGAAACACATTCATATACAGATGCATTGAACGACTAAAGGAGCACTAAGCATTAAAGGAGAGAGAATTTCTACTGGTTATGCTCCATCTGGTGGGCGGTGCTTGGTGCATTTCCTCAACTGATCTCAACATGGCTGCCGGGCCTTTTACAGCTAAACAGTAACTACAAGATGTTTCTGAGAACATTTCAGGCAAGAAATAGTCATTACAGTAACAGAATATTGATTCATATTTGATCAGCGCTGCCTAGTTTGACCGTTTGATCAGAGTTTGTGAGTGATTGACAGCTGCTCAGACACGGCAGACTCCAGCTTGGCTGTGATTGGTTGTTTTCCTCCGTCTGTGAAATCTTGCAGATGCCATTAGGATCACCGGAAGACACCAAGTCACATGATTTTTTTCAGATTACCAGTCTCATGCAATACTGTCAGGATATAGTGACTGTTTTATAAAAATAACTTCTTATAGTAATATTTGCTCCATTTCTACCCAGTGCAGCTTTAAGCTGAGTGTACAACGATATCATTAGAGGTTGTAGTAGTATCTATAATACTAAAAGTTGTAGTGATTGCATGCTCAAGCTCTCCATATTTTTGCAGATTACAACTTTATACCCTGCAAACCGCTGACTGTTGACTTCTGTTTTTATATGTTGGGAGGGTTGTAGTCACACAAAGGTTCTGCTGTTGTACTGACTGCAGGTATTGAAGGTTCACACAGCCGTTGCCATAGCGATGCCTAAAACTGTTAATCCTCTTCCAGCTGGACTCTGTGTTTAATAAGCTCTGTCCTTCCTTGGGACTCCTCCAACAGATGATTTGACCTCTGACCTTCTGGAAACGAGCAGCACGACAGTTGGACATTAACTCATTTATTAAGATTTACAAGTGATGACTTGATGGATTATCGTAAAAAAAATAAAATAAAATAAAAATTAGCAATGACTTATTAATGTTGGCTATTAGCAGCAGAATCAATAGTTTATTATGACATCTAAACATTTATAACTCTCGAACCTTAAATGGATGACTTAAATATTAATGACTCACCAGTTATTATACCCATCAACAGTAATAGGCATTGGTAAAAGCTGTGATTAACCATTAATGATGCCATTAGTTAAACCATTTTGTAAATGATGACTTGAGGAAATGATAATAACACTATGGAGTTTCTGAGTTTAAGTTGCTGCTTCAAGGGGAAAAATCCCAACCAGACTGCCTTTGGATAAGCAGCCCATGTCAGGTGAAGATACATTACCCTGCTCAGAGAACATTTGGTCCTAAAATCACTGTTGCCAAATGTAGGAAGCAAGCACAGCCATATCCGGCAACTGGCCCGACTCCTTGTGTTGTGGCTTATCTTGGTGCTTCCATGTTGGTTAGCAATCATTTACACCACAACCATGTCTGTGTTTGGCCTCGCAAGCCAGACCATTTTTGCAAGTTGATGACTGTGCTGGAATTGGTTGGCCTTCCACTCAATGAGAGTGATTTCCCACAGGGGCACAGTGCTATTTAATGCATATTTAATGCTTATTTCTTATGTTCAAACCGATATGAGAGATATATGACCTATAAGCACAGTGTGCTGCTAGGGTTGGCAATAAAACATTCCATAGCATGGTGATATAGCTTATCACATGGGAGCAGTATTTACACATTTGGATGACATCACTTCCTCTCCAGCCATCCCATTTAGATTGTCTCATTATAGTGTAGATGATAGCATGTTCTGCCATTTCTTCCACGAGAGAAGTCCAGTTTTGCAGTGCTGTCATGCTACACTTACTCTGAGAAAGTATATACACAGTAATCTGATGTAATTAGTAACTAATAGTAACTTTATTTATTTATTTAACTTATCCCTCAACCCGTTTTTCATTCAGGCGTCTGCTCTATGATTTGCTTTATGAAGACTGGTGAACACTTGAATGCAGATGTTTGTGTGTATATTAGGAAAATGCAGCTAAATGTAATTACGTTGACACAAAACTAGTGTGACACTTTAGCCCTCGCAGCAATTTGTTACACAGGTCATTACCACAACCTCATATACCCCAAGAGCCTTGTGCCATGTTATACATACAGTACTATATATGTGCAACATGTTTTATTGATAACCAGTGCTTGCTAAAAGTGAATATCAGCTAATACTTTTCACATGTAGCTTTAGCAGCAGAATGATCTCCCTCCTTCATTAGATTACCTTTATGCCTGCATATTGAAGATTTCTGCATAATGCACTTGTCAAAGCACTCATGCTTTCACAAGTGATGTATTTCCTGCTTTCACATATGATGCACTGGACAATATAGTACTCTGCCCATTTCAAGTAACATCATGTACAAGTGTTTCACTTGACTGCGCTCTTGAACAGCCTCTTTACCAATACTGTACATGTAGCTAATTTTGTTTATGCCAGTATGATGCAAGGTTAGGAATAACATAAGTGAGTTGGATTGGCAACCTACAATTCAAGTTGTGTTGTCATTTTTATGCCCTTTAGTCAAATATATCCTTAGAGGCTGAAATGTATGTGAATGATATTACTGTAGCTGTAGAACAGCAGCAGAGCTGTGCAGCCTATTTATTGATGCATCTGAAGCCTTTGATACAGTTGCCGTGGCTTTTATGGCTGCAAAACCTGTGTAGATAAGACAAAAATAACCCCGTATAATTCACAAAGCAACCGCAAAGGGTGAAATGCACCCCTAACTGTGCTGACAAGCAAGTAATATCTTGGTGCCTCTGTGCTATTTGCATGGAAATAAGGTAATATGCATACATTTAGCTCAAAATCATCCCTTTCTATGCAAATGATCTCATTGCAAAAACAGTCTAGTTCATAATGACCAGACTGATTTTCCAGTTGATCAGTAATTTGTTATATGTCTACAGAGTCTCCACTCATTGGTGAGTAAGTTAAACCTTATCAATATACTATTGCACCTTTTTAAAACACACCGTTACAAATACAACAATGAGAGAAACCAAAGAATAATTACAATATGAAACACAGAGCAATGAGAGACAGACCACAACTAAAACAAACAAAAACACGTGGATGAAGCCTATAAAAAGACTTTGGTAACACTTCATGTTACAGGTCCGCAAATTTCATGGTAATTAGGTGATACATTATTTAACAATTATGTGCTAAAACAGCACATAATGGTTAAATTGTGTGTGCTGCTCTTCAGAGGTAGAAAACCAAAACTAATGAAGACATGGAAATAAAGCACATCAATTAACTTTGTATTCTTTTCCTGGCAATGTATTAAATAAATTACCAGTTATTTATTACTGCTTATTGTGAAATAGCTTATTATTATTATTAAATAATATGTATAATAGATATAAAATAATAAAAGTGCAGAATCCCAAGTCAAGTCAGCCCAAACAAAGTAATTTTTGATCAATTTTGAGGTAAACATTGGGGTTATTTGGCAGTAATTCCAAAGAAATTTCAAACAGATAACTATCTAATTATCACCTAATTACAATGAAATTTGCTGACCTATAAAATTGTGTGTTACCAAGTGTTACCAAAGGCTTGCCTACAAATATGGGCTTTTAGGAGCCCATATATTCAGTCCAAATATTCAGCCGCTCTGATAGGTTGGGGGAGGTGAATCCAGAGGGTTGGGGCCAAGACAGAAAAGGCCCGATCACCTTTTGTTTTGCAGCTGGAGCTGGGGATGGATAAAAGGCTGAGATTTAAGGGTGTAGACTAAGGAAATAGAAAATTAGAAATGTAACTGGGGGGCAAGGTCATGCAGTGCTTTATATGTAATTAACAAGATCTTACAGTTTATTATACATTTTACAGGAAGCCAATGGAGGGATGTCAGAACAGAGGTCACGTGAGGCTGACAGCTATCCTGGTTAATAACCTGGCAACTGCATTTTGAACCAGCTGTAGGTGTTTTAAACCTGAGGCAGGTGTAGAGGGGATTCCAATAGTCTAGATGGGAGAAAATTAAACTGTGAATTAATAGTTCCAGAGCAGTTTTTCATTGCATGTTGAGATTTAAGGATTTCACCTACAGTGTCATTGTGCTTTCAGAGTTGTTTGAGTCATTGTGTATTTTAGCCATGCTGTGCAAAGTTCTGCTCCATCTCTGTAAACTTATTTCACAGAGTTCATCTCGCAGTTATTATCTCAAACCCCAAGATGGTAGGCTATGCTGTTTGTCCATAGAGTACAGGCAGCAATAGGAAAGAAAGCCTTCATGTTTTCAGACACTTGGACGTTACTCTGCATAAGGTTGAAAAAAAAAAAAATATATAAAATGGTCACTATATTGTAAAATAAAAAATATAAAAATCATGTTCCTCTGGTGTCTTCCGGTGCTCCTAATGGCATTTGCAAGATTTCACAAACTGGAGGAAAACAACCAATCACAGCCGAGCTGCCGTGTCTGAGCAGCTGTCAATCACTCACAAACTCTGATCAAACGGTCAAATTAGGCAGTGCTGATCAAATATGAATCAATATTCTGTTACTGTAATGACTATTTCTCGCCTAATATGTTTTCAGAAACATCTTGTAGTTACTGTTTAGCTGTAAAATGAGAACGTTTGTGGCCCGGCAGCCAGGTTGAGATCACTTCAGGAAATACTAAGCACCGCCCACCAGCCAGAGCACAGCCAATAGTAACTCTCTCTCTCTGATCTGTGACTGGCCAAAGTGATTTTTATAAAGTCTGAAAACAGAGCCATGAGGAGGTGCAGAAGTCTATTTTACACCCAGAACACTTGAATTACAGTATGCTGACTTATTATTATGGAAGTTTTGCTCAGTGATGCCAAAAAATGTTGCCTAGTGAAGCTTTAAATGTGTACCTTACTGCTGACATAATAAAACACAGCCATTCAATGTCGCCAAGAAATCAGAGGCTTAATGTCTGAGAACCTGCCTGTGACTTAACCACGCATCCTCTTGACAATGATCCCCATAACACATTTTTTCTTAACATTATTTTGCACACATGACAGAGGAAAAAGAAGAAACCCTTATTTCTCAACACAAGCTGCTTACCGAATGAAAACTCCAGCAAGTATTCAGACTGCAGCTGGAACACGAGGAGCTCTGTGAAAATAGTCTCTTGAGCAAAACATGGCATAAACCTGGAGGTAGGAGGATTGTTTTATGTTTTTTCCCAGCATCCCATTTGAGTGCTGTCATTATTGGGCAAGCTATTAAAGCTCTTTTTCTTCATATTTTTGTCCTTCCATTTGTGTATATTTGTAAAATGCCTGTTGCACAAATGGAACTGTGGCAGCCTTTAAACACATTACTTTTGACTTGAAAGCCTCAAGAGGAAAACAGTTGTGTGTGTTCTCCTTTAGTGCTAACACACCATGCTGTGCTGCTGTGTCAGACTGTTGTTAAAGTGCAAACTGTGTACATTCGCTCTCTTTTTTTGAGCTCATCTCAACAGGGTCATACTGTGGAAGATTAGACACCCAACCAAGCCTAACTGTCAGCAGATATTGCCATCCACAGAGACTACCACTTAGACAAAGGTTAGTCAAGGTTTTCTGACATCGTTTGGTGTCATCTGTTATTTAAGTAAAGGCACTTTGACCTTCTAAGACACATTTGCCCTTTATCTAAATGGATGGCAACAGTCTTGACATTTTAGCATTTTTAATGGTGACTCAAAATTCTTGACCATGTGGTATCAGTTTGCGTCAGAAAGTTCCTTAAGAGCAGATAAGGTTAAACATTTAAAAAGGGGGTAGGCAGAATATTTTTGGCAAAATTCCATAATAACCTTTCGGTATATTGTAATTCAAATGTTGAGAGAAAACTTGATTTCTGCACCTCCGCATGGCTCTGTTTTCATGTTTTAGAAAATCTATCCAGTGATGGGAGACTTTGACCAATCACAGGTCATTTCAGGGAGAGAGTGTTCCTATTGGCTGTTCTAAATGTGTAAGTCACTTCAGATGGTGAAAGACTGATTCACAGGTGGAATATCCTGCAGGGATAAGTTGCTATTCCAGCAATGGCAACAATTGCCTACACTGCAAAACAACCCAAAAAATTAAGACAGACATGAAAAAGAGAGTCTGGCAATATCAGCAAAGATTTTCAGATATGGAGAGAAAATGTTAACTTGCTAATAGCCTTCTGCTCATGGTTGCTGCTGGAGCTGTGAGCTAACCTCGCGGCCTCAGAAGCCACGGCCATAGTAGCTCAGATAAAGCATAACTTTCTCTCATTTCTAATAGTTTAGACTTCTGCGTTAGCTCACCGTGGATGTATAAAGAGACCGGAGCAGCCATGACAACTATGGTTAGCCAAACTATTAGCAACACTTTCTTTCCTTCTTTGAAACGCTTCACTGATATTGCAGTTTGCTAGTGCCTCAAATCACAGTTTGTCAGCAATGTATAATGGTATCAGGATCACTATGATAATTGTGATGATGTGTCCTAGTGTCCAATGAAGTACTGATGGTGTTTGAAATGAATGACTAGTACTCATGTTGGTTACTGTATGAAGGATAGTGTTTGAAAGCTGGAAAGTATGGAATCTTTGCCCGATAACACCAAAAATAAACCACCTGCCCCAGCTTTGAGGGTGCCCTGATTCATATTTTTATATAATCAATGGGTAATATTATGTGAAATAGGCTCCTTGTAGTGATGAATCTAAAGAGAATCATCACAAGACAATATACAGTAGTTCCCTTCAGCTGTTTCAGCTTATTGTTCTGGTTTACAGGCTTCAGCTTTACTGTTTTGCTTCACAGTCACTGCTCTCATCAATGCCATTTCTAGTAGCAGCAGGGAGCTGTTTTCAGTGAAAAGGATCTCTGATAAACCCACTGAATGGTAAAAGGAGATTGAATATTGGTCTTCAGAACCTCCAGATTTACACTAATATTGCAAAATGCCTGCGAGGCAATAATTGCTAACATATGGACTGTATCAACTCTACAAGGCTGTGATATATCAAACAGAATTTTTAGCTTACTGTGGAGCTGTGACCCCAGAAAATATAACAAAGTTAATGCAGTTTTAATTTCTGTGGATGTTCTGACAGTGTTAAAATTCATCTATTCAGGAAAAGAAAAGAAAAATCATAAACACCCAAAACTGGTAATGCCTTTTTATTTACTTCCAACTTTTGATGGTTATCAGCCATTCCTTCAATTCCCAGAACACTGGTGAATCCCTGGCAACCCCGGGGCAATTCAGAAAGCTTCTGCTTTCAATCTGCATACTCTCAGCAGAAATTTAAAAATTGAGTCGACTAATGAAGAATGTGATACAAAGATTTTCCTCAATTTTGGAGTTATGTTGTTTTTATGTATAGAGTGTTTGGCTCTGTGGGACTAATTTGCTGTCCACATGTGGTGGTGAAGTGTCAGTCAATCATATGTTTTTGTTTCACCTTGTTCCATCTAAAGAAATGCCGATAGCCAGGGAAACATACTGTACTAGGTGAGGAAGATATGTGAACTTTTGTACAATTCTTTAATTCAGCAGCAGTAGCCCTTACCTCACCTCCAGGCTACAATAAATCAGCCTGGGCTGTTGTTGAATGATCTCAGTGACAGACAGATCCTAATTGGAGAGCATGAGAATCACACTACTGCAAAAGGTGCTTATTTTACTTCTGACCGTGCTACTGCTTTCTGAGCTACAAGGACAGCACACATTTTGATTACCGGTAGTAGTTTTTGTTGGGTTGGAGATATGCAACAACTGGCAAAAATCTTGGCTTTATTGGCAACTTCCTATACAAAGTACAGATGTTTAACTCCAGATATTTTTCAGACTATAAGGCAACACCAAATGGCTAACCATATTTTGGAAGTAAAGCAAAACATATTAACTGTCTTTGTCCTTTTTTTTTTTATTTTTAAATAACTCTGCTCTGGTGCTCTGCAGATAGCCTACAGGGTGTTTATCAGAGCTTTTCGCTGAAAAAGCTGTGCCTGCTGCTGCTGAACGACTAGGTTTGTTGAGAGCCGTAACTGAACCAAAACAGTAAAGTTGTGGTTGGTACAACAGATTCTCATTTAGTCAAAGCCCCTCGGTACTGGAGACTGATGCTCAGGTTATCCCTCCTGCGTTAATTTAGGATGGACTAGGGATGGTGTGTCAATGTATGCTCATTATAGACATAGCGTCCTTTCAAAATAAAATTCCATTTTCACAGGAAGTTAGGCTTAGACAACACAACCACTTAGGTAGGGTTAGAAAGCAGGTACGGTTGACATTAACTCAACTGACTGGCTGACAGCACTATCAAGTCATGTGACTAAGGACTCGCGTGACTAACTGGACTGGCGATACAGACGAGTCACCTGACTAACGACTGACGTGGGAGTGCCAAACCAAAATAATAAGCTGAAAAATGCTAAAACATCTGCAGAGGTGAGGAGAACAGCAGAGTTAATTCTCCGTGGACTGGTCATTATGAGCGACCTCTCTCACGTTACGAATATTTAACCCACTGTTAACATAAAACGTAGAATAGCACAGCTTTAAAAGTACTTCAAATATAAAATGAAACAGAAATGGCAAGCTCTATGACCAGTTTGTCCAGATAACTCTGCCATCTGTTGCCTGGAAGCAGACAAAGGTGAGAGTCATGTCTTTGACCATGTTCTCTCCATTTATACAGGTGGACTGAGGCTGGTAGTGCAGCCATGGTGCCACAGGGCCAGCAGATGCTTATTATCTCTCCAGCGCTTTGAGAGCGTCTGGTGATACTACAACGTGTTGTAGGAGCTGGAGATCCTATTTAAGTCAATTATGGCACTGTGTGGTGCATTAAGAAAACTGCTTTGAGTTTCTGTGCCATAAAACATTACTGCTTTCATTTAGACATTAAGCACAGAAATGTGTCACTGCAAAATCCTTCAGTGAAAATGCTTAATGTAATAATCACTTGACCTAAGCTTTTTTATTCTGACTGCGGTGAGTTTGCACATTTGCAAGGCTGTGTTGACAGTGTAGTCGCCTTTCTTGGATAATGGATTATAATATTAATAACTATGTTTTCATTAGTGTATAATCACCTAAAACTGAGATTGTGCTTTCATGTCTACACAGGGACCGGCCCCTCTTTGTGTTGCACCAGCATGTTTTACAAACCAAACACTGGCTCTACAGATAGTTCTCTGGCACGCTTGGAAAGGGAGAGGTGAGTGGACTGGTTTTCAGTTTGCTGCAATCTGCAACTTCACCACTACATGCCTCTAAATCCTACACACTGGACTTTATGATATTAAAGGTACTGTTTGTATCTTCTTACACACAGAAATTATTGCGCATGATGTTCTCATGCTCGCTTTCGTGTAGCTACGCTCTTCAAACTCAGACTCCAACACAAAGAACATGGAAGCACCAAAAACGTAAAGTTCCATCTAGCGAAGTCTTTCAAAACAGTGTTAACTCTTCCTGCTCCAGCCTCCCGACCATGGTCAGAAGACGCAAGGGAGACTGTAGCTTTGGTCTCCAGAGTCGTACTGTACTCGCTCTGGCGATAACCCCCGTAACTTAACTCAATAGCACGGAAACACGACACAGGAAATCTCCATTGGTCTTGAAGAGCTGCACCATTTATTTCTGCGCAAACTGCAACTTCCATCAAACATTCTCTTGATATTTACAAAGCTAAAACCAACTTTCTTCTGCTGACCACTTGCCGTTTCCTGTGTCTTTTTTCCTGCTGCTGAGTGACAAAGCTCCAGAGTGCATAACGTTATCGTCTCCGACCAAAACTCCCATGTGTCTCCCATGTTCCTTCTGACCACTGTCAGGAGGCTAAAGCTCTTAGAGTTAACACTAGGATCAACATCGATTCATGGAGACACCTTTGTTTGGTCAGCTAACATTACTGCCAAGTAGGTGAAATATAGAGTAATATTGTGGTTTTAGCTGTCAGTCCAGTGTGTGTCGCCTCACCGTTTTGACCGATCCTCGTACGTAGTGTGAACATGAGCAACAGGACGCTGACTGTCGTTGACTTAACACAGGTGACACAGGTGTCGCTGTCAACGAGCAATTTGAGTCCCTGCAACTGTGTAGAAATCCAGTTTCATACAGCTTGTTTTTGTACTTTTGGTTATCATCTCTATCATAAGATAAGATACTCGCCAAATTAACTGCAGGATCTGGGACAGACAGGAAAGATGGATGGGCAGGAAACACCAGGTTAGCGTGGCAGGAAAAATAAAAGAAAAAACAAGAAAAACTGAGAGAAACTCGTCTCTATCACTTTTTTATTGCTTCCTTTTACGATCCTCAAACTTTCTGAAGCCATCAGTTGCCTCTCGACTTTATGGTCGCCTGCATATCCACCAGTCTATGACAATTCACCGCAGCTTCCTGTCGTCTAGGTCCAGTGTGTAGAATTGAGAATTGACCGTCTGATCACCTAACCTCACCAAGTGACCGTCTCAAAATACAGAAATGTTGTGTTGTCTGATCCTGGCATTCAGTGCAAAACACGTCTCAGCCCCAGACATTTGATGTTATTGAGGTATATGTAAAGTGACACTAGTGAGCTTATATTTTTTTCTTTTCTGAGCACCAGCTTCTTTCTTTCAATAGTTCCCAATGAAGAGAAGCATGTGGCTGCATGCGGCCAGCTAGAGAAAGAGCGCTGCACCGAATGTCCTTTTTGTGAGCACTCCGCCTTTTTTGTGCAACCACCCAGCAGGTGCAGCACTTTCTCCTCATTGGGAGCAATTGAAAATAGACACTGGTGTTCAGAAAAAAATGCTATGTGGACACAGGCCCTGAGACCTGAGCAGGTCATCTATTCCTCTACAATTTTCCTGTTTCAGTTTTTTTATATAGTAGATGCTTGTTGCAAATATAAGGGCTACTTGTACACACTAAGAATCACTGGGTTGTAAATGTTACCAGTTGAAGTGAATATAGCACTGACACAGTGGGTTGTTTTGACCCAGTGTTAGTGATATTTTTTCATATTTACCCAGTCTAAAATAGGATTATTTTATATGAACAACTGTTCCCAGGCCAGTGTGGAGATATCATCTCTCCAGCTAGTCCTGGGTCTTCCCTGGGGCCTCCTCCCAGCTGGTCATGCCTGGAACCTCCCTAGGGAGGTGTTCCAGGGGGCATCCTTACCAGATACCCAAACCACCTCAGCTGGCTACTTTCAACGCAAAGGAGCAGCAGCTCTACTCTGAGTCCCTCACAGATGGCTGAGCTTCTCACCCTATCTCTAAGGGTGATGCCAGCCACCCTCCTAGAAAACCCGTTTCGCTTGTACCCGCGATCTAGTTCTTTTGGTCATGACCCAGCCCTCATGACTATAGGTGAGAGTAGGAGCGAAGATTGACCAGTAGATCAAGAGCTTTGCCTTCCGGCTCAGCTCTCTTTTCGTCACAACGGTGCGGTAAAATTAATGCAATACCGCCCTTGCTGCTCCAATTTTCCAGACAATCTCACATTCTGTTGTCCCCTCACTCGTGAACGAGACCCTGAGGTACTTGAACTCCTTCACTTGGGGCAAAGACTCATTCCCTAGCCAGAGAAGACAATCCATCGGTTTCCTGCTGAGAACCATGGCCTTATATTTAGAGGGTCCTCATAAGATAAGATAAGATAAGATAAGATATTCCTTTATTAGTCCCACAGTGGGGAAATTTACACGTTACAGCAGCAATACAAATAAAATAAATTAGTATATACATAATAGAAAATAGAAGAAAAAAGTAAAGACAGAAAAAATGTGTCCATCATATCAATGATATAATTGTACATAAAGTCCTTATTGCACGTATGTCCGGTGAGTTTGTTGTGAATGTGTATGTGGTTTACTGGGAGCAGTGCTGGTTGTGGAGTCTAACAGCTGCAGGCAGGAAGGACCTTCTGTAACGCTCCTTCGTACACTTAGGGTGTAGCAGCCTGTCACTGAAGGAGCTCTCCAGAGCTCTGATGGTGTCTCTCATGGGGTGGGAGTCCTTCTCCATCATGGATGACAGCTTAGCCGTCATCCTCCTCTCTCCCACCACCTGCACTGAGTCCAGAGAGCATCCCAGGACAGAGCTGGCCCTTTTAATAATCTTATCCAGCCTCTTCCTGTCTGCAGCTGTGATGCTGCTGCCCCAGCAAACCACTCCATAAAATATGGCTGATGCCACCACGGTGTCATAAAAAGTTTTCAGGAGTGTCCCCTGCACTCCAAAAGACCTCAGTCTCCTGAGCAGATACAGCCTGCTCTGGCCTTTTTTATGGAGTGCAGAGGAGTTTGTTGTCCAGTCCAGTTTATTGTTCAGGTGAACACCCAGGTATTTATAAGATGTCACTATCTCAATGTCTGATCCCTGGATGTTCACCGGTGTTGGAGGGGGATGAGTTTGCCTGCGGAAATCCACCACCAGCTCTTTAGTTTTCCCCGCGTTGATCTGGAGGTGGTTCCGCAGGCACCAGTCCACGAAGTCCTGGGAAAGTTCTCTGTCTCCGCGTCGTCCCCATCAGTGATGAGGCCGACGATAGCAGAGTCATCAGAGAACTTCTGCAGGTGACAGGTTGGTGAGTTGTAAGTGAAGTCTGCAGTGTAGAGCGTGAAGAGGAACGGAGCCAGAACCGTTCCCTGCGGGGCCCCCACACTGCAGACCACCGTGTCTGAAATGAAGTCCTGTGTCCTCACAAACTGTGGGCGGTTTGTGAGGTAGTCCAGTATCCAGGATGTAAGATGTTGATCTACCCCTGCAGTCTCCAGTTTGTCCCCCAGAAGTGTCGGCTGGATGGTGTTGAAAGCACTGGAGAAATCAAAGAACATGATCCTCACAGTGCTGCCAGGTTTCTCCAGGTGAGACAGAGCTCGGTCCACAAGGAAGATGACGGCATCATCCACCCCAATGCCAGGTTGATAGGCAAACTGTAGTGGGTCCATGGATGGACTCACCACAGGGCGGAGATGTTGGAGGACCAGGCGCTCCAGGGCCTTCATCAGGTGCGATGTTAGTGCCACCGGCCTGAAGCTGCTGGGGTCCTTGGGGTGTGGGGTCTTGGGCACAGGTACCACACAGGATGTCTTCCACAGTTGTGGTACCTTCCTCAGCTTCAGGCTCAGGTTGAATAGGTGTCCAAAAGTCCCACACAGCTGATCTGCGCAGGACTTCAGGAGCCTGGAGCTGATGCCATCTGGACCCGTAGCCTTCCTCACGTTCATCCTCTTGAACTGGTTCTTCACCTGAAGTGTTGTGAAGGACAAACTGGAGCAGGGGGGCTGTGTGTCAGAGGCAGAGGAGGGGGGGGGGGGTAGAGTTGTGTAGTGGAGCAGAGGGGGGTTGTCTGTGTGACGGGTCTGCTGGAGCCATAGGTAGAGCTGTAGGTGTTGATGTCAGTGGGGGGGCTATTGTTGTGCTGAAGGTGGTGAAGGAGGAGGGAGGAGGGGCACTGTCTTGAAGTGGGAGATGGAGGGGACTGCAGCAGGGTGGACTGGGCCGGGGGAGGGGCAGGTGACTCATTGAACCTGTTAAAGTAGTGGTTCAAATCATTCACCCACTTTAGGTCTCCCACAGCCTTGGAGTCTGGTTTCTTGTGGCCTGAGATGGTTTTTAGGCCTTTCCAGACTCCACTGATGTTGTTCTGCTGCAACTGTTCCTCCATCTTCCTCCTGTAGCTGTTCTTCCCCTCCCTGATTTTCCTCCTTAGCTCCCTCTGAACAGCCTTCAGCTCCTCCTTATTTCCTGATCTAAAGGCCCTCTTCTTCTCCTTAAGGAGGGCCTTTATATCAGGATTAATCCAGGGTTTGTTATTGGAAAAACACCTTACCGTCCTGGTTGGTAAGGTGTTTTCCACGCAGAAGTTTATGTAGTCCGTGATGCAGCCCGTCAGTCCGTCTATATCCTCCCCATGAGAGTCCCAGAGTTCCTCCCACACTGTTGTGTTGAAACAGTCCTGCAGAGCTTCCTCAGCTTCCTTGGACCATGTCCTCACTGTGCGGGAGACGGCTGGTTCTCTGTGTACCAGGGGTCTGTACACAGGCTGGAGATGAACCAGGTTGTGGTCTGATCTTCCCAGGGGGGGGAGGGGGGATGATGTGTATGCCTCCTTGCAGTTGGCATACAATAAGTCCAGGATTTTATTGTCTCGTGTGCAGCATGACACATACTGGGTAAAAGTTGGTAGAGTGGAGGACAGAGAGACATGATTAAAGTCTCCAGAGACCAGGAGGAGGGCCTGAGGGTGCTGTGTCTGCAGCCTGCTAGTGACTGAATAGAGGACATCACAAGCTGTGTTACCGTTAGCAGAGGGGGGAACATACACAGCCATCATAATAACATGTGTAAATTCCCTCGGTAAATAATACGGCCTCATACTAAGAGCGAGCAGCTCGATGTCCCTGCTGCAGTGTTGGTCTTTAACAGTGATGTGACCAGGGTTACACCATCTATCATTCACAAACACCGCCAGACCTCCTCCTTTCCTCTTACCGCTGTCTCTCGTCCTGTCCGCCCGCACCAACTTAAACCCGTCCAGCTCCGTCACCGCGTCCGTGGTCGCCGCCGTCAGCCACGTCTCGGTGAACACCATCATGCTGCACTCCCGATATTCCCTCTGATGTCGAGTCAGCGCCGAATATACTATACTACTATACTATATTATACTATACTATATAATACTATACTATACTCATCCCTAATATACTATGAATTTTTTTTACATTAAATTTTTCGACATACTATCTTATGATTTTTTTCTTACTAAAAACAATCCACGTACTATACTATGACTTTTTCTTTATGAAAATTTGTACGTACCAAACTATGACGTTTTTCCATGAAATTTTTCGACAAACTACACTATGACATTTTTTTACATGAAATTTTGGAAAATACTGTTATGATTTCTTATTACATACAATGAATCCACATACTATATTATGATGTTTTTCTATGAAATATTTCGACATACTATACTAAGAATTTTTTTACAATAATTTTTTATACACACTATCTTATGACTTTTTTCTTTCTTTTAATTTCTTCATGAAATGAATCCATATACAATACTCGGCCTTTTTTTCCATGATTTTTTTAAGCATACTTTCTAATGATTTTATCTTTCATAAAATTTATCCACGTACTATACTAAGACTTTTTTCCATGAAATTTTCGACATATAATACTATGACGTTTTTCCATGAAATTTGTCGACATACTATACTATTATAGTATATATACTATACTATACGTTTTTTTTATGTGGAATTTTGCAAAATACTATCTTATGAATTTTCTTACATGATATGAATCCACATACTATATATATTATATATTTATACTATGACGTTTTTCATAAGATTTTTCGACATACTATACTGTGACTTTTTTACATTAAATTTTTAAACATACTACCTTTTGACTTTTTTCTAACATAAAATCATTCCACGTACTATATATGACTTTTTTCAATGAATTTGCGTCACACTAACTTGACTTTTTTCGATAAAATTTTTCGACATGCTATACTATGTCGAAATTTTTTTTTTTCGACATTCTATACTATCCTCTCTGGGAACCATCACCTTAACGTGGTGGAGAGGTTTGTGTGTCCCTATGACCCTGAGGGCTGTGTTGTCTGGAGCCTAGTGCTCCTGGTAGGGTCTCCCATGGCAAATTGGTCTCAGGTGAGGGGCCAGACAAAGAATGGTTCAAAAAAACCCATGAATAACCGAGGCAGAGGAGGAGTGACCCGGCCCGGAGGAAGCCCGGGGCCCCCGTCTGGAGCCAGGCCCAGATGGCGGGCCCGTGAGCGAGCGCCTGGTGGCCGGGCTTGCCACGGAGCCCGGCCGGGCTCAGCCCGAAAAGCGACGTGGAGACCCCCTCCTCTCCATCCTGTGGGCCCACCACCCGCAGGAGGAACCGCTGGGGTCGGGTGCGCTGCCATATGGGTGGCAGTGAAAGCCAGGGACCTCGACGGACCAGACCTGGGTGGCAGAGGCTGGCTCTGGGGACATGGAACGTCACCTCTCTGTGGGGGAAAGAGCCGGAGCTTGTGCGGGAGGTGGAGCGCTATCAGTTAGATCTGGTGGGGCTTACCTCTACGCACAGCCTCGGCTCTGGAACCGTTCTCCTGGATAGGGGTTGGACTCTATTCTTCTCTGGAGTTGCCCAAGGTGTGAGGCGCCAAGCGGGTGTGGGGATACTCACAAATCCCTGGTTGAGTGCTGCTACGTTGGGGTTTACCCCGGTGAACGAGAGGGTCGCCTCCCTGCGCCTTCGGGTTGTGGGGGGAAAACTCTGACTGTTGTCTGTGCATATGCACCAAACAGCAGTTCAGAGTATTCGACCTTCTTGGAGACCCTGAATGGAGTCCTGTATGGGGCCCCAGTAGGGGACTCCATTGTTCTGCTAGGGGACTTCAACGCACACGTGGGCAACGATGGAGGTACCTGGAGAGGCGTGATTGGGAGGAATGGCCTACCTGATCTGAACCCAAGCGGTCATTTGTTATTGGACTTCTGTGCTAGTCATGGATTATCCATAACAAATACCATGTTCGAACATAAGGATGCTCATAAGTGTACTTGGTACCAGAGCACCCTAGGCCTAAGATCGATGATCGATTTTGTGATCGTATCATCCGATCTGAGGCCGCATGTTTTGGACACTCGGGTAAAGAGAGGGGCAGAGCTGTCAACTGATCACCATCTGGTGGTGAGTTGGATCAGAGGGTGGGGGAAGACTCTGGATAGACCTGGTAAACCCAAACGTGTAGTGCGGGTGAACTGGGAACGTCTGGAGGAGGCCCCTATCCGAGAGATCTTCAACTCACACCTCCGGCGGAGCTTTTCTAGCATTCCTGTGGAGGCTGGGGGCATTGAACCTGAGTGGGCGATGTTCAAAGCTTCCATTGCTGAAGCTGCGGCGGTGAGCTGTGGCCTGCGGGTCTTAGGTGCCTCAAGGGGCGGTAACCCTTGAACACCGTGGTGGACACCGGTGGTCAGGGAAGCTGTCCGACTGAAGAAGGAGTCCTTCCGGGATATGTTATCTCGGAGGACTCCGGAGGCAGTTGCAAGGTACCGACGGGCCCGTGGGGCGGTAGCCGCTGCTGTAAAGGAGGCAAAGCAGCGGGTGTGGGAGGAGTTCGGAGCAGCGATGGAGAAGGACTTTCGGTTGGCACCAAGGTGCTTCTGGAAAACTGTCCAGCACCTCAGGAGGGGGAAACGGGGAACCATCCAAGCTGTGTACAGTAAGGATGGGACACTGTTGACCTCAACTGAGGAGGTAACCGGGCGGTGGAAGGAGCACTTTGAGGAACTCCTAAACCGACTGATACGCCCTCTCTTGTAGAGGCAGAGCTGGAAGCTGATGGGGGATCGTTGTCAATTTCCCTAGGGGAAGTCAATGAGGTAGTTAAACAGCTCCGCAGTGGCAAGGCCCCGGGGATTGACGAGATTCGCCCAGAAATGCTGAAGGCTCTGGGTGTGGAGGGGCTGTCATGGATGACACGCCTCTTCAACATTGCGTGGAAGTCGGGGACAGTGCCTAAAGAGTGGCAGACCGGGGTGGTTATTCCCCTGTTCAAAAAGGGGGACCAGAGAGTGTGTGCCAATTACAGGGGTATCACACTACTCAGCCTCCCTGGTAAAGTCTACTCTAGGGTACTGGATCGGAGGGTCCGGCCGATAGTCGAACCTCAGATTGAAGAGGAACAATACGGATTCCGTCCTGGCCGTGGAACAACGGACCAGCTCTTCACTCTCACAAGGATCCTTGAGGGGGCCTGGGAGTATGCCCATCCAGTCTACATGTGTTTTGTAGACTTGGAGAAGGCGTATGATCGGGTCCCCCGGGGTATACTGTGGGAGGTGCTGCGGGAGTATGGGGTGAGGGGGTCACTTCTCAGGGCCATCCAATCCCTGTACTCCCAAAGCGAGAGCTGCGTCCGGGTTCTCAGCAGTAAGTCAGACTCGTTTCCGGTGGGCGTTGGCCTTCGCCAGGGTTGCGCCTTGTCTCCAATCCTGTTCGTGATATTCATGGACAGGATATCGAGGCGTAGTCGGGGGGAGGAGGGTTTGCAGATTGGTGTGCTGAGGATCTCATCGCTGCTTTTTGCAGATGATGTGGTTCTGCTGGCATCATCAGTCTGTGACCTCCAGCGCTCACTGGATCGGTTCACAGCCGAGTGTGAAGCAGCTGGGATGAGGATCAGCACCTCAAAATCGGAGGCCATGGTTCTCAGCAGGAAACCGATGGATTGTCTACTCCAGGTAGGGAATGAGTCTTTACCCTAAGTGAAGGAGTTCAAGTACCTCGGGGTCTTGTTCACGAGTGAGGGAACAATGGAACGTGAGATTGGCCGGAGAATCGGAGCAGCGGGGGCGGTATTGCAGTCGCTGTACCGCACCGTTGTGACGAAGAGAGAGTTGAGCCGGAAGGCAAAGCTCTCTATCTACCGGTCAATCTTCGTGCCTACTCTCACCTATGGTCATGAGGGCTGGGTCATGACCGAAAGAACTAGATCGCGAGTACAAGCGGCCGAAATGGGTTTCCTCAGGAGGGTGGCTGGCATCTCCCTGAGAGATAAGGTGAGAAGCTCAGTCATCCGTGAGGGACTCGGAGTAGAGCCGCTGCTCCTTTGCGTTGAAAGGAGCCAGTTGAGGTGGTTCGGGCATCTGGTAAGGATGCCTCCTGGGCGCCTCCCTAGGGAGGTGTTCCAGGCATGACCAGCTGGGAGGAGACCCCGGGGACAACCCAGGACTAGATGGAGAGATTATATCTCCACACTGGCCTGGGAACGCCTCGGGATCCCCCAGTCAGAGCTGGTTAATGTGGCCCGGGAAAGGGAAGTTTGGGGTCCCCTGCTGGAACTGTTGCCCCCGCGACCCGACCCGGGATAGGGGGTGGAGGAGGAAGTGAAAATACTATACTCTGACATTTTTTTTTTTTTTATTTTTAATTTTTTTTTTTTTTTTTACATGCAATTTTGCAAAATACTATCTTATGATTTCTTCTTACATACAATGAATCCACAAACTATACTAACGTTTTCTCATAAAATGTTCAACATACTATCTAATGACTTTTTTCCAAGAAATTTTTGACATATTATACTATGACATTTTTTGCCTGAAATTTGAAACATACTTTCTTTTGAATTTATTCTTACACAGAATCTATCCACATACTATACTATGACTTTTTCCATGAAATTTTCAATATACTATTCTATGACATTTTTTCATGAAATTTTTCGACATACTATACTATGACATTTTTTTTTACGTGAAATTTCGCAAAATACTTTCTTATGATTTCTACTGACATAAAATGAATCCACATGCTATATGATGACATTTTACAAAATACGATGCTATGACTTTTTTTCCATCAAATTTTTGACATACTATACGATGACTTTTTTCCTGATATTTTAAAAAACTTTCTCATGATTTTTTTTTTTACATAAAATCTATCCACGTACTATGCTATGACTTTTTTTCCATGAAATTTTCAACATACTATACTATAACATTTTTTGACTGAAATTTTAAACATACTTTCTTTTTAATTTTTTTTTTACATAAAATCTATCCACGTACTATGCTATGACTTTTTTTCATGAAATTTTTCGACATACTATACTATGACATTTTTTTACGTGAAATTTCGCAAAATACTTTCTTTTGATTTCTACTTACATAAAATAAATCCACATGCTATACGATGACATTATTTCATAAAATTTTTCAAAATATGGTACTATGAATTTTTTTTCTTCAAATTTTCGAGATACTATACTATGACGTTTTTCATAAAATTTTTCGACATATTACACTGTGACTTTTTTGCATGAAATTATTAGAAATACTTTCTGATTTTTTCTTTCATAAAATGTATCCACAGACTATACCATGACTTTTTTCCAAGAAATTTTCAAGATATTATACCATGGCGTTTTTCCATGAAATTTTTCGACATGCTATAGTATGACATTTTTTTTTACGTGAAATTTTGCAAAATATTTTCTTAATGATTTCTTCTCACATAAAATGAATCCACATGCCATACAATGACATTTTTTATATAAAATTTTCAAATTACGATACTATGACTTTTTTCCAGGAAATTTTCTACATACTATACTATAACGTTTTTTTCATAACATTTTTCGACCGACAATACTATGACTTTGTTTTTTACATGAAATTATTAAACATACTTTCTAATGATTTTTTATCATAAAATGTATCCACATACTGTACTATGACTTTTTTTCCATGAAATTTTCAACATACTATACTATGACGTTTTTTTGTGAAATTTTTCGACATACTATACTATGACATTTTTTACGTGAAATTTTGCAAAATACTTTCTCATGATTTCTTCTGACATAAAATCAATCCACATGCTATACGATGACATTGTTTCATAAAATTTTTCACAATACAATACTATGACTTTTTCCATCAAATTTTCGACATACTATACTATTACTTTTTTATCCTGATATTTTTAAAAATACTTTCTCATAATTTTTTTCTTACATAAAATCTATCCACGTACTATACAATGACTTTTTTCCATGACATTTTCAATATACTACACTGTGTCGTTTTTCCATGAAATTTTTCGACATCCTATACTATGACATTTTTTACGTGAAATTTCACAAAATACTTTCTTATGATTTCTGCTTACATAAAATCAATCCATATGCTATATGATGACATTTTTTCATAAAATTTTAAAAATACAATGCTCTGACTTTTTTCCATCAAATTTTCGACATACTATACTATGACGCTTTTTCATTAAATTTTTCGACATATTACACGATGACTTTTTTGCATGAAATTATTAAACATACTTTCTGATGATTTTTTCTTTCATAAAATTTATCCACGTACTATGCTATGACTTTTTTCCATGACATTTTCAAGATATTATACCATGCCGTTTTTCCATGAAATTTTTTGACATACTATACTATGACTTTTTTTTCCTGAAATTTTTAGAAATACTTTCTAATCATTTTTTCTTACATAAAATCTATCCACGTACTGTACTACGACTTTTTTGCATGAAAGTTTCGACATAAATACTATAACAATTTTTCATTAAATTTTTCGACATACTATACCATGACATTTTTCCGTGAAATTTTTCGACATGCTATACTATAACATTTTTTGACATGAAATTTTGCAAAATACTTTCTCATGATTTCTTCTTACATAAAATCAATCCACATGCTATACGATGACATTTTTTCATAAAATTTTCAAAATACGATACTATGACTTTTTTCCATGAAATTTTCGACATACTATACTATGAAGTTTTTTCATAAAATTTTTCGACATAATATACGATGACTTTTTTCCTGATATTGTTAAAAATGCCTTCTCATGATTTTTTTCTTACGTAAAATCTATCCATGTACTATACAATGACTTTTTTCCATGACATTTTCGACATACTATACTATGTCATTTTTCCATGAAATTTTTCAACACAATATACTATGACATTTTTTTCCTGAAATTTTAAACTTACTTTCTTTTTAACTTTTTTTACATAAAAGCTATCCACGTACTACACTGACATTTTGTCATGAAAAAAAATACTTTCTCATGATTTCTTCTTGCATAAAATCAATCCACATGCTATACAATGACATTTTTTCATTTAAAAATACTTTCTAATGATTTTCTCTCACATAAAATGAATCCACGTACTATACTGACGTTTTTCAATGAAATTTTCAACATACTATACTATGACATTTTTTACGTGAAATTTTGCAAAATACTTTCTAATGATTTTTTTTCACATAGAATCAATCCACATGCTATATGATGACATTTTTTCATAATATTTTCCATGAAATTTTTGACATACTATACTGACATTTTTTTCCTGAAATTTTAAACTTACTTTCTATTTAATTTTTTCTTACATAAAGTCTATCCACGTACTATACTATGACTTTTTTCATTGAATTTTCAACATACTATACTATGATGTTTTTTCATGAAATTTTTCGACATACTATACTATGACCTTTTGTTATGTGAATTTTTTGCAAAACACTTTCTAATGATTTCTTCTCACATAAAATGAATCCACATGCTATACGATGACATTTTTTAATAAAATTTTCAAAATACGATACTATGACTTTTTTCCATTAAATTTTTGACATACTATATTTTGACGTTTTTTCATAAAATTTTTCGACAAACTATACTGTGACTATTTTCACGTAAAATTATTAAACATACTTTCTCATGATTTTTTTCTTACATACAATCTATCCATGTACTATACAATGATTTTTCTCCATGACATTTTCAAAATACTATACTATGTCGTTTTTTGACTGCAATTTTAAACATACTCTTTTTAATATTTTTTGACATAAAATCTATCCATGTACTATATAATGATTTTTCTCCATGACATTTTCAACATACTATACTATGTCGTTTTTTGACTGAAATTTTAAACATACTTTCTTTTTTATATTTTCTTACATAAAATCTATCCACGTACTATATTATGACTTTTTTGCATGAAATTTTTGACATATAATACTATGACGTTTTTCCATGAAATTTTTCGACATGCTATACTATGACATTTTTTTTCCTGTGAAATTTTGCAAAATACTCTCTCATGAATTCGTCTTGCATAAAATCAATCCACATGCTATACGATGACATTTTTTCATAAAATTTTCAAAATATGATACTATGACTTTTTTTCCATGAAATTTTCGACATACTATGACGTTTTTTCATAAAATTTTCAAAATATGATACTATGACTTTTTTTTCATGAAATTTTCGATATACTATACTGTGACATTTTTTCCTGAAATTTTAAACTTACTTTCTTTTTAATTTTTTCTTACATAAAATCTGTCCACGTACTATGACTTTTTTTCAATGAAATTTTCAACATACTATGCTATGACGTTTTTTCATGAAATTTTTCGACATACTATACTATGACATTTTTTTACATGAAATTTTGCAAAATAATTTCTAATGATTTCTTCTCACATAAAATGAATCCACATGCTAAACGATGACATTTTTTCACAAAATTTTCAAAATACGATACTATGACTTTTTTCCATTAAATTTTCGACAAACTATACTATGACATTTTTTCATAAAACTTTTTGACAAACTATATTATGACATTTTTTCATAAAACTTTTTGACAAACTATACTTTGACTTTTTTTTACATAAAATTATTAAACATACTTTCTAATGATTTTTTCTTTCATAAAATGTATACACATACTGTACTCTGACTTCTTTACATGAAATTTTTGACATACTATACTGTAACATTTTTCCATGAAATTTTTCGCCATACTATGCTATGAGATTTTTTTTACATGCAATTTTGCAAAATACTTTCTAATCATTTTTTCTTACATTAAATCTATCCACGTACTGTACTACAACATTTTTGCATGAAAGTTTCAACAAAGAAATTTCATATTAAAAATGTCATTGTATAGTATGTCGAAAATTTTCATGGAAAAGCATCATTTTCTGGTATGTTGAGAAATTTCATGAAAAAATGTCATAAAATACTGGGTGGATTCATTTTATGTAAAAAGAAATTATAATATAGTATGTCAAAAATTTTATAAAAAAACATCATGGTATAGTATGTTGAAAATTTTCATGAAAAAACACCATTTTCTAGTATTATGAGAAATTTCATGAGAAAACGTCATAGAAAAGTATGTGGATTCATTTTATGTAAAAAGAATGATAATACACAATGTTAAAAAAATTCATATAAAAAAGTCATGGTATAAGTATGTTGAAAATATTCGTGGAAAAACATCATTTTCTAGTATGTTGAGAAATTTCATGACAAAACATTGTAGAATAGTATGTGGATTAATTTTATGTAAAAAGAAACGATAATACAGAATGTCAAAAAACTTCATATAAAAAAGTCATAGTATAGTATGTCAAAAATTTGCTTGGAAAAACATCATTTTATTGTATGTTGAGAAATTTCATGGCAAAACGTCATAGAATAGTATGTGGATTCATTTTATGTAAAAAGAAGCGATAATACAGAATGTCAAAAAAATTCATATCATAAAAGTCAAAAATTTTCTTGGAAAAACATCATTTTATTGTATGTTGAGAAATTTCATGGCAAAACGTCATAGAATAGTATGTGGTTTCATTTTATGTAAAAAGAAGCGATAATATAGAATGTCAAAAAATTTCATATAAAAAAAGTCATAGTATTGTATGTCGAAAATTTTCTTGGAAAAACATCATTTTATAGTATGTTGAGAAATTTCATGGCAAAACGTCATAGAATAGTATGTGGATTCATTTTATGTGAGAAGAAGTGATGATATACAAGAAATAGTTATAGATTTTGAAACCTAGTGAGGCCATGGCAAAACATCATAGAATAGTGTGTGGATTCATTTTATGTAAAAAAAGGATAATATAATTTCTTTACAGGAAAAACATAGAGAGAGAAAAAACGTCATAGAATATTGTGTGGATTCATTTTATGTGAGAAGAACTGATGATATAGAATGTCAAAAAATTTCATGTAAAAAACGTCATAGTATAGTATGTCGAAAATTTTCATGGAAAAAAATCATTTTCTAGTATGTTGCGAAATTTCATGGCAAAACGTCATAGAATAGTATGTGGATTCATTTTATGTAAGACGAAGTGATGGTATAGAATGTCAAAAAATTTCATACGAGAAACGTCATAGTATAGTATGTCGAAAATTTTCATGGAAAAAAATCATTTTCTTGTATATTGAGAAATTTCACGGCAAAACGTCATAGAATAGTAAGTGGATTCATTTTATGTAAAAAGAAGCGATAATACGGAATGTCAAAAAATTTCATATAAAAAACGTATAGTATAGTATGTCGAAAATTTTCATGGACAAACATCATTTTCTAGTATGATGAGAAATTTCATGAGAAAACGTCATAGAATATTGTGTGGATTCATTTTATGTGAGAAGAAGTGATGATATAGAATGTCATAAAATTTCATGTAAAAAACGTCATAGTATAGTATGTCGAAAATTTTATGGAAAAAAATCATTTTCTAGTATGTTGCGAAATTTATGGAAAACGTCATAGAATAGTAAGTGGATTCATTTTATGTAAAAAAAGCGATAATATAGAATGTCAAAAAATTTCATATGAAAAACGTCATAGTATAGTATGTCGAAAATTTTCTTGGAAAAACATCATTTTCTAGTATGATGAGAAATTTCATGGGAAAACGTAATAGAATATTGTGTGGATTCATTTTATGTGAGAACAAGAGAAAATATAGAATTTCAAAAAATTTCATGTAAAAAACGTCATAGTATAGTATGTCGAAAATTTTCTTGGAAAAACATCATTTTCTAGTATGTTGAGAAATTCCATGGCAAAACATCATAAAATAGTATGTGGATTCATTTTATGTAAAAAGAAGCGATAATATAGAATTTCAAAAAATTTCATATAAAAAAAGTCATAGTATAGTATGTCGAAAACTTTCTTGGAAAAACATCATTTTCTAGTATGGTGAGAAATTCCATGGCAAAACATCATAAAATAGTATGTGGATTCATTTTATGTAAAAAGAAGCGATAATATAGAATGTCAAAAAATTTCATATAAAAAACGTCATAGTATAATATGTCGAAAATTTTCTTGGAAAAACAACATTTTCTAGTATGATGAGAAATTTCATGGGAAAACGTCATAGAAAATTGTGTGGATTCATTTTATGTGAGAAGAAGTGATGATATGGAATGTCAAAAAATTTCATGTAAAAAACGTCATAGTATAGTATGTCGAAAATTTTCATGGAAAAACATCATTTTCTAGTATGTTGCGAAATTTCATGGCAAAACGTCATAGAATAGTAAGTGGATTCATTTTATGTAAAAACAAGCGATAATATAGAATGTTAAAAAATTTCATATAAAAAACGTCATAGTATAGTATGTCGAAAATTTTCTTGGAAAAACATCATTTTTAGTATGTTGAGAAATTTATGGAAAACGTCATAGAATGCTATGTGGATTCATTTTATGTAAAAACAAGTGATAATATAAATTTCTAAAAATTTCATGTAAAAAACGTCATAGTATAATATGTCAAAAATTTTCATGGAAAAACATCATTTTCTAGTATGATGAGAAATTTCTTGAGAAAACGTCATAGAATATTGTGTGGATTCATTTTATGTGAGAAGAAGTGATGATATAGAATGTCAAAAAATTTCATGTAAAAAATGTCATAGTATAGTATGTTTAAAATTTTCATGGAAAAAAATCATTTTCTAGTATATTGCGAAATTTCATGGCAAAACGTCATAGAATAGTAAGTGGATTCATTTGATGTAAAAACAAGCGATAATATAGAATGTCAAAAAATTTCATTTAAGAAACGTCATAGTATAGTATGTCGAAAATTTTCTTGGAAAAACATCATTTTATAGTATGTTGAGAAATTTGAATTGTGTGGTTTTTGTAAAAGGATAATTATTAAATATTTATGTAAACGATTTATTGGGGGAGGAGAGATTTGGGGTTTTGTGAGAGAACTGATGATATAGAATGTAAAAAAATTTCATGTAAAAAACGTCATAGTATAGTATGTCGAAAATTTTCTTGGAAAAACATCATTTTATAGTATGTTGAGAAATTTCATGGCAAAACGTCATAGAATACTATGTGGATTCATTTTATGTAAAAACAAGAGAAAATGTACAATTTCAAAAAATTTCATGTAAAAAACGTCATAGTATAGTATGTCGAAAATTGTCTTGGAAAAACATCATTTTATAGTATGTTGACAAATTTCATGGCAAAACGTCATAGAATAGTATGTGGATTCATTTTATGTAAAAACTAAGCGATAATACAGAATGTCAAAAAATTTCATATAAAAAAGATAGTAAGTCGAAAATTTTCTTGAAAAAACATCATTTTATAGTATGTTGAGAAATTTCATGGCAAAACGTCATAGAATAGTATGTGGATTCATTTTATGTGAGAAGAAGTGATGATATACAATGTCAAAAAATTTCATACAAGAAACGTCATAGTATAGTATGTCGAAAATTTTCATGGAAAAACATCATTTTCTAATATGTTGAGAAATTTCATGGCAAAACGTCATAGAATAGTAAGTGGATTCATTTTATGTAAAAACAAGCGATAATATGGAATGTCAAAAAATTTCATATAAAAAACGTCATAGTAGTGTATGTCCAAAATTTTCTTGGAAAAACATCATTTTCTAGTATGATGAGAAATTTCATGAGCAAAACGTCATAGAATAGTATGTGGATTCATTTTATGTGAGAAGAAGTGATGATATACAATGTCAAAAAAATTCATATAAAAAATGTCATTGTATAGTATGTCGAAAGTGTTCATGGAAAAACATCATTTTCTAGTATGATTGAGAAATTTCATGGCAAAACGTCATAGAATAGTTAGTCCAGATTCATTTTATGTGGGAAGAAGCGATAATACAGAATGTCAAAAAATTTCATATAAAAAAAGTCAGGGTATAGTATGTCGAAAATTTTCATGGAAAAACATCATTTTCTAGTATGATGAGAAATTTCATGGCAAAACATCATAAAATAGGATGTGGATTCATTTTATGTAAAAAGAAGCGATAATATAGAATGTCAAAAAATTTCATATAAAAAATGTCATAGTATAGTGTGTCGAAAATGTTCATGGAAAAAAATCATTTTCTAGTATATTGCGAAATTTCATGGCAAAACGTCATAGAATAGTAAGTGGATTCATTTTATGTAAAAACAAGCGATAATATGGAATGTCAAAAAATTTCATATAAAAAACGTCATTGTATAGTATGTCGAAAATTTTCTTGGAAAAACATCATTTTCTAGTATGATGAGAAATTTCATGAGAAAACGTCATAGAATATTGTGTGGATTCATTTTATGTGAGAAGAAGTGATGATATAGAATGTCAAAAAATTTCATGTAAAAAATGTCATAGTATATAGTATGTCGAAAATTTTCATGGAAAAAAATCATTTTCTAGTATATTGCCAAATTTCATGGCAAAATGTCATAGAATAGTAAGTGGATTCATTTTATGTAAAAACAAGCGATAATATAGAATGTCAAAAAATTTCATGTAAGAAACGTCATAGTATAGTATGTCGAAAATTTTCTTGGAAAAACATCATTTTCTAGTATGTTGAGAAATTTCATGGCAAAACGTCATAGAATAGTATGTGGATTCATTTTATGTAAAAACAAGCGATAATATGGAATGTCAAAAAATTTCATATAAAAAACGTCATAGTATAGTAAGTCGAAAATTTTTCTTGGAAAAACATCATTTTCTAGTATGATGAGAAATTTCATGAGAAAACGTCATAGAATATTGTGTGGATTCATTTTATGTGAGAAGAAGTGATGATATAGAATGTCAAAAAATTTCATGTAAAAAATGTCATAGTATAGTATGTCGAAAATTTTCATGGAAAAAAATCATTTTCTAGTATATTGAGAAATTTCATGGCAAAACGTCATAGAATAGTAAGTGGATTCATTTTATGTAAAAACAAGCGATAATATAGAATGTCAAAAAATTTCATATGAAATACGTCATAGTATAGTATGTCGAAAATTTTCATGGAAAAACATCATTTTCTAGTATGTTGAGAAATTTCATGGCAAAACGTCATAGAATAGTAAGTGGATTCATTTTATGTAAAAACAAGCGATAATATAGAATGTCAAAAAATTTCATATGAAAAACGTCATAGTATAGTATGTCGAAAATTTTCTTGGAAAAACATCATTTTACAGTATGTTGAGAAATTTCATGGCAAAACGTCATAGAATAGTATGTGGATTCATTTTATGTGAGAAGAAGTGATGATATAGAATGTCAAAAAATTTCATACAAGAAACGTCATAGTATAGTATGTCGAAAATTTTCTTGGAAAAACATCATTTTCTAGTATGTTGAGAAATTTCATGAGAAAACGTCATGGAATATTGTGTGGATTCATTTTATGTGAGAAGAAGTGATGATATAGAATGTCAAAAAATTTCATGTAAAAAATGTTATAGTATAGTATGTCGAAAATTTTCATGGAAAAACATCATTTTCTAGTATATTGCGAAATTTCATGGCAAAACGTCATAGAATAGTAAGTGGATTCATTTTATGTAAAAACAAGCGATAATATGGAATGTCAAAAGATTTCATATAAAAAACGTCATAGTATAGTGTGTCGAAAATTTTCTTGAAAAAACATCATTTTATAGTATGTTGAGAAATTTCATGGCAAAACGTCATAGAATAGTATGTGGATTCATTTTATGTGAGAAGAAGTGATGATATACAATGTCAAAAAATTTCATACAAGAAACGTCATAGTATAGTATGTGAAATTTTATGGAAACATATTTTTAGTATGTGGAAATTAATGGAAAACGTCATAGAATAGTATGTGGATTCATTTTAAGTAAAAGAAGCGATAATATAAAATGTAAAAAATTTAAAAAAAGTCATAGTATAGTATGTCGAAAATTTTCATGGAAAAACATCATTTTCTAGTATGTTGAGAAATTTCATGGCAAAACGTCATAGAATAGTATGTGGATTCATTTTATGTAAAAACAAGCGATAATATGGAATGTCAAAAAATTTCATATAAAAAATGTCATAGTATAGTATGTCGAAAATTTTCTTGGAAAAACATCATTTTCTAGTATGATGAGAAATTTCATGAGAAAACGTCATAGAATATTGTGTGGATTCATTTTATGTGAGAAGAAGTGATGATATAGAATGTCAAAAAATTTCATGTAAAAAATGTCATAGTATAGTATGTCGAAAATTTTCATGGAAAAAAATCATTTTCTAGTATATTGCAAAATTTCATGGCAAAATGTCATAGAATAGTAAGTGGATTCATTTTATGTAAAAACAAGCGATAATATAGAATGTAAAAAAATTTCATATGAAAAACGTCATAGTATAGTATGTCGAAAACTTTCTTGGAAAAACATCATTTTCTAGTATGATGAGAAATTAGGAACAATGATGTTGTGGTTCATTTTATGTAAAAAGAGCGATAATATAATATGTAAAAAATTATATAAAGAACGTCATAGTATAGTATGTCGAAAATTTTCTTGAAAAAACATCATTTTATAGTATGTTGAGAAATTTAATGGCAAAACATCATAGAATAGTATGTGGATTCATTTTATGTGAGAAGAAGTGATGATATACAATGTCAAAAAATTTCATACAAGAAACGTCATAGTATAGTATGTCGAAAATTTTCTTGGAAAAACATCATTTTCTAGTATGATGAGAAATTTCATGAGAAAACGTCATAGAATATTGTGTGGATTCATTTTATGTGAGAAGAAGTGATGATATAGAATGTCAAAAAATTTCATACAAGAAACGTCATAGTATAGTATGTCGAAAATTTTCATGGAAAAACATCATTTTCTAGTATGTTGAGAAATTTCATGGCAAAACATCATAGAATAGTATGTGGATTCATTTAATATAAAAAGAAGCGATAATATAGAATGTCAAAAGATTTCATGTAAGAAACGTCATAGTATAGTATGTCAAAAATTTTCATGGAAAAACATCGTTTTCTAGTATGTTGCGAAATTTCATGGCAAAACGTCATAGAATAGTCAGTGGATTCATTTTATGTAAAAACAAGCGATAATATAGAATGTCAAAAAATTTCATATAAAAAACGTCATAGGATAGTATGTCGAAAATTTTCATGGAAAAACATCATTTTCTAGTATGATGACAAATTCCATGGCAAAACATCATAAAATAGTATGTGGATTCATTTTATGTAAAAAGAAGCGATAATATAGAATGTCAAAAAATTTCATGGCAAAACGTCATAGAATACTAAGTGGATTCATTTTATGTAAAAACTAGCGATAATATAGAATGTCAAATAATTTCATATAAAAAACGTCATAGTATAGTATGTCGAAAACTTTCTTGGAAAAACATCATTTTCTAGTATGATGAGAAATTTCTTGAGAAAACGTCATAGAATATTGTGTGGATTCATTTTATGTGAGAAGAAGTGATGATATAAAATGTCAAAAAATTTCATGTAAAAAAGGGCATAGTATAGTATGTCGAAAATTTTCATGGAAAGAAATCATTTTCTAGTATGTTGCGAAATTTCATGGCAAAACGTCATAGAATAGTAAGTGGATTCATTTTATGTAAAAACAAGCGATAATATAGAGTGTCAAAAAATTTCATATTAAAAACGTCATAGTATAGTATGTCGAAAATTTTCTCGGAAAAACATCATTTTCTAGCATGTTGAGAAATTTCATGGGAAAACGTCATAGAATAGTATGTGGATTCATTTAATATAAAAAGAAGCGATAATATAGAATGTCAAAAGATTTCATGTAAGAAACGTCATAGTATAGTATGTCAAAAATTTTCATGGAAAAAAATCATTTTCTAGTATGTTGCGAAATTTCATGGTAAAACGTCATAGAATAGTAAGTGGATTCATTTTATGTGAGAAGAAGTGATGATATACAATGTCAAAAAATTTCATACAAGAAACGTCATAGTATAGTATGTCGAAAATTTTCTCGGAAAAACATCATTTTCTAGCATGTTGAGAAATTTCATGGCAAAACGTCATAGAATAATATGTGGATTCATTTAATATAAAAAGAAGCGATAATATAGAATGTCAAAAAATTTCATGTAAAAAAGGGCATAGTATATTATGTCGAAAATTTTCATGGAAAAAAATCATTTTCTAGTATGTTGAGAAAATTTCACGACAAAACGTCATAGAATAGTATGTGGATTCATTTTTTGTGAGAAGAAGTGATGATATACAATGTCAAAAAAATTCATATAAAAAGTCATTGTATAGTATGTCGAAAATTTTCATGGAAAAACATCATTTTCTAGTATGATGAGAAATTTCATGGCAAAACGTTATAGAATATTATCCAGATTCATTTTATGTGGGAAGAAGCGATAATACAGAATGTCAAAAAATTTCATATCAAAAAAGTCAGAGTATAGTATGTCGAAAATTTTCATGGAAAAACATCATTTTCTAGTATGATGAGAAATTCCATGGCAAAACATCATAGAATAGTATGTGGATTCATTTTATGTAAAAAGAAGCGATAATATAGAATGTCAAAAAATTTCATATAAAAAACGTCATAGTATAGTATGTCGAAAACTTTCTTGGAAAAACATAATTTTCTAGTATGATGAGAAATTTCATGAGAAAACGTCATAGAATATTGTGTGGATTCATTTTATGTGAGAAGAAGTGATGATATAGAATGTCAAAAAATTTAATGTAAAAAATGTCATAGTATAGTATGTCGAAAATTTTCATGGAAAAAATCATTTTCTAGTATGTTGCGAAATTTCATGGCAAAACGTTATAGAAGAGTAAGTGGATTCATTTTTTGTAAAAACAAGTGATAATATAGAATATCAAAAAATTTCATATAAAAAAATGTCATAGTATAGTATGTCGAAAATTTTCTTGAAAAAACATCATTTTATAATATGTTGAGAAATTTCATGGCAAATTGTCATAGAATAGTATGTGGATTCATTTTATGTGAGAAGAAGTGATGATATACAATGTCAAAAAATTTCATATAAAAAGTCATTGTATAGTATGTCGAAAATGTTCATGGAAAACCATCATTTTCTAGTATGTTGCGAAATTTCATGGCAAAACGTCATAGAATAGTAAGTGGAATCATTTTATGTAAAAACAAGAGATAATATAGAATGTCAAAAAATTTCATATAAAAAGTCATTGTATAGTATGTCGAAAATGTTCATGGAAAAAAATCATTTTCTAGTATGATGAGAAATTTCATGGCAAAACGTCATAGAATATTATCCAGATTCATTTTATGTGGGAAGAAGCGATAATACAGAATGTCAAAAAATTTCATATGAAAAACGTCATAGTATGTCGAAAATTTTCTTGGAAAAACATCATTTTACAGCATGTTGAGAAATTTCATGGCAAAACGTCATAGAATAGTATGTGGATAATTTTATGTGAGAAGAAGTGATGATATACAATGTCAAAAAATTTCATACAAGAAACGTCATAGTATAGTATGTCGAAAATTTTCATGGAAAACCATCATTTTCTAGTATGATGAGAAATTCCATGGCAAAACATCATAGAATAGTATGTGGATTCATTTTATGTAAAAAGAAGCGATAATATAAAATGTCAAAAAATTTCATATAAAAAACGTCATAGTATAGTATGTCGAAAATTTTCATGGAAAAAAATCATTTTCTAGTATGTTGAGAAATTTCACGGCAAAACGTCATAGAATAGTATGTGGATTCATTATATGTAAAAAGAAGTGATGATATACAATGTCAAAAAATTTCATATAATAGAAGTTGAAAATTTTCATGGACAAACATCATTTTCTAGTATGTTCAGAAATTTCATGGCAAAACATAATAGAATAGTATGTGGATTCATTTAATATAAAAAGAAGCGATAATATAGAATGTCAAAAGATTTCATGTAAGAAACGTCATAGTATAGTATGTCAAAAATTTTCATGGAAAAACATCGTTTTCTAGTGTGTTGCGAAATTTCATGGCAAAACGTCATAGAATAGTCAGTGGATTCATTTTATGTAAAAACAAGCGATAATATAGAATGTCAAAAAATTTCATATAAAAAACGTCATAGGATAGTATGTCGAAAATTTTCATGGAAAAAAATCATTTTCTAGTATGTTGAGAAATTTCACGGCAAAACGTCATAGAATAGTATGTGGATTCATTATATGTAAAAAGAAGTGATGATATACAATGTCAAAAAATTTCATATAATAGAAGTTGAAAATTTTCATGGACAAACATCATTTTCTAGTATGTTCAGAAATTTCATGGCAAAACATCATAGAATAGTATGTGGATTCATTTAATATAAAAAGAAGCGATAATATAGAATGTCAAAAGATTTCATGTAAGAAACGTCATAGTATAGTATGTCAAAAATTTTCATGGAAAAACATCATTTTCTAGTATGTTGCGAAATTTCATGGCAAAACGTCATAGAATAGTCAGTGGATTCATTTTATGTAAAAACAAGCGATAATATAGAATGTCAAAAAATTTCATATAAAAAACGTCATAGTATAGTATGTCGAAAATTTTCTTGGAAAAACATCATTTTATAGTATGTTGAGAAATTTCATGGCAAAACGTCATAGAATAGTATGTGGATTCATTTTATGTGAGAAGAAGTGATGATATACAATGTCAAAAAAATTCATATAAAAAGTCATTGTATAGTATGTCGAAAATTTTCTTGGAAAAACATCATTTTCTAGTATGATGAGAAATTTCATGGCAAAACGTCATAGAATATTATCCAGATTCATTTTATGTGGGAAGAAGCGATAATACAGAATGTCAAAAAATTTCATATAATAGAAGTTGAAAATTTTCATGGACAAACATCATTTTCTAGTATGTTCAGAAATTTCATGGCAAAACATCATAGATTAGTATGTGGATTCATTTAATATAAAAAGAAGCGATAATATAGAATGTCAAAAGATTTCATGTAAGAAACGTCATAGTATAGTATGTCAAAAATTTTCATGGAAAAAAATCATTCTAGTATGCTGCGAAATTTCATGGCAAAACGTCATAGAATAGTAAGTGGATTCATTTTATGTAAGAAGAAGTGATGATATAGAATGTCAAAAAATTTCATGTAAAAAACGTCATAGTATAGTATGTAGAAAATTTTCATGGAAAAACATCATTTTCTTGTATGATGAGAAATTTCATGAGAAAACGTCATAGAATATTGTGTGGATTCATTTTATGCGAGAAGAAGCGCTAAAATAGAATGTCAAATTTAAAAAAAAAAAAACGTCATAGTATATATATGTATGTCAAAAATTTCCAAGGAAAAACATCATTTTCTAGTATGTTGAGTAATTTCATGGCAAAACGTCATAGAATCGTATGTGGATTCATTTTATGTAAAAAGAAGCGATAATACAGAATGTCAAAAAATTTCATAACAAGAAACGTCATAGTATAGTATGTCGAAAATTTTCATGGAAAAAAATCATCTTCTAGTATATTGAGAAATTTCATGGGAAAACATCATAGAATAGTATATGGACTCATTTTATGTAAAAAGAAGCGATAATATAGTACGTCAAAAAATTTTATATAAAAAAAGTGATAGTATAGTATGTCGAAAATTTTCAAGGAAAAAATTCATTTTCTAGTATGTTGAGTAATTTCATGGCAAAACTTCATAGAATACTATGTGGATTCAATTTATATAAAAAGAAGATTTAATATAGTATGTCAAAAAATTTCATATAAAAAAGTCATAGTACAGTATGTCAAAAATTTTCATGGAAAAACATAATTTACTTGTATGTTGAGAAATTTCATGGCAAAACGTCATAGAATAGTATGTGGATTCATTTTATGTAAAACGAAGCGATAATATAGAATGTCAAAAAATTTCATGTAAAAAACGTCATAGTATAGTATGTCGAAAATTTTCATGGAAAAACACAATTTTCTAGTATGATGAGAAATATTATGAGAAAACGTCAGAATAGTATGTGTATTCATTTTATGTAAAAACAAGCGATAATACAAAATGTCAAAAAATTTCACATAAATAAAAGTAATAGTATAGTATGTCGAAAATTTTCATGGAAAAACATAATTTTCTAGTATGCTGAGAAATTTCATGGCAAAACGTAATGGACTAGTAAGTGGATTCATTTCATGTAAAAAGAAGCTATAATATAGTACTTCAAAAAAATTCATATAAAAAACGTCATAGTACACGTATGTCGAAAATTTTCATGACTTTTTTTCATGAAATTTTTCGACATACTATACTATGACAGTTTTTTCCTGAAATTTTACAATTAAGTTCTTTTTAATTTTTTCTTATCTTATTAGAAAATCGATCCATGTACTATACTATGACTTTTTTTCCATGAAATTTTCAACATACCATACTATGACGTTTTTACATGAAATTTTTCGACATACTATACTATGATATTTTTTTTACGTGAAAATTTCGCAAAATACTTTCACACAACACATGCTATACGATGACATTTTTTCAGAAAATTTTTCAAAATACAATACGATGACTTTTTTTCCATCAAATTTTCGACATACTATACCATGACGTTTTTCAATGAAGTTTTTCGACATACTATACTGTGACTTTTTTCATATTTTTAAAAATAACTTTCTCATGATTTTTTTCTTACATAAAATCTATCCACGTATTATACTATGACTTTTTCCATGATATTTTCAACAAACTATACTATGACTTTTTTTTCCTGAAATTTTTAAAAATACTTTCTAATCATTTTTTCTTACATAAAATAAATCCACGTACTATACTATGTCGTTTTTCCATGAAATTTTTCAACATACTATACTATGACATTTTTTGACATGAAATTTTGCAAAATACTTTCTTAAGATTTCGTCTCACATAAAATTAATCCACATGCTATATGATGATATATATATATTTTTTTATAAAATTTTCAAAATATGATACTATGACTTTTTTCCCATGAAATTTTACACATACGATACTGTGACGTTTTTCCATTAGATTCTTCAACATATGATACTATGACATTTTTTGATGTGAAATTTTGCAAAATACTATCTTATGATTTCTTCTTACCTAAAATGAATCCACAAACTATACGAAGATGTTTTTTCATAAAAATTTCAACAAACTATACTATGAGTTTTTTCCATGAAATTTTAATCTCTTTTTTCGTAAATTTTTTCTTTTTTTTATTTTTTATAAAATGTATTTTTACCTTATTTTGTTTTTATTATTTTTACATCTTCTCTTTTTTGTTTTTAAATCTTTTTTTTTTAATCTTTCCACATCTTCTACTTTTATGCTTTTAACATCTTCTGCATTTTCATAAAATTTACATCTTCTCCGTTTTTTAATTTTTCAATCTTCATGCTTTTTGCATGAAATTTAAAACTCTTTTAATTTTTTTTATTTTCCTCTTCTTGTTTTTTAATTTTTGTTTTTTTGGGTTTTTTGAAATTTTTGCCTCTTCATACTTTTTCTGATTTTAACTCTTCTTATTTTTAATTTTTACTCTTCTCTTTTTTATAAATTTTAATTGTTTTTTTTTTTTTAGAAAATTTATTCGTTTTCTCTTTTTTGAAATTTTACATCCTCTTGCTTTTTTATGAAATTTTCGAATCTTCTCTTTTTTCGTAAATTGAAATCTTTTGTTTTTTTACATAAAATGTCCCACTTCTGCTTTTTTAAAATTTTACTCTCTGAAATTTTCAGAAATTTTGCATTTTCGTGCTTTTTTTCCTGAAATTTTAAATTTTGTTTTATAATTCTTTCTTCTTGCATTTCTCTCATGTTTAATGAATTTTGAATTTCAAGCATTTTTATGAAATTTTCTTTTTTCTTAGAAAATGTCCCTTTTTCTGTTTTTATGAAATTTAACATTTTCGTGCTTTTTTGACATGAAATTTTAACGTCTTTCTAATGATTTTTCTTTCATAAAATGTTCCACGTACTATACTATGATTTTTTTTCAATGAAATTTTCAAGATATTATACTTTGCCGTTTTTCTATGAAATTTTTCGACATACTATACTATGACTTTTTTTTGCTGAAATTTTGAACATAGTATACTATGACATTTTTCCATGAAATTTTTCGACATGCTGTACTATGACGTTTTTTCATTGAATTTTTCGACATACTGTTCCATGACTCTTTTTACATGAAATTTTGCACTATACTATCTTGTTTTTTTTTTTTACATTAAAACAATCAACGTATTATGCTATGAACACTTTACGTGAAATTTCTTGACATACTATGCTATGACATTTTTCCAATAAATTTTGTTGTCAAACTATATGAATTTTTCTCTGATTGCATTTTTGACATACTCTTTTATGATTTTTTTAATGAAATTTTTAGATATGCTATGACATTATTTGTTTTCTACTTGAAAAGAATCCAAATACTATACTACAACAATTTTTCATGAATACTACAAAAAATAATAATAAAATACTACACTATAACATTTTTCAACATACTATATTATAACTTTTTTTTACAGAAAATCTTTCGACATACTGTCATAATTTTTTTACATAAAATGAATCCACACTGTATAATGACATTTTTTTTATTTTTCGACACACTTTACTACTTTTTTTATAATACTTTTTCTTTTTTACATGAAATTTTTCAACATGCTCTATTGACTTTTTAATGAAATTTTTAGCTTTGCTATGACATGATTTGTTTTCTACATGAAATGAATCTACATACTATACTATGATGTTTTCCCATGAAATTTTTTGATATGTACTATGACTTGTTTTTACATTAAATTTTTCAACATACTCCAATGACTTTCATGAAAATTTTAGCACTGCTGTGAAATGTCAGAGTCATAATATAGTATGTTGAAAAATGTATAACAAATGTCATAGTATAGTATGTCAATAAAAAGTCATAGTGCAGTATGTCAGAAAACCTAATGGTATTCAAAGTCAAAAAATTTACTACAAAATTCATAGTATTGCGTGTTGAAATATGTTTTTGCAAATTCAGTAGTATGGTAAATTTAAAGAAAGTAGAGGGAGAGGTGTGGAGAAAGCTTATGGAAGCAAAGCCATGGAGAGTCATGGAGAGTTGAGTGACACAGCTGCTGGTTATTTCACTAATCATGTCTGCCCTGCTTCTGGGATGAAGGAAATACACTTGCAACAGACACACTGGAAAGAGGAGCAGAGCTGCATCCTGAAAATGTGTCAAAGTGTCTGTGACAAATTCTGTGAGTTGTAAAGATAAAAACTGTTAAACAGCTCAAGTTGTCCCGCGTGTGTTATGTGACCACGCGTTGTAGCCCAGAAGCCTACCTCGACACACACAGCAGCAAATATGACTGATTCTCAGCCAATGGAATTGCTGGCTCGCATGCTGGGGGAGAATGAAGTGATGTACCATGGGTAGGCGGCGGTGAGTGGGTGGGTGGCAGCTGGAGGTGCTCCAGACCCAGACGGAGAGGCAGACCCAGCTGCTTGGAGAGCTGCTGTCCCGGTCAGGGGCTGCGTCTCCAAGTCTTTCACCTCTCTCACTCTCTGACAGCACCCTGCAGAAAATGGCGTTGGAGGATGACCCCCAGACCTTCCTGGAGACGGTCGAGGTGGCTTGCAGCTGGCTCGCAGTGGAGTGGCCAGTGCTCCTGCTTCTCTTACTTGGGGGGAATCCCAGATGGCAGCGCTTGGCCTGCCAGCATCCTTTTGGGGGAGGTACAAGGACATAAAAAAAGCTGTCGACCTCAATGTGGGTACGGTGCTATCATCCTGCAGACCTGACAGCCCCCATTATCCTCACGGAGGATCATCCCAGAGGCCAGGTATCAGAGGGTCAGCCACCAGCATCCACCCATTCAATTCCGGCACTTTGTTGGAAAGAGGCCCCGCGCCATCTCCCCAGCACCACACACACACTGCCAGACCCTCACCCCTTCCCCGCTCTAATTTTCCCTCTCTCTACATCTCAGGTTCCAGTCGCTATGGGTGCTGCTCTTGAGCCAAAGGGGGCTCCTCAGGCGCTATGGCAGGGCTGCTGGAAGAGTGTACACTTCTGCAGACAGTGCCTGTTCATGGAGCCATGTTGTTCGTGTTCCCGGCCCACCAAAATCCTCTCCCAGTCCAGGTGGGACAGCATTCCGATAAGGAGTCAAGGGGGTATGCTGGTGGAGTTGGACTGAACACAGGCTATAATCCACCAGAACCTGGTTTGACCTGGGGAATTGGTGGAGGCATCATGGGTGGATATTAAGATGTGCGCATGTTGATGTTCACAGGTGTCCGGTGGTGCTGGTAGAAATTACACATTCGGGGGAAAAATATAATAGGCTGCAGTTAGCTCCTGCTTGAAGCAACCCCTCATTTTGGGCACGGATTGGCCTGGGTTGAGTAGCTTACTGGGGCAATGTGTAGGGATGTGTTCACAGCTGACACGAATATCATAGTCAGAAAAGAGAGTTTTGTTTTGAAACAAAATTTTGAATTGAGCCATGCTGGTTTTGAAAAAGCTGACTTTTCAGAATGAAACGGATCAAGGTGCGCTGTGCTCAGTGGTGACGTAAGGGTGAGGGAGAGGTGTGGGGAAGGCTCATGGGAGCAGAGCCAGGGAGATTTGATGGACACAGCTGCTGATCATTTCACTTATCAACTGTCTCTTTCAGCAGCGTTCTGGTTCTGGGATGGAGGAAACACTGGTAGCGGACACACTGGAAGACACAGACAGAATGAGGAGCAGAGCTGCATCCTGAAAAGAAGTCAACGTGTCTGTGATAAAGTGTATGAATTGTAAAAATAAAAACAGCTAAACGTTCAAAGTTGTCCTGTGTGTGCTGTGTGTTGGAACCCACGGGGTTCAAGTCATAGCGTAGTATGTCGAAAAAAGTCAAAAGAAAGTCATACAATAGCAATACATATAAAAAGTCCTGAAAAGTAAAAACAAAAATAGATTATAGTATGGCATAAAAAGTCATTGTATGGTCAGTAATAAAAAGTAAAAAGTATAGTACATATGTTGAAAAGTACTGTTTACTGTATCCTTTCCACTGGTGAAGTCTACATGTGTGCTGCTCATTGACAGTTTTCCTATTAAAGACAAAAACATGTCAAGTTAACATATACAGTGCAGTGGTAAACATCTAAATTAATTCAGAGTCATATTCACCACAATAGACACTTTTCCACTCATGAGCAAACTGTTTCATTTGATCGCCTCTGCTGCTGCTTCATTAGCCTTGCACTCTGTGCATGTTTCATTTCTGCTTTGACTGATTAGAGTTACTGAGCTGTAATGCTTCCTATCCGTCATATTCTGACAGTGAATAATTTCCAGACCACGAGGCAAAACAGATTAATCTGACGAAACTGACAGAGACACGTTGATTAGTAGAGACATGACCCTCTTTACAGGTCATGACAGTGTTGGGTGTCAAGTCGGGACAAACCGTAATTAACTCTTCATGTAAAAGAGTAAATAGAGACAACAAAGCTCATAAACCAGTGCCTAGAAGGCTACACATATTCCAATCACACCAGAGTGACGAACTTAAGACAAGCTTTATATTGAGCTGTGGTACCCATGGTCAGGGCCCTGGCCCTTCAGACACACGTATGGTTTCTCTTTGGGTTAAAATGGGCCATGTATTCCTTTCATTTGTTGCCAGAAACTGGCCCTCAGCAACAGACCTCAATCATCACAAAGCAGGAAAGTAGAACATGGTCAGCTGTGCTGGCCAGAGGATAGTTCAGATCCAAGGATGAGTAAAAGTCCTCTTTGCAGAGAGCTGATATAACGTAGCTGCCTTCAAAGTTTTGGGGCATACCGTAAAAAAAGTTCTCAACTTTAGTTTCTGCTGCTGGTGCTGTTTATGGTTCACGAAACACTTTGCAGAAGAGAGTTGAGGAAGCAGATATGACTGAGACTGCAGTATTTAAAACTCAGTGCACCACTCATTTGCAGTGCACAGGTATTCCTAATGGGCTTCCTCAGTGTATTATCCAGAGTTATGTCAAAAAGTGCTCTGTCTTTGCACGAATTGTTATCCTGGAAATCCACCGGTGGTAATGCTGATTGTGGCCAACGCAAAGAAACTATTTCAGCAGGTGAAAAATTGCAGGCTTTCAAAATCATTTTCCGTACTGCAAAAGCATTTTCCCTCTTTCTATTTTACAGTCAGTCGTTCCTCTGACGTTGATGTGCCAGATCTAGAGTATATACTGAAGTTAAAAGTGTGGTTATTGGCTATCACGTGCCTGAGATATTACGTGACGCATAAGGCTCTTACAGTCTCCCTTGAGCACCAACAAATCATCCAAATGACAAACTCGCTGGCCAACCTGTTCATCCCAACTCGTCACATACTGATGCTTAGTTTGGACCAAAAAGACCCAGAAGTTACATTTCTGTTCTCTACAGTCAACTGTTTACTAACAAGTTTGACATATGAACTTAAAGCTGCAGTGAGTAGAAATGGAGCAAATATGATTTAAAAAAAAAAAGGTATTTCTCTGAAACAGTCACTACATCGTGATGGTAATGCACAAGACAGGTAATCTGAAAAAACACCATGTGCCTCTGTGTCCTCCGGTACTCCTAATGGCATCAACAACCAATCCGAGCTGAGCTGAAGCCTGCCTTCTCTGAGCAGCTGTCAATCACTCGTAAACTCCAATCAAACGGTCAAACTAGGCAGCACTGATAAAAACACGAATCAATATTCTGTTAATGTAATGACTATTTCTCATGTAAAATCTTTTCAGAAATATCTTGTCGTGTACGGTTTAACTGTAAAATGATAAAGTTTGTTACCTGGCAGCCATGTTGAGCATGTTAAGATCAGGTCAGCTAACACCAAGTACCGCCCACCAGCCAGAGCACAGCCAATAGGAATGCTCTCTCTCTCTGAAATGACCAATGTGATTGGCCAAAATCTCCTGTCACTGACTACATTTTTAAAGCCTCAAAACAGAGCCATGAGGAGGTGCCAAAGTCTAGTTTTCTAGAGGTTTAAAGGTTATTATGGAATATTTTGTCCAGCGATGCCAAAAACTTGTTGCCTACTGAAGCTTTAAACGATGACAATACATCACTGTTGTTTTTACAGATTGTTTCTGCTGCCCCCAAGTGTACATATGTTAACAGGTTTTAAAAATACTGTTTTGACCACATGTACATCACAAACCAAGACCAAACAACAATGTGAAACAAAGCTAAATCCATCCATGTCTGAAGTAGCGTCTCGTCGGTGGCCAGATAAACACAGGAAAAACTGCTATCGATGTCACATCAGAGATCAGGGAGTCTGTCTTATTTCAGTTTCCAACGAGAGCCGTGTTTAGCGCTCTGTAATGCTCCTGCAAGGTTGCAGACAGCAGACTGCTTCATAATATGGCTGCATTCTTCCCTCTTGCTCACTGCAGGCCAACAGGGCTGGATGATCACTTTTCTGTCTGCCTGGGGAGCATGCTTCTGTTTGAGATAAAGTGACCATTATAGTGACCAAAAAGGGCAACACATGAATGTGAGGGTCTTTGCCTGGAGAGTGAAGAAACCACTGATCATTCTGAAATGAATAGAAAGGTTGGGGATTGGAGGATGAAAATGGTAGCTGGGGAAAATTATATGGAGGACAATGGCTGAAGAGAACAAAGGTGGAATGGCTACAACAAAGAAAAACAAAGACAAAGAAGAGGAGATTGGTAAAAAGCCTAAAATAGAGAGGAGAACATTACCAGAGAGAACGGTGGAACAAGGCTGAAGGCCAATATATATGAGATAGGGTGGGCCTCTTCACAAAAGAGCTGACAGAAGAAAAGTGATTTAAAGAGAGAAAAATATGATGCTGAGGGTTATGGTGGCAGGTAAATACCATAAGGTAGCGACCCGCTTGTTCTCAGTTCAATAACTCAGTCCTGTGGGACAGTCTGAGGGGAGACACAGTGTGACAGCTCATTCACACCACTGTCTTCCCTGCTCACCATCTTGTTGAGTTCTTATCCATTAATGGAGCATGTAGTGGACAGTAGTTAAAGAATGTGAATTCATCATTAGCTCTGACATAAACCTGTTTTATCTTTGGTTCACACTGAAATATTGCAACCATTTTTAGGTAGATTGCATTGGAATTTTGTTCAGACATTCATGGTCTCCAGAGGCTGAATCCTACTGACTTTGGTGATCCTTTGACTTTTTATATAATGCCATCATCAGGGCAAAATTTAAATGTGTCCAGTGCTTTGGTTTATGACCAGTTATCATGCTAACTGGCTAAACTAAGATGAACCTGGTAAATGTGCTTATGGCTTGTTCAGCTATACTGGAAATAGGATTTGGCGGTTGTGTTAAATCTGTCCCAAAAAAGGTTATGAGCAAGCTGTTATTAGTCTCCCCCATGGACATAAAATTGGTTTTGCTGGTATGAAACATGGAATTGTTTCAAAATCAAGTTTGTGGTGATGTGGAGGGATCGTGATGGAAGACGCCGATAGCTTTCCACCAGCTCAAAGCTTCAGTAGGCATTATATTTTTGGCATCAATGGGCAAAAAATCCATAATAACATTTATAAATGAAAGGTTTATGAATGTAACATTAGACTGTAATGATCCTCAAACCTAACTTCATGGTTAGTTTCATGGTAGATGATAGATCAATATTGTTTACAGATTATTTCTGTTCATCTTAACTCATTAATATTATACAGTATATATTAGAATTGGAAAGACACTATTGCCTTTTATGAGCAGGACTCAGGACTCGACCCTGACCTGGTCTTGACTGCCTTAGGATTTGGTCTTGACTCAAACTTGACTAGACCTGGTCGTGGACTTGACTACAGCCCTGGAATAGAAGCTGTGTGAGTCCCACTGGCCAGCTAATCGCTGCCTCACTGCACAGCGCTCATCCAGGGGTTACCGCTGATAACGCCGTCCCATGGCGGCAGGACCACATTGTCGCTGAAGCTTAACGTCCATCCTCCGGTTCCCCCTTTGGTTAAAACTGTGAACGCTATCAGCACTGCTGCTGTTGTTAGCAAATGTTTGTACCGTTATCACCATTAGCACCAAGCTGCCAGCATCGACATCTCTGTGGTCAGAGCCACATGAAGGAAAGCAGTCCTGACTGGATAGGCTGTAGCTGCTACGATAGTGGGCCAATCACAGCATTAGACCAAAGAATGATTGTTGTGATCGGCTACGAGCAAAACTATAGAATTTTTTTTTTTCTATCTGGGCACAAAAAGGATCAATTGCAGGTACTGTTTGACAATACTGTGTTATTGCTGTCCTTGAAAGCATCAAGTATTGATACCCAGCCTCAAACATGAGATTTAGTGAGTCTTCATATCTGAGTGATCGGCAGCACTTAAAACCTTACTGAACAGTATACTGTACCTGAGCCAGTAAAGAAAATATTCAGATAAGTGAAAACTCAATAGCAACACAATTTCCCTTAAAGAAAACATTACACAGAGCATGCAAGTGTTATGTCGTTCCACCTCCATGCTCCACGTCCTGGCTGTGGCTGCTATCAACCAGTCACCGGTTATACTGTATTTCTATTCAGCATCACCAAACACTGTTTGCTTGTGCGTAGTCAGGCCTGCAGCATCTGCTGGAGGATGTTAAATCAATCCTTCCACACTAGATTTCACCCACATCATCCCTATAACAGTGAAGATGCCCTCTCAGCACCTGACTCTGACTCTTTTAAGTCCACTGAGCCTCCTGTTTTGTGCAGTAAAACACAAATTTTGATTTATTGACTTCTCTAAAACCACAAGCTCCACAGCTCAATACTTCAGTAAACTGAGTTGTTGATCTCTTTAATACAAACACAAACCTACTGCTGAGGTTCAGCTTTAGAAATAAGTCCTGACTCAATGTATATACTGCCAGAAGAATGAATTAACGTCTTAAAGGAAAGCAAATCAATGAAAGTTTTGGAGACTATCCTGTTGGTCAAAATTCTTTAAAAGTTTAAAAGGTGTAAGTTTAGACACTGGTGCTGGAATAGGGGGGCCAATGAGACATTTTAATCCCCCCACTATTACTAAGTGCTACTAAAGCGGTAATGTCTAAGGTTGGTATTACAGTCATAGAACGTCTAAGCATATGGCGTCTAAAATGTTGGACCTCTATCCAAACATAATCAACCTTTGTGTAGCCTAATTCAAATTAAATCAAATTGATCTGACATCGCGCCACAGCCTAGGTAGGCCACCACAGTTTCATCGCCTAACCCAAGCCCTCAGGATGTGGACCGGGCTTTGAAGCAAATTTTACATAGTGGAGAAACTATGGTACTACAATTTCCATGTCCATGACATGATGCCATTGGACTTACATCAGTAAAGTTGTGAAACTATCTATTAGCTGAATACAGAGTTATTTCCCTCTGTTTATATGAATGTGACCCAGACCAGGGCTGGAGCGAGGAGATTCAAGTAATTTTATATGCGGAAGTCAAGCTCTTTTTGCCTTCATGCGCCACTAAGCAGCTTTCATTGGAATGAAGGGGGCCCTGCCTCCAATGCTGTATCCACTTCTCTTTATACAGTACATCCATTGTTTAACCTTTCAGTATCACTCCATGTCTGAGAAAAAACATTAGACTTAGCTTAGGGACCATGAGTCTAACTCCTGCCAACACGGGGCAGGTTACAGATAACAAGTATCAACAGAGTTAGTTGCCATCGCTACAAAATGGATAGGTGTAAGGTTTACTTCTATGGAAGGGTGGACTGAGTCATGCATCCACCTGCTAAACAACATGCAACACTGCGTAAAGACGAGGTTTGGAGAGAGGACCAGGACTGCAGCAGACGTACGCCAACCACTGCCTCCGCAGCATCCACGACAGAGATCATGGACGCAAGTGGATTGGTAACCAGAACTTGGTGACCAGAGAAAGTGGTGCAACATCCTCACCAAGCTAAGCAACACATCACTTATAAAAAGGCAAGCCTAATACAAGCAGTTATCAAGGTCATCCTGCTGATGCTGGACAGGTTTTAAATGGCAACATAGAATAATGTAGATAAAGAGTCAAATAATGAAATCAATACAATGCTCGTCTGTTTTGTTGTATGTTCCATAGCAACTGTCTCGGTATGTGCAGACAGGAGGGCCTATTTTACTGTGAACATTATTATTTTTTTAATCGAAAACAATCATATTGCCACGCGTCATATTGACGCTTTGAGTCAGGTTGAACAATGCTTAGCTGTGACAAGATACCACGGCCTGTCATGAGCTATTGCTTCAGTACAGGCCAGAGTCTCATCATTAAGACTGATCACAGCAATGTGTTTTAAAAGTAAATGGGATAAAATTTCAACATTGTCACATGTAGTGCTTCAACATTTTGCTGTATTGTTAGTGTTTGTGTGTTGCTATTTTAAAAAGGGAAAACCTAAAAATAGAAGTCTGAAACATCAATATGACGCATGATCCAATCAACGGATTCCTTCACATGTCTAGTTTTTGTTAGTGGAAAAAGCTTTTAGTAGGCTAGTAGGCTTTTAATGTTTTACGGTGGGAGCCATTAAAAGCAGGTGGGGCAATTGATGTCATTCTCTACATGTCAGAGCAAAAACCTTTTAGTTGCAAAACTAAAATATGAACCTCATCCTCAATTATGTATCTTATTTATGTATATTATAGTGTCTAGGGGTAATAGTTGTATCTCATACATTGCAAATTTCCACACACATTTTCCTGGCTACGGTCAAACAGGAAGCTAATGTTCAAACTTGATTGTCTATTTATTAAATAAACTGTTACTTACAGCCGGTGCACTTTCCAGTATTGTATCGTGTTCGAGACTGACAGCAACATGCAGTTAAGAGGTAAACTGCTCAACACTAGTGTGTGTGAAGTTATAGATGTAAATCGAAGAGGGAAATCTAATCAAAACTGAATATGTCAAAACACAGAAATGAGTCATAAAAAATAAAGTAGTAGCTGGATTTTTGTACAGCTTATTCACGGCAAAGTAAATGAGGACATCAACAATGCTATTAGAAACATATCTCATCAGAGGAGGATGCCTCACAATAAGGGTGCTCTTCAACTTTATCCTCAGTCTCAAACACATTCTCCTCTATTTCACTTTCGCTGTCAAAGAGCTGTGGATACACATCAGAAAACTTGTTTAGAGGTAATTTTGAATTGAGAGAGAGCATAAAGAGAGTGCACACAGATCAGCAAGAGAAATGGTTTAAAAGGCTGCAGCACAAACTTTTATATGTCCGGCCCTACCTTATGTTGTGCAAACAAACAATATCCTCACAGGAACCATATTTCCCTATAGGTTTTCTGTAGGTTTAAATTGTTGAGGTCAAGGATAAAAGAGGGGTACATTTGGGGATGACAGGAGGGTGAAAGGAACAGTGTGTAGGATCTGGTAGTATCTGAAGCTGAAGACTCTCCCGTGTGCCAGACGTGTTGGAGAGCTACGGTGGCCAAGGCAATAACATGAATGGCCCTCTCTAGAGCCAGCTGTTGGAAGAGTAGAGTGCTAAGAGTGTGTACATGGGAAGTGAGTGGTGAAGCAAGAGAGAGAGAGCAGCAGTGGCAAGAGCATGAAACGTTATTGACTCTGGCCCAAGTCGCCATGAGCTACTATAGAAACAACATGGCGGTGCAACATGGTGGACTCCGTGAAGAGGACCCGATCCCTGTGTAGAAATAAATGTCTCATTCTAAGGTAACAAAAACACGGTGATTCTTACTTTCAGGTGATTATACACTAAAGAAAACATATTGATAATATTATATTCCATTTCTGTCAATAAATGGCCATTATTGTTACACATTGGTCCCTTCAAGCATTTTCTTCTTTAAGCCTCTGAGAAATTAAGCTGCTTGTGCTGAAACACATTTAATAATACATTTTAAATGTAGCGTCATTACCACTTAAATTTGAAAAACCATTCAGAATGTAGGCATTCATGACTGAGGCTAAATTAATTTTTCACTGTATAATAATTTTAATTCAAGTTCAAAAACAATGTTGAAACTATTATAGACACACAGCCAGTAATGGACGCATGCAGGGCAGAACTTGGCCGGTACCTTCTACTAATTAGAATGATAAAAACACCTCCTATCTTGCAACCCCTACTCCTACCAGTACAGGGAACTGCAGTGCCAAGAGTTGAATAGAAATAAGAGTCCTAAAGCTCTGCCCACACACTCCGGGGCTTCAGGATAGACACCAAACAATCTGGCCCAACCAAATTATCTCAAAAACAAAAAGAAAATTACATCAAATACTGGAATGAAACCACCAAATCTCAAACTAAATTCAAACTCTATCTGACCCTGAACAGAGAGTACACGGTGGCAGAGTACCTGACTATCATGACTGAAAACACTGACAATGAACAAAGTGAATGACTCAGCCTGGTCATAGAGACAGGCTATCAGAGGCAGAACAGTCTAGCCGGAGAGGCTAGGCTGTGTTCACTTTGTAATAAAAGAGATGGAGATCTCACTCCTTACTGTGCTGGAGAAGTATAAGGCTATGAGATATGCTTTCTTTGAAAAAATAAATAACACATATCCTGAGTTTATCCCTCTCCCCAATCCTCAGAAACTGCCATATTAGCATTAGCTGCAAAATGTGTTGACTGTTGCCATAGAATAAGAGGTACTAAGAGCTCTAAAGTGTTTCTGATTGATTAGAAGAAGAAGAAGAAGAAGATATTCCTTTAATAGTCCCACAGGGGGGAAATTCAGTTTTACCCTCTTTTCACACAAAAATATGGAAGGGGAAGTGGGGGGGGGGTTCCAAGCGCAGGGGGGGGTTGGTGCCTCGGGGCCCGGGAGGAAGCCCCCCCCAGTTGGGGGGGGCCCCCCCCCCCCCCACCCCGGCCCCCCCCGTACATTTGTTAAAGAATATGTTTAAATCTATTTGTTAAATTGTGATTATTTCTTGTGTGAAATGTAATTATTCAATAATATGTAATTTAGCTTTCACAATAATGTACCATGAATATTCATGCCAATAAAGCTTATTTGAATTTAAAACTATTTTTCTTATTGGGTGCAGTGGCCAATCATCTCAAGGGGAGGAAGTAGAACCCAGAGGGATATTGAAGGGCAAGTGCAGTATATGCATGGTGGGAGGGGTTACTGGCCATCATAGTGGGAGAGAAAAAAGGTTGTAGAGATTGAAAGGCAAGAAGCAGCAGCAACTACAGATGTGCGAAGGAGAGTATGAGACAAAGCAAAGTCAGTCCACTTGGAAAGTGTAGAAAAGGAATCACTGGGATGCAGCAGCAGGACTAAATTCACACAGGTACAACCTATGAAGTGCATCCATCTCCCTTAGTAACCGCAAGGAACGCTCGTGCACTTTGTTTTCAGAAAATAGCTTCAAATATTTCATTTTCTTTCTTTGGCTGTCAGAAAGCTCCAGAAGCAGAGCCATAGCTGCCACTAAGGACACTGGGGTCATGTCTTTGGTATTTTAACAGGTTCAGTTTTGGTGGAAGCTGGATGTGGAAATAGTTTGCTAGGATATTGACAACTGACATTTATTTTGAAATTTAGGCACTTAGCTCCAGTAGCCAGTGTCATATTCTAAAGTATATTTATACAAAGGTTTGTATGATGTCTTATGAAAAGGTTGTTCTGCCTTTTTTCCTCCAAATGCCCAGCAACATGTGTCAATCTCCGTTCATTACACGCATGCAGTCTTTTCAAAACGAACTTCCGTCTTCACGGGAAACAACTTCCTTAGGTTTAGACAAGAAAACTACTTAGGTTTAGGAAAAGACTGTGGTTTGGCATACAACAACTCTGGAAGTGGCATTACTTACATACATAATAAAGTACATAAATTATGTGACAATTACATTAACGTTGACTTCTGGTTTCACATGGGACACCAACTGCCATCTCCTGGGTGAAAATCTGGTATTTTTTTGACCCATCCCATCCAGACCTCCCCCCTACGTGGAGTTCACATATAATTCCTGGTTCACCATTACATGAATTACACAAACACACTGTATGAGACAAGCCAGCATATCCTGTAGTATAACCTTTTATAATAGTAATTTCTTTTTTAAACCAAACCAGGAAACAATCAGCTACCTAAAACTTGTGACCTCAATATTAAAATACAACACATCACCAATCTTGGAGGGTTTAGCATTTGTTTGACTGTCTTTATATTAGTTATTCCTTTTCATTAGCTATTCACTGTGTATTGCACAGTGTGTTGCCAGCCTGTACAATGAGTGGTGAGGTGATGTAAATTCATGATGAATTTCCAAATGCAAATGTACAAATTTGAATCCATCATTAAATTATAGATGCAGTCCACAGGATATAGAAAAGTATATTGTAGGGATGCTGATGAGGAGGAAACAGCAGAAGTTAGATACAAGCTGCACAGTCAGCAAGTGGATAGGTCAACGTAGAGAAATGTGAAAGTTAAATACAGTGGAACAATCTGAGCTGCTCAGTAAGATGATGGTGAATATTAGAGCATAACAATGTCAAAAACATGACAAAATCATCTTAACTAAAGGTCCATTCAGAAGTATTGCGGAGCATTCAACAGAGCTAAAAGAGAGCAACTTACATTCACCAAACACACAACTCCAAATTAATCATACTGTCACTGCTGGATGTGTAAATAAGCAACTGTACAACTGCAAAAGTTCACCACATAAACTTTAAAAATATTGATGTCTTAATGTTGTGTTTATCACCTGTTTCCGCTGCCCCCAAATGGCCCAAAAAATTAAATATCACAGGTTGAACCCCCATAAGAGAAAGACTGGAACAGTGTACATATCACATCTCGAACAACGATCCAAACCACTCAATTTAATTTGAACTCTCAAAGTTAGTTTCATTAATTGAGGACATTCCTAGACAACCAACATCTAATACAAGTGCATTTACTCAAGTAGTGTATTTTCACAATAAGTACAACTTTGAGGTGTGTTATAATATTTCCTTTTCATATAGGATCTGAATATCCTGAATATGCTAAAAGACATAAACAGAACAGACTGATTGAACTTGAGCTGGTTTAGAATAACAGTATTATACAGTAAATGTATCTATAACACTGAACCTCAAAGAAAGCACATAGTATAAAGGGCCCAAAATCATGCCCTGGTGAACCCCACAATAAAGTGGATTCCACCAGAAACAAGGACAAAGCTAAATAAATCCAGAGCTGATTCATTGATACCAACCAATCTGACCAGAGACATGATTTAAGATATTATGATCCAACATGTCAAACACTGAGCTCAGATCAAGAAGAAAAGGGAATAATGACTAGAGGTGTAAATCACGTTTCATCATAATGCAATTATATATACAGTATATATATCATATATTCTCTGGACAAAAATATGATATATGCTGATATCACAAAGTCTGCCACACTGCAATTTTGGTTTGATTCAAATCAGGGGCCTGTGATCAATATGACTCGACAACGTGCTCCTATTTAAGACAATCACCTCACAAAAAGCTATTCAAATATGATTGGATCGTTACACCCATATTTATGACAGATTTCCAGCAAACAATATATCATGTGACCAAAGCTATGAAAACACAGACGTTAAACTGGAAATTCGTGAACATGTTACTGACAGAAGACATCCATTAAGCAGGATTTAGCTTGACTTGATGAGAATCACTTTATGGACACAGAGCGTCTATGTGGTGATGCACAATTCAAAGGTCAGGTTCACAGATTAGAACAAGTCAAGTAGAAATAACATTGTGGTCCCTTGAAATAAATGTAGCCCGTTACCATCAATCATATAATAGCGATAATAGCAATAGCGAATATAATTTGCCTCTCCCATCTGACAGTAAGAGTAAGCAGCTACTACCGGAAACTGAGGCAGAAAATCCTACAAAGCGTCCAAGAAAAGTTTCTGGAGTGGATGGTCTAAATTAAAAAAAAAGAAACTCAGCATTCAGATGAAAGATTAAAGTAAAAAAGAAAATTGCCCAGGAAGACTGGCATAAGTGCACAGATGCGGGAAAGTCGCTATAGACACCATAACTCTGGTCTACTGCGAAATAAAGAAAGCTTTCCCTGGAGGCAAAAGGCTTAATCAGCATTGTGTGAACTTGTTTTGTTTTGAATGTGATGGGCATTCGTTTATATGTTTAAGTCCCACACTCCAGCTTTAACAGTACTTGAAATCTTGAAAAGGACTCTTGTAGAAAGGTGTGATACACACCTCATTAGCTGCTGATTGACAAGCAGACATTTGGCTCTTTAAACCCTGTGAGATAATCCTTTTTGCACATATCCAGTCTTTTTAAACCTCTGGTGTCATTATTAAGTGGGGCCAAAGACAAAGCTTTTAGTCTTTTGTATCTAAAGAAAAAAGAAAATGAAGCTCAAATATCCCTGCAAGTAGTGTTAAAATCTTTCCAAAGGTCGTGTAAAGCGAGCGCTCCCAGGGAAAACTGAAACTCTGGAAGAATTAATGAACAGAAGCTTTTGAGGATTACATGCAAGATGGGTGCCTTATGCAAATTTACATTATCTATATACTTTAAAATCCATAAGAAAAGACAAGGTCATGGGTAGTGGATGTCTGTTTTCATATAAGCACGAGACATAGTCAGCACCAGGAATGTGTCGTAGGAGCACAGCTACTGATAAACCAGAATGAGAAAGATATAAAGGCCTGTACACTCAATATTTAAATTATTTCAATGGTAAAAAAAAATAACCAAGTGGCAGAGGAGACGATGTCTCTGTAAACAATAAACACCATGCAGCAAACATTTATAGCCAAGCTGTGAGATATAGCTGCACTGAATCTTAATACATCTTTGTGATCCAAATGCACAGCCTTCAGCTGTCACATCTCTTTTCTTCACCAATAACATCTGTTGAAGAAGCATTTATTTTGCATGATGTTTTTTATAAGCTCACAGTGCAGGCCAACACTTTAATAATTCTGTTACATCTGGCTTAATAACTGTTTGTTATAGCAATCAGCAGACATTAGCTGAGGTTGAACACAGATTTTAAGATGCGGCGAGATCCACCCCAAAGCTAGCAGAGACGTACCTGGCAGCTCCTCACTGAGTGACAGAATAAAGATGATATCTGATGCACTGCCTCCAATTTGTTACCTCATCCAGCTCCAAATCAAGCTGGAAACCTTTGATGCAAAATGGCTTTTAACTGATAAATTAAAAATGTTCTTTGCCCTCAGCATTACAGGAGTCTAGAAATGGGACTATGCCACATTTGTGGCCACTGATGACTATTATGGGATAATTATGGATGCTAACATAGTTTTATAACAGCATAGTCTGCTCTCATACGCCATTTGTAGCTATATCCACAGAAATGATGCATAAAATCCATTTGTGTGTAATCCACATAACTGTGAATAAGGAAATATAAAGAGCAGCCATGTAGGAGGAGGTCTGGGTGGATGGGTGGGTCTAAAAAATAACAGAGTTTCACCAGGAGACTGGCATTTGTGCCTTGTGTGAAGTCATAAGTCAGCATTGATACATTTGTCACGTAATTTATGTACATAACACCATTTCCAGTGTTATTTGAAGCCAAACCACCATTTTTTCCTAAACCTAAATTGTTTTGTTGCATAATTCTAACAAAGTCAATCTTTTCCTAAGCCAAACTAAACAGTTTCACTGCCTAAATCTAAGGAAGTTGCCATCTGTAAAGATGGAAGTTTATTTTGAAAAGACTGAATGCATGTAAAAAGGGGAAATTGGCCCATGCTGCTGGACATTCGTAGCAAAATGAATGAAAAACATAAAAGAATAGATATAACACAAACCGCTGTATGAGAATATGTTGAACAGTAGTACTGACAGGAGACTACTTTTGTCCTTTCATTACAACAAAGAAATGTGAGCTCTCAGACCATCCAACAATAACTACCCCAATTATTATCATTCTAAAATACGACAGAGCTACAATGTAAAATGCAAAGAAATGACATTCGCATGTAAAAATCTCAGTTTCAGGCATTTTAAGAGACTTAAAATGAATGTTACTGAGCAGACACAAAAGTTAATGCTTTACTCTGTCTTATCTCATTCTACAGCACCTGATTTTATGAACTATGCAAGTGTTCTCCTGAGGTGTAATCATTTTTAATTTAAAGAGGCCCTGAGCAAATTAACTTTAATGTTGAACATAATTTTAACACATTTTTAGGGAATTCTTCAACTGCATTATATAAGACAATCAGTGGGCATATGTGAAGTTGTGTGTTTGACATAAAATTTTTGGCATGTGATGTGAACATCCATCAACTACCTGTGATCACATATCCTACTCAGGGTCAGTCCATCACAGGGCTGACACATAGAACATAGAGACAGACAGCCATTCATGCTCACATTCACACCTACAGGCAACCTGCAAGCCGGAGAACCCGGAGAAAACCAACACTAACATGGAGAGGACATGGAAAACTCCACACAGAAGGGCACACTGTTATATACAGTATACATATTAAAACTATGTATATGTACAAGCTAATTAATACATTTTCTGTCAACATGTCATTACTGTGCCAACATCTGGCTCAGAGCACTGGCCTGGTTTGTTTTTTGTGTTGCTTGCATTGGTGTTCTGTCTCTGTAACACTGGGTGACAGCTCCATTGCTCAAACCTGCCAAATAAATCTTGGAAACATGCAATAAAACCCCTCATTAAGCTTCTTAATTCAACCGCAGTTTGGTGGTGACGCTTTGAGCTGTTCCATCGTTAGCATACAATATTTCCAGGATACTCGCCGTCTGTCTGCACAGACCCTGCTGCATATGGCTGCTTCTGCTTTGATCAGGATAGATGAGTCATGGACGCTGCCATAATTTAGGCATGATGTGCATGAGTGCATTGCATCGGAACAGACAATGGCCTCAGTCTGCGTTGCCCTGCTTGCATAGATGTGATGTTGCAGTCTGCCAGTACCACGTGGATTTCAGCCAGTGTAAAATATTTTGTGGAGCTTGCTGGTAGAAATTCACAATATTTGTTCCAGCTGAGGTGCCAGGACCACAGGGCTTCAGTGCCTCGGTGCCACTGCATGTTCCCACTTGACAGCCATATTTTCAGAATAGGAGCAACCTAAATAAACTGTTATGGATCAACTCATGAGCCACAGCAAAACAGAGAGGTGTATGAGGTCAAAGTAGAACAATGTCTGCCTGTATTTACAAAATGGATTAAAGAGGAGCACTGTGGGGGTGTTGTAATCAGATAACTTTGCTCCTAAAACCCAGAAACCCGTGAAATTTGGAAAAAACATGAAAAAAAGAGTGAGTTTCACTCTGTGCTGCTAGAGACAGGCTCATGGGGAGAAGAGACATCTGCTGTAACACAATAAGTATATGACAAGTATTGAGTAATCAAATTAATTAATACAGATCTGATCATTAATTATTGTTGAGCTAGTAAAATGCATAATACTTTATACTACGGCCATTGAAAATTCTGGAAACTGATTGGCTGGAAGGAGAGGATTACATTTTAGTAAGCTGATAGAATAAATAGAAATTTGTGATGCAGCTGTGTATGGGAAATTTAAAATGCCTGAATTAAAACAATTCAAAGTGACATACATAACACATTATTACACAGCTTTGTTGAATACTCAATTCTAATTGATCAGCCAGGGTGTTGCTATGTATAACAGACTGTTGCTGTGGGCACAGTTCTGATGTTTTGTGTAAAATTATTAATTTCCTGAGTAAGCGACTGTGTAATAAACCCCTTCAGGATGATGGTTTATGTCACAACGACTGGCTCACTGCACATTGTCCCTTACTTATATGTATTTCCCTTTAATCTACGCATTTGCTCTGTTATTGCTAAATGAAAAATATTACTGGGTACATTGAAAATATTTGTAAAATTTATCAGAAAAATGTTGGTCAACTTGTAAACTTCACTTTTTCCAAGTAACCAAATTTCCAAATTAAATGTGTTTTCAGATTTAAGGTATTTCCATATGTAATATGTAATGTTTGTAAACACATTTTGCTTTCAAAGTTGGGCCCTCATCCTCAACTCAGTGATGGTGGAGCAAGTTATAGAGTGAATGAAGAGAGGGAGCGGCATAAGTGTAGAACAAAGCAGTGAACCAGAGAAATAAAATGCTGATACTGCTGAAACCCAGAAACATGCCAAGCACAGCAAAATAAGAAGAAAAGAGAAAATACAAGCAGAGGGCTACAGAAGACACCACCACACACTTCTAGTGAGGCATAAGTGATGATTGAAATGGTTTATTTTTGTATCAGGCTACACATAATTTTTTTTTTTTTTTTTTTTAAATTCCTGCCTATTCCATCCATCCATCTGCAACCACTTAGGGGTCGCGCTAACATAGGGAGAACACGCAGAAGAGCCCCAAGCTGGATTCAAACCTGCAACCCTCTTGTTGTGTTAACCACCGCACCACCATGCTGCCCTTCCTGCATATTATACCTTTAAAACAACACAATGAAACCCAGTCACTCATTTTATATCGACAGCGTGACAAATCCACAGAGAATTTTCTCCCAAGTAGATGCACTGAGCCATGTTTACAAGCAAAGCAAGGCTAAACTGAGAGTGAATGTTGGACTAACATTCATCAAGTGGACAGAAACTAAATGAATGCTAACGGTGCCGTGTCGCTTGTCTGCTCGATGTGTAAAAGATGTAACAAGTCAGCCGTAAGCTCTTAGACAATAATATCAGATGTTGTGATTTTAGCTTGTTTTGCTTTTCCTCCCCAGTGGCCAAAAATCAGTAAATCCATTAATTGGTCTAGTAATGCAGTATCCTCATTATATTAATTTAGTAAATTTAATTAAATATTTAAAGATTTGTCTTTTATTGTACTTAAAAACAATCAGTTTTCAATAGATGACCCCTCCGTTTTGATTTAATTATGTTTGACTGTGTGAATATTATTGGCATCAGTCTCAAAAAGGCCCAGAATGCAGTCCTGTTGAATATCATATCCCCAGAAATACTGAATACTTTTTGACCTAACCAAATACTCACAACAACTAGCAGCACAGAAAACAAGTAATGATCTTATGATGACAGTATTGATCTATGCTGTGCTCTCACAGCTATTTTACTTTCTCATCTATTATAAAATATCCATTGATACTAAAAATGTTGATAGAGGTTAGAGGGGGGTGTCCAGGCTAAATACAACTTAACACCTCTGTCCAGCTGCTGCTCTGCTTCTGCTGTCGTGATTCTCTTCGACTCTGCTTTAGGAGACTGAAACTGTTTGCAATCAATGATTTATTTCCTGTAATAAGTGATGCCATGTTATCACACACTGAGAAGAATAAAACTGGTGATATAAATAATGGAAAGTGTGAAAATGCATTAGCAAGCCTACTGTAGTGGGACTTTATGCAAAAAAGTAACAATAATTCATGATCATTCATGTTATTCCTCAACTAAATATTACTGTCCAGTTATTCCCTTCAGTTTATTCAGAACCTGCTTGTTTATTCAGAACATGTCAGAAAAGACAGGCCTTCCTTAATAATGAAAGATGCCACTAAAGAGCATTCATATCCTGTTGTACAATTTATTAGAGTATTTTGTGTCCCAATATACTTTTGTAATGAAAGTCTCTTTAAAAGCTGTTACATTATTCATGTCTTTTTGAGGCACAAACTCATATTTCCCAACTGACCTTTTCATCAACAATGAGCAAGACGGCTTTGGAGTGGGCCTCTCAAATTAGGCAGAGCCAATCCTGTCGAACCAAATGCTAACATTTGGTGCCTTTGAACACTGAACAACGTTAATTAATTTGGCATTTACTTGACTGTTCTCAGCCTTTCCTTCATTCATCTTTTCTTGCTCTCTTTGTGCTTTCTCACCTTGTGGGTCAACGCTTTTCCGGTAGAGAATAAACTTTTTTTTTTCAGAATTGACGTCATACAAAGCAGAAGTTTGTGTATGATGCCTTTCAGAAAATCACATTGAACCAGCTTTTAGTGGTTGTGGCTGATGTGTTGGCAAACAGCTACCTGACGCATCTCGCAGACATGAAGCAACTATCATCCCTTCGTATATACGGCCACCTACTGTCCAGTATATTAGTCTTAGCTGGTTTGGTCTTCAACTAACAAACATTTTGCCCAAAGCTTAGATTTATCATGATAAGGAAAAATGCCACAATATTATTTCTGATTGGTCAAAAGTCTTTGAAATTTGGTTTGGGCATACTTTGGGAAAGTATCTAACAGTACAACTTTGAAATTGTTAGATCACATGAAAAATCACACTTTTATTAATAGTCAAAGTCAGGATTGTTGAAAAATTAGGTAACACAAGAACACTTTATTAAATAGTATCCATAGGATTTCTTTGTCGCACTGTCATATCTTTGATATTCAATTTGGTATGACCTCATAGATACCAAATATCAGATTGTGCTCCTGGTATTTTCTGAGATACAGCCATTTTCTTATCGTACTATATGCAGTATAGTATACATGAGACTGCTGTTTTTCCTTAAATTATAATGGAGTCTATTGCAAAAACAGGCACCCAAAGACTAGATATGGTATGATTAGAAAAATGCACTTTCACTTGCTAGGTATTTAACTTTCTTCACTATTAGGTGCTGGCTTTTCCTTGGTGCAGGGAAAGTAGTGCAAAACCTACATCCCAGCTGTTTATTTGAGGTAGAATCATGTAGTGTAACAGCAACCTTTTCTCCAGCAACCTCTGCCAACTTTCCAAAACACATCCATGTCATCTGGGAAGGCTTACCCCTTCAGCCTGAACCACTTCAACTTTGTGTTGAAGTCCTCGATGATTGCTGAGCTCCTCACTCCATCACACCTCCAGTGCACCTCGGAGACATCTGCATCTGGTGCTGTGTATCGCTGTGAGAATGCCGATCAGCACTTATCGGTCTGAGGCCATGGTCTAGTGTTGTCAATAAGGCCCGTTTGCCAACTTTGGCCGTCTACTAACTAATCACCAGCTTGACTTCTGCACATTTTCCCTTCTAAACTCAAGAAAAGAATAGTTGCAGTCAGATCTCTGCCTAATCACTCCAAATGAACGGAGCCCCCCGTGATCAAGGCATGCACGTGTGCACAGTACCGCGTTTGTTTATCCAGACTGACAGTTGAGTGAGCAGCCACAGAATCCAGCTGGAGATCACAGAGCCATATAAATGTAAGATGGAATAATGCAGGCAGGTGTTTACTTTGATTTATATCAAACCAACAGGGAGGCAGCTGTGTGAAGGTTGTAAAAAAAGCACAACTTATTTTGTTGTACTGTATACCACTATACTGTGTTTTGTAATAGTACTACTGTCCCTTGATCGCTGACCTCGGGACCCTCAAGCCTCCCCTTTACAGACATGCCCACTGGGATGATAATCGCATGCAGTTTGGGGCAAAAACAATGCAGTTCTTTCATACAGTGTAAATGTGCTATTTCCACCCATTCTAAAAATGATGTGTTTGAATATTTCTGCATACTGGGGTCCCTAAACAGTCTTGGAATTACATAAATTGGGTATCACTGTAAAGCTGAGACTGTTGTGGATCCAATGAGCCCAACTGTATTCATGTGTGATAATGTTAGTCCCCATAGTAGCATTTCATTGTAGTGAGACAATTTCATTGTATAAAATGACCTGTGGTGACCTCTAGGATGATCACAGCCTTGTGACACTTTACAGCCACAAACTAGAGACCTGGAGCATTCAGAGGATGGATGGATTTCCTAGCTAGATTGAAAATAAGGGGGTTTCTGAGCAATTTCCAGAACAGAAGTGCTCAACATCCAATCACTGAAAAATGCAATTCATACAAAAATCTCAAAATGTCAAAAGCTTTTGATCCTAAATTACAATCTGACTTTTCTGTGGTGTTCCTCAAGGTCTTGGTGTCTTAATGCGGTATTTTAGAAGGATAACTGATCATTTTTGACAATTCTCAAACGAGGTTGATGAGTGCAGTGGAACTGAGTCAAAATGGTAACAGGATAAATTTGTGAGCCGTTAAAAAAATTAAAATACTCATGGGCATTATAAGAAAGACAAAACCACCACTAACAGTAAGCTTTACATTAGTATGTTAGCACCATCTTTGTTTCACCACCCATGACTTAATGGCTACGATGAGTTAGGCAGACAAGACCTTTCTTTATCTTACAATTATCACCATGTCACTACCTAATTTACGATTCAACAGCATGTCAATGTGATGATAGCTGATGATGTGCAAACCAGAATTGCTATCTGTCCTCCCATAATAGCAAATGCTTCTAATATTGTGCTGAAATTACTCTAATTTGAGTTTCCTGTGAAACGTTTCTGGATCAGATCCCATGTTACATGATGTTACGGCCAGTAATGATTTATAGTAATCAGTATCAGCCACAGTTTTCCAATCTGTGCATCCCCACACAATACGGCACAGATGGAGCGTGTAACCATTAGAGTGTGTGAGAAAGCACCAAACTCGATGCCTTTGTAAAAACAAGTCTGGAGCCGTTTAACTGGCTTTTTTTCAATTATCTGGCTACAAAACTTAGTGAGAACATTGCATGCGAACAAAGGTTTAGCCCGGAGGGTTGAGCAGCCGGCCCATTTGTAGGAGTCCAGGTACTCCCGGACCCTCCAATTCACTGTGTTGATAATGGAATAAGTAATGACTCCAAAAGCCAAAGCACACACTTTCATTCAGTCTGTTAACTGAGAGTGAAAAAAGTGCTTCAGACCGTGAAGTCAACAAAAAGAGGTAAAGAGGAAAATCAGGTTATTAGTGCCATTGGAAACACTGGCCACGTCTTTCATGAAATACAGCTATTTCCAATAAATCAGACTGCTATATACCACATTTTGAAAGCAAGTTTTAAAAGAGCACATTATGTATTGTCGTCACTCAAACGTATTTATGTTGCATGCAAATGTTTATGTAACATGAAGTGTTGACTCCACAGTTAAGCATGAAAAGGTGACGATAACACCCACCTGCCCCACTTTCACAGATGTTCATTTGTGTAAATAGAGCAATTTCAAGTGATTATACACTCAAATAGAGGTCCAGGAGCTTTTACAGATGTGCCATAACTGCCACATAATGGGTCCTCCTTTTAAAGCAAACAAAGTAGAGGCAGACTTAAAGGTACAATTTTGCACCGATTCAGCATCAGGTAAAGGTGCATTAGCCTCATTTGTCCATCGTGAATAAAAGTTCAGAAATGTGCTTAAAAATCATTGAAAAAAAAGATGACCATTTTAACTCAAGTTCTCTCAGTTTCCTTCGCATTGCAATAATCGGGTGATAGTTGCCTGTACAGTACATCCAAAAGGTACATTGCATATAGGAACTGCTAAAAGCTAATTTAAAGTACTTTTAATGGAGAATTTAGCAAAATAAAAATAACTGCACCAGTTGTGGTGAGGATTTTTTGGGGGCCACAGTCAGACTTTTAAAACCCCTGGCAAATAGTCCGCTTAGGTGAAGTGTATTAATTTCCTTTATTTCAGCTTGCTTGATTTATTGTATAGAGAACAAAAACACTGATTGGTATCTTGTTATAGTCATTAAAATTGATTTATTTTCTTAGCAATTAAGCATTGCACTCACTAAAGGGCATACTTGAAAAACTTACTTTTGCAGTACTTGTGCACGAGGATATCTAGCAAATAAGACAACCAAGTCAGTTTTTTTGTACGAGTGTATGAAAATATTGAATGTGTCTACTGAAAGTAGTGCTATAATGTTGAACTTTAGGGACTGTGATAAGTGCAAATGTAGATCCCTGTTCTGATTGCACAAAAAAGTAAACATCGTTTTATTCAGATTTTATGAATATACTTTGTAAGTTTTCCTAAAATGAGATATTAAAAATCACAATATATTGCGTTACAGTATCGCAGTATATTGCATTGCATTGAATGGAAACCCCTGTATCATGACATATTGTAGTGGGGTCTCAAAGGGTGTTGGGGTGGCAGTATAGCTTAGTCTGTAACTTGGCTTGGGAACCGGAGGATTGTGGATTCAAGTCCGACAAGGACCTAGTACTGAGTGTGAACTAGTAGCTGGAGATGAAGATGGTGCCAGTTTGCTTTGACGTCTTTTATCTCATTTATATATTTGTGCATGTATGTATTTCAGGCCTGTGTGCACTGTGAAAAAATTTAATTTCCCCTCAGGGGATCAATAAAGTGTGCCTTCCTTCCTTCAAAGAGACAGGCGCTAAAACGGAGCATGTCAGAGGGAGAATGAATATTCAAACAGAAAAATAATGTTTTTTGAACATTAAAGCAGGTAAATTATACTAGCAGAAACCCAAAATAGGAGCCCAAAGTATGAACCTGGAAATGAGCATGATATGTCGCCTTAAACATTATTACACATGCTGAAACACCATAAAAGCTCATTTTACAACCTCCAGGGTTTTCAGTTTTTGGAAAGGTATCTAGCTGAGCTGCTATGCTCCCTCTGAATTAAAGTCTCGTCTTATCTTCTAAAATACTGGTTTAAAGACAAGTAGACGGCATCTGAAGGAAATGGGATATCTCTAGTCATAGATTTTTAGAAAGGTTAAAGTGTCTTTTCAGGGACACAGGAAAACTGCAGTATTACATTAATAATAATAATAATAATAATAATAATAATAATAATAATAATGACTGCTACTGACTGAGAAGGAGCATGTGTTGTTTAGGCAGTTAGTTATGTTCTTGTGCTTTGCATGATCACCAAATTTGATTAGCTGCTTCAGCACTAATCATGCAGGGAGCGCCAGGTCTCCATTAGCATTACATTTCTACTGTCTGTTTCTGTTTCTGTCCACGTTCAAGTCATATAAGCCTCTCAAAGGGGGGGTAGTGAATTCACAGTTTGTTCATCTAATATCATTTGAACATGTTTTTATACAGTCCCAGTAAAACTTTTGTTTTTCACTGCATTTAGCAAGAGGCAATGCTGACAATTATGCACCGTGGCCCCCCTGTATTTTGTTGTTCATGTTAATTGAATTCTGGCAAGCTGATCAGAAACCATCTGCAGGCAGAGCGGCAAGAAGCCAGCAATCTTTTCTTCTGACAGTCTTCTTTCTCAGTAATTCTGAATACATTTTCTCTGCTGGTGAGCTGAAAACAGACATAAATTGTCAGCGCATTCATTACATTTGCGTACACCTATTTAACTGCATTCAAATGTTCACATACGAGTCTAATCCAGTGTCTCGATAGTACTATAAGCCTTATTAGTAATACTATACAGTGAGAAGACCACTCTCCACCCAGTCTTATTAAAGTGGATGTTTGCACACCGAGAGCAAAGCTTCAGAGGAACTCTCTGCATGCATGTGCACATCTTGCATGACGCAAAGTCAACAGAAATCTCTGTTTTTTGTGGAAATTGTATTGATTTTTTAGAATGAAAGCTGTTTACTGAGCTGTGACATTTAGCTTCTGAAAAACGATTATGGTGTCTGGCATTAGTCAACACAAGAGATTCTGTGTTGTCTTCATAGGATAAATAAGAGGCCATAGATGCACTAGCACAAGGGTTGCATACAAAGGAAATAAAGTGTGAAAAACAGCACATTATTGTCATGAGGAAGTTATAAACACACAGTGAAACATGTTGAAAGTTGGGTGAGTATTCCTATGGAAACCCAGTATTAATATTGAATTATCAGGTGAAGAATTAAAGAACAGGTCTGTTAATCAGATGCTGTCCATTCATCTTTTACCCTGCTTGTCTGTTTTTAAGGTCATGGGCGTATTCCACATGCATCCCAAGAGATAAACACATGCACAGGCAATGCAGAGTCTCTGCTTAATTCAACCAGCAAATATACATCAGGAGAAAATCCAAACTCCCGACAGAAAAGGTTTCGCACTCAGGTTTGAACCCAGAACATGAGACAACCTTCTTCATACAATACTGCAGTGCTATAAATATAAAGTTTTCAGATATTAATTATTTCTGTTGTACTCGTTAAAAATGACTGAGGTGAAATGCATTAACGAAACTATTCAAATTCGTCTCATTACAGCCCTGTTTGACTGGCTGACCTTTTCCCATAAGTTGCCAGTGGTTCACATGTGTGAAAACGCAGGAAATGTCAGAGCATCCTGCTTCCCCCCAGTTTTCACCACCTTCTGTACAGATACTGCTGGGTGTCATCTATTTCCTAATGTTTGCCTCAAGTCAGTTAAAGTCACTTTTAAATGTGGCTACAAAAGTACATGTTTTCTCATTAAAAAATAAAAGTTACATTCCTAAGCAATAAAGGTACAACACCCACCCGAGAGAAAAGCAAAGACAGTATGTGAAGATGATATGATCGTAGGATTTGTGGATCTTATTCATACATTGCTCATGAACTGCCTGTTACCATGGCTGGAGTTGTCACCCCTGCCGAGGCGAGAACCTTACCTGTTGCTAGTCAGCGGACTTTTAGTGAGTAGCGCCAACTGTTTGCAGCTAGACTGCAGCATGCTGTATGTAGGCATGCACGACGAGGGACGTCACAAATACATAGTCAATAGTTGAGAACAAGACATCGGTGAAGTTGGGTTTACAGTAATAAGCACAGGCTGTTTATATTTATTGTATTGTGTTTTCTCAGACGAAGGACTTGATGACGTCAGCGGAAGGATACGTATGTGACTACATCCAGTTTTCAAAATAAGGTGTTAACAAGGTACAAAACACATAAATAAGATTAAATGGATTATATTCCCAAGTAATATGAAATGTGTTACCTGTGTCCCTTATGAATTAAGCAGAAAAATACTACACAATTGTGAGTGAAATGCCTCTATTCTTCATCTCTGACTACATACAGGCACTAAATCCACCCGCTAACTTCACCAAGTCAGCCTCCATGCTGTCAGCATAATCTGATCCGTCTGAATACATTTACCATCAGCTGATTTGACCCAAACATAAAAAGTATATTCCCTTTTGTTTTCTCATGATAACAAGATAATTTTATTATCTTGTGGTAATAAAACTCGCAAAACTACACCAGCCCTAAACGCAAACTTTTGTTTTTAATGTCATTATCTCAAGATCACAAATTAATTATCTTGAGATAACAGCATTAAAAAACAAAAAATTGAATCGTCCATTTAGGGCTTCCACAGTCATCCTTCCTCTAGTTCATCATTAAACAGTGGAACTGACGGTTGTTTTCAACATGCTGATTGGCGTTATCTGCCTCAGGGCTTATGTAGGGTAAAATTAAAACAGAAGATTTTTTTCAGTCAAGTCAACTAAATTTCAAATATATAACTGCAATAGCTTTAGCACTTTATGCCATATATACAACACATTCTCTATCCTTACGAAAACATAAGAAATTAACCACAACTTTGTTTGTTATTGTCTCTGCTTGCAGGGGAAGAGTAAACCATATTCTGTTAAAGCTACTGTACATAGGTTTAACTGAGAGTGGGCAATTATTTTTCCTGGAGGGCCACATGAGAAACCCAGATTGTTGCAGGGGGCCAAACAAATACTGTCAGACGTAACCTCTATTTTATCACTATAGAAAATTTTTATTATACAGAAAATCACCCCAAACAGCATATTATTAAGAAAATGACATATGCAGGAGTCTTTGAACCATACAAGACTGACTGTTTTGGGTAGTAATGTTTCCATTAACAAAACTTAACATTAGCACTTACATTTAACATTTAACTTAACAATTACATTTCCTTCTTTCGTCGCAGGCAGCTTTGTAAAAAGTCCTTGCTGCTTTAGTATCTCAGCTAGCAGCCCCTCGGCTGTCCTCTCCTTCTCATCTCCAGATAGGTTTCTGTAATTTTCTTCATGTTTTGTCTCAAAGTGACAGCTCGAGTTGTTTTCTTTGAGTACAGCCACCTTTGTTGCAAACTAAGCACACAGCTTTACCGCCAACCTCTGCGAAAAAATACTTAGCAGTCCATGACTTATTATAGTCGTGCCGCCTCAGCAGGTGACGCTACGTCAAACATCACTCACTTCAATTTACATCAATGTCAAGTGTGACAGGAAGAAGCACACTAACGATACACAAGCATTTCAAAACAAAAGCTATTTTCTTTAGCGTTTTTTAGTTTTGCAGGTAAAATTGTGTGGTTTCTGCGAGACCTCCTGGGTTGAGCAGAACGATCACGAGGGTCGTGTAAAGTCCAGGTCTGTGTCAGACCAGTCCACAGACAGAATAACTGCTGTGTTCAAATTATTCTGCAAAAATATTCCTGTAAAACTAACTATACCATTATATGTTACATGCACAAACAACGCTAAATTCACAGTGTGGAACCTCATGAGAAACTGTGTACACTGTAGCTTTGGTTGTATAAATACTCCTGTCTTATCAGCTTAAATCATCCAGTGGAGCTGCAGAGGAGTGAAGCATCCTGTCCCTTTGTTCTCAGTGGATTTACTCTCTTGGCTCAAATTAAATGCTGGTGCCAGGTATATAATACTGCTCCTAAAGAAATGAAATTAAAAATACCGACCAGCCAGTTTGGCAAATGTAACTGAACTAACGGGCATTTCAGGATTTCTGCGCATCAAAGTTTAAAAGCTTTGGGATTTTGCTAGGTTTATTATAGTCCATGCATTTACCTTATCCCTCTGCTGAACTGCCAGCCACTTCTCGTCTATCTATTGATGGAGTGTTATTCTGTTTGTGTGCCTGAATTTTATGGTAAAGCATTACAGAGGCTGTGACCATGACCTCATTCTCCCATCACAGACTAGTTGCAGCCGAAAAGCACTTAGAATTGAGTGGAAAGGCAAATGGCAGCACCCTGCATTTGTCTCCACAGCGTAGCCTTGATTTTGCAAATGAAGGGATTGGGGGGGTTGAGTACAACATCCCTGAGCCATATGAGTCACACGGTTTATTTAATAGGTGAGCCGCCATCTGGCAAGGGAGAATTGGTGGACAAGAACATAGTGTTCACCAAGATTACTTTGAAATGTTGCCTCTTGAGTGTAAATAGAAATGAAAGTAAACTCTAGCTCATCTTAGCGACTGAGTCATGGCTGTTTTATGTAATTTTAGAAAGACATGGCTGTCATCTCTCTGGAGGATTGTATATTTTGCTTCTATTTAGGCGAAATAATGCAAGTTCCCAAGTATCACTTCATTTCAACACTTTGAAATGCACCCGTCAACCTTGTGCTGCTGGGTGATGCGCTGGTGTCTGGATGGTCAGCTGTATTAGCAGCTAAATGCTTCAGCAAAGTTGGCTTCACCCTTTTTGAAAATGTTACAGAAGAGCCATCAAATGCCATTCAGATGTAAGGCAGAACCACTTTCTCAAGTGATTTAGGATTCCATATGCTGGAAGGCAACATCATTCATTCATAGATGACAAAAATAGCTGCGCACTGGGTGATTGACAATGTCCTGTGGCTATTTTTCATGTTTCTTTGCAGATTATTCCTACCCAGCAACTGAAATTGGAATTTATGGATGTGTGTCTCTTGGAGATATAAGTTACCTAAATAATACTTTAATTGGTTAACACCCACCACCTTTTTGGGTGCTAGTCCACATAAATTAAAAAGTTGACTTTTTTATCGTTAGACCTTTGCAATAAATGTGGCCATTATGTTTTCAAGGATTTATGCAATTGTTGGGTGGGGAGGTGCTATATTTATACTAGTGGCATGGCTATAAGAAACAACATGGGAGGGCGATCCATACACTGCTTGGTTCAAAATGAAATATCTCAACAACTATTTAAGGGATTGCAATCACAGACTGCTCATAAGAAGTGGACGCAGTCAGCCATTGGTTTGTGGGCTCTCATTTTGAAGCCTTGATTTTGGCATTTTAGCCGTCACCATTTTGTTTTTTTGCAACCAGAAGTGACACAAGAGGGTGTAGCTACGTATAACCAAATGCTGAATAAGTTATGGGTTCTAAGATGAAAACAGGGCAACTCCCAGATCAGACAATGCGTCGTAGTGATCTGTCAATCACAAGGTAGCCACACCCTAAAGGTGAGGTGAGGAGCGCATGGCGGCTGCATTACCTGCTGTTTTTTTATTTCGGCGTCAGGATAGAGCAGCCACACCGCCTGCATGAGTCTCAGGTGCAGCTCGGCTGCGTGTCAGCTGCGTCTCTTCTAGAGATTCGAGGTCTTGCCTACGTTTGACAGGAGCTGCATGCCGTTCACAGCAGCAACAGACAGTGAAAGTGATCACTTGAAAGTATATCGACATCATATCAGCAACATTACTACACTTTCAAAGTCTGTATCTGTAAAAAATGACACGGACATGAAAAAAGTAAATCAACACTTCCTGCTTTCATTTAAACTTCATTTGTTAACACAAGCCTTTTATTCTGAAATATGTGCAGGACAGCAGAAATGTTGCAGAAACACAGCTGGCTAACAGCAATCAGACTTCTTATTGCAACCAGAGGAGTCGCACCCTGCTGAAAGTTTAAGACACTTCAGCATCGTTTATGAACTGGAGAAAACTGCCTGATTGCAATTACATTGTGTACACACTGCCATGTTTCACACAGAATGTATTGTCATGACTCTGATGATACCTTAACTGTTCATCATTCACATTGTCCAGTACTACTCATTTTCATTCAACTTTTCAAAGTCTTAGCAAGCTTCGAAGCCTGCAGGTGGAACAGCAGATGGTAAAAGGTTAATGGTTTATGTGCATAATTAAATGAGGTTCAGCTTCCTTCAGAAGGCCAGGTATCATTCAATTAATGAGATAACTGCTGAGGACATAGTTAACACTGAGATCTCACCAAACCTCAGTATTCGGTAATAATCACTCCCTCTAGAGAAAATGTTCGATCTCCAGCAGAGCCCTCATTGAGATAAGGATCTTGGAGGTCCAGCAGCCCTGGAGGTGTTAACAAAAGCAGGATAGTCTACCTCTCTACAGTACTGTCGCAGCTGCTCTGTAGATTTAAGCGAGAAGTTAAGTATTGCATGCAGTGCACCTTGTGAAGGATGAATCTTCTATTGGTGGTTCAATATTTAATGCCAGACAAAGGCAACATGTGGGCCAAGAGGAGGTCGGTACAGTCGGTCTGTTTTTGCCTCACACCAGCACAGTCAGTGTGATCACACTAAATCAGCACATTGAAATTCGGCGGCCCAGCCAATACCAGCTGAGATGTGCGGGCAGCGAGGTGTGTGCAACATTCAGAGCCGCGTTTAATTGGTGTCCTCGGTTTCGCCAAAAAAGCAATCTAGAGCACAGCTGCAGTTTGTTATGTGGGCCTTCACTGATTGCCTGGAGCTGACAGTTGAGCTGCATACAGCGCAGCGTGAAGCCCACTCTGAAAGGCAAAATACGACTCCTACACAAGAGAACAATAACATGAGTCTTATTGGATAGTTTTCCACTAAAGGCTTGGCCTAAATCTGACAGATAAATGGGAATCGTGCCACAGCTGAAACAACAAGACAAGGCAATTTCCTTATGATCCTATTTTAAATCTTCCCTTTGTTTTTATCATTATATAACAATTAGAAGAAACTGCAAAAGATTTTTTTTTATCGTAGAGGTTGATGGCTAGAAATGTTATTGGCTGCCCGCCTATAGAATCACTCACAGGACTACAGATGAACAGCATCTGCTGATGCGATCACTGCCTACAGTGTTGAGTGAGCAGCAAACATAAAACACAGCATCAGCTGCAGCCATAAACTGTTCTCGCTATCTGCAAATTTACAAACCAAACACAAATGAAAATCCATTAATGAGTTGAGGAAGCCGTTGCCAACAGTGTTCAGTATAACAGATGGTTACATGTGTAAGCATTGTTCTCCGGGTGAATACATTCCAGTAAAGGTTAACCAGCAGGTTTGGTGCTTTAATAACGATGGGTTGCTACCATAAGTGGTATCCACACGTCGACATGCCTCAACACAATAATTATTCTGTCACTGATTCTTACACATTCTTACTGCTACCCTGTAACATATCATCAGAATCAAATATCTTATTATAGTCAATAAGCCTCTGTTAAGTCGTCTGTCTCACATGCGTTGATGGAATGAATACATTTCTATTTCAATCTACACAGGTTGCCTCCAGTCATACGAGCCAAACACACTGAAAAGGCTGAGCACCCATTGGGGAGGCCGATCCAAAAAAAAAAAAAATGAATGAATGCATAAAGAATTACATCTGCAAGATTTCACAGACTGGAGGAAAACAACCAATCAGAGGGAAACTGGAGCTTTGCCGTCTCTGAGCAGCTGCCAATCACTCGTGAACTCCAATCAAACTGTAACGCCTGTTTCTTGCCTCAGTTTGACCATTTGATCAAGTTCTCAAGTGATTGACAGCTGCCTCCAGCCAATAGGGACACTCTCTCTGAAATGACCTCTCATCATGGCTAGATTATTAAAAAACTGAAATCAGAGACATGAGGAAGTCCAGATGTCTAGTTTTCTAAAGAAACACTTGAATCACAGTATGCTGAAAGTTTAGTATGGGATTTTTGCCACAGATTTATAATGAAGCCAAACCATTTCTCAGTAGTTGGGTCTGCACAGTCTCCCAGGGGGAGGCTTGGCCCCGGCCGGCAGAATTTCCCCCACTATGGCTTCTTTGAATACTGTGTCAGAGACGAGTTTTTCAGTTTATGTCTTAAATAATAATGTAAATGTTTAGTTTTCTTCACAAAAATGCATGAAATGCTGAGATATAGGCCAACTGTAAAATTGTCTTACACCCCTTAAAGTCAAGAGGGCCTCACAACTCCCTGTGAAGCTTTGGCAACCACTAGTGGGGGTTGAGACCCTCAGGTTGGGAACCAGTGCCCAAGAGGGTCCGAGGTCAATCCACAAAATCTCACAAAATCCTGTGAGAAATATCGGTGTAGCCTGTTATTTTTGGTAGTAGCTGAGAGAAGTGATACATTTCATTGAAAATAAGTAAAGCAAGCATAATAAAATCATCACCTTAGTGGTGTTTGCTTAATTCAGGCACATGGGCAAAAATAATAAATCAGTAATCAGCATTTATGACTCCAGTGATCATGTGTTGGGCCCTGTGACTGACTGAAGCTGAAGTGCTGCTTACAGTACGCCGGCCGCATAGACACTGTGTGAAACGTGATGATGAAAAAGCCTCAAAGTGTTTGCAAATCCGTAGCGGTTTCCTTTCTTTATTTGCTGCTTAAATGGTTGCACTGAGGGCATTCAGGTACTTAATTTAATCATTTTCTGCATGGCAGCATTAGCAGAATGACGACCAAACGTGTGTGTAATACTTATCGGTCTGTGCCGCAGAGAAAGCCAAGCTTAAAAAAAAAGAATCCAGATGTGCGTTTTCAAACTCTGAGCCAAGTGAATAGTTCCCTGGAGCGCTGCTAGGTGTTGCTATACGCCACAACTTTATGACAAGATACGAAGAAAGATCTGGAGACAATAAAATTGAAATTGATTGAGTTACCATTGTGAAAATTACAATTAGTGCCAAACTTTTGGTTTCAGGTGGCATATCGTGCAAAACTCACTTTTTCAGTGCTTGTGCTCATACATTTGAGTATCTGGAGCGTCTACCAACCCACAAACTGTGAAATAAGACAAACCCAGTTTGTTGTGGGCTGCTTAGATTAGAAATCATGTGACTCAAAAAGCCATTCAGATTTGGCTCCTCTACCTTTAGGCAACATGCAGGCTCATCAGAATATATCAGCCTCTTCAAAGGTGCACCAGATTTTTCTCACAAGCCAATCAGAGCAGACTGGTCTTTTTCAGGATGGTCTTAAAGAGTCTTAAAGAGACAGGTACTGAAATGAGTGTTTCAGACAGAGGATGAATACAGGTTTATTCACATAGACAGAAAAATAATGAGGTTTTTTTAACATTAAAGGAGTTGTATGTACTTTTTTTTACACCTATACATGTTTGTTAATCATATTTTAGTGGCACTGTGTGAACAGGTTGTAATCTAACCTGAATAAGGATACCTTCCATGACTTCCTGGGTTTCCTCTATCAGCCTGTGGACTGCCTTTAATGTAACACATGCTCACGTGTGCCTTTACTCCCTTCAGCTCCGTTTACATGGCTAACAGTGTGCAACAATAACTTAGGTTTGTTTAGAAATGGAGTCTGCAAACTCCAACAAATGGCCAGCTACCACCCCAACACAGACTCCGACACAAACTCCACAGAAGTTAAACAAAAAAAACACAGTTATAACCAGAGAAACCCGTCTTGCAAAACAGGAATGTGACCGGCATTGAGGGAAAACTTTGGCCGGCCTTTTGATTCATGGATTATGTTACTGCCAAGAATGTGAAATACACATTGATATTGTGGTTTTAGTTGGCTAATGTTGCCAACGTTGATCAGCATGACGCCTGTCGATCGCGTTCGGTCTCGCGTGCGTCACCTCACTGTTTTGACCAATGTTCACTTCCGTCTATGTAGTGTGGGAACAAGCACGAGCAACCGGACGCTGTCTGATGCTGGCTGTCATTGACTTAATGGTCACATGTGTCAACAAGCAATATCTGATTCTTACATACAGCCCCTTTAAAGCATGTAAACATGTTCTAGTAGAAACCCAAAAATAAATATGAATCTAAAATTAGCATATGTCCCATGTGCACTGTTTTACACAGTAAAATACTTGTTTCCTGGTAGATTACTAGCTATAGCCTACAACTAAAACCTGCTTTTCTGTATAATATTTCATCATCATTCCAACACAGCCTCTTGCATTTTTTTAGCAGTTTTCCATTTGTGCACCAATATTTACAGAAATCCCTGGAGCTACTGGGTTGGATTTGGTTAGAAAAGGGCAGACAGGAAAATAATGTCAATGCTGTAGACTTATATGACCCAAATGAACCCGTGAGAACAATTCTGCACAATGGAGAAAACTTAAATGTACCACAGTGAGAAGTCCACCCAGTTGCAGGATCTCTGCTTTTTCTTGGTTATGCAGCAGACAAACAGCAGTTCAATCACACAAAAAACACTCTGCTGGTGTGTAAAATGTAAAATTAAGAACCACACCTCGGCCTGCGTTGTCCCTATTCTCTTCCTTTCACATGCATCCGATTATCACAACACCAAATAAAAAGATGACAGGATTTTTAGTCAAAGTATCACTGATATCAGGGACAGCAATAACAACCCAAAGACACACCTAGTAGGGTATCAACATGACATTTCCAATTAGACCCCAAAGATCTGCAAAAAAAGATCCAGGACTCAGCTGCTCTGCTGGATGTGGAACAAAAGCTACCAGACTACCTGGTGCAGGAACAGGAAAAAAAAATATTTCTATTTGTACCTTGTAAATTGCTTTTTCCTTCAGTCGGGGTGGACTGTGTCCTGGGTAACCAATGGGCTATGCTGTTTATCATGTGATGTTTTATTTTGTAATTTTAGCATCTATTCAGTGTTTGCTTGTTAAACTTGAACTGCTGTTCAAGCGTGTCTGAAATTAGAGCAAAACAAATATGAATCAGGACGTCACATCACTTGGCTTCATGCAAGGAGGATGTGCTTAGATTTCCTCATTTATGAAGCACCAGATATCATATCACGGCATTTCACTGCTGCCTCTCACTTCAGATGATATTTGTGTTTTAAAGGAACGGATTTATTGCTGACGATCAGTGAGCTCTTTACTAACAGTGAGTAGCAGCTGTAATTTGTCTGTAACAAATGCTGAAGCTGTAGAGCTGCAATTGGTTGATTAAAAAAATGTGCCAATCAAAAGCAAATTAAAAAAATATATATTGTGATCATTTATTAATTGTGATTTTTCAGCCACTAAAGCCAAATATTTGCTGTTAACAGCTTTTCAGATATGAGGATTTGCTGATTGTTTGTATCATATATGACAGTAAATATTTTCTTTTTTGGACTACTGGTCAGATAAAACAAGCATTTTAACGACTTAATTGCATATAACAAATTTCCTTTTCCAGCAGATCTATTTATGCACAAATTAGAAATTTGCATCAAAACAACTGGGTGGAAGCACAACAAATACACACAAAGTCCACTCACCTACTGCAATTTTTAGCTCAGGACTAAACAATTTTGGTTGCAACAACTGTGTACTGTGTATGCACTATGTCTATACATCAGGTCAGATATACTGTACCACTAAGTAAGTTGTGTCAAGTCATTAATCTGCTCAATCATATTGTTGATTAACTATACACGGTGATTTACATCAAGTCGTCGGAACAGGGAGATATTTGCAGTACAATCCTATCTAGACGCTTCACATTCCTGTAACCATCCTACAGCCACAGAAATGTGTAGTAATCAGGGGTGTACTGTGTACTGTACATCAGCAGTACACCAAAGTGATGGTTCGCACAGTAGTGAAAGAATCAAAGACAACTCTCATTTAGCTCATAGCTAAACTAACAGGTAAACTTTTCCAGGTGTAACTCGCACGTGTGAACCATGATTCCACATTACGTGCATCAATCTATACTAGGGCTAAACAATTAATTGCATTTGCAATATAATACAGAAGATAAGGAACTTGAAAAAAGAATTGCACTTAGATTATTTTTCTAAATCGTTCAGCCCTGATCTCTACTGTGTATTCTGAGCCTGCATGTGTGCGCCGGACTGTGACAGTTTGGTGCGAATACACAAACTATTAAAGCTCTAGTAGGTGTTTATTGCATAAGCAAACAGTGTATATAAAGTCCATGTATCTGGTTATTTACAACAAGAATGTCAAGCATGATTTTACAGATTTACAGATGCATTTGAGAAACAGTGTCCACCTATCACAACCATCGTCATCAGAATAAAGACAAGTTTATTTGTTCAAAACAACGACCTACATTCAAGTTCACATTTGACGCCATTCTTGATTTGGGGTTGTGATTTCCTCCTATATCTAGTGTATTATTTCTCAAAGCCACATAGGCTGTATTTTGTCATTAAGTTATGAGGACTTGATGACCTAAAAATGTAAGAAACACTCGTATCAAATCTATTTCATGGAGGTAAATGTACCTTCCCGCCACCGTAATCACTGCGTCTCTGGTCTGATGATGGCGCCGTCTGTTTTCTGTATTAAAATAATAACAGCTCCAGACAGTACTGATGGGCTGTTATTGTGTTTTCACAGTGTCACTAGGAAAATAGCTTTCTGTCTTCTGCAGTGCTTGTGTCTGTCAGTCAGACTGTCGAGGCGCCATCACCCTACCATCGCCTCAAGGTCACTTGATGGAAACAGTCGTGACCTCCTGGTCAATAACATCTGGACAGAAAGCTGTAAAACAACCGGGCTCGAAGCAACAAGTTGCATTACCGTAATACAATCCACCAAGGCTCTTTCTCAAATTACATATGCTTTTATAGATTTCTCTGAGTTCATTCAAAATCCACATGATCATATTTTATAATTTAAGTTCACAAGGGAAATGAAAGAATAGAATATTGAAGCAGCATCAATAAACCAGTATCACAAAAGCTGATATTCGAGGGATATTTGAGAATTCTGATAGAAAATATTCTAGTACTGTATGTGTGGTGCTAAAGGCAGGCAGAAGCTAAAGGTTATGGTGTAAAAATTGTATCTCACAGGCTGCTTCACCATAGCAACTACCACAGCTCAGGGGTATTATAGTATTTAGACTAGGGATGCACCAATCCAACTTTTTAAGCCCTGATACCAATACCTGGGCTTCAGGTATCAGCCGACACAGAGTACCGATCCAATACCAGTGTTTAATTAACAAGTTGTCTGCATCGCTGTGTGGGAGTTACTGGGATCATTGTTTTATGGATAAGGCAACATCAGGCTTGAGTTAATCATTGCTTTCATAACTTTGTAAAACAAAATGTAACAAATAAATACATAGATATAAATTTACTGAATTGCTATTTATTAAAATAATAAATCATACACAACTACTTGTTAAAAAGTCTTCAAATTTAATAGAAATTACAATTAATAATAAACCTTTTGATGCAGCAACTAGGGGTGTTAATAATGAACTCTTTAACTAATAACCGGCATTAAGCATTTTACCAATTAACACATATCGGTTACATGTTTAAAAGATATAATATTAAAAATGCAGAGGAGCGTCTCGTCAGGTTAAGGAGAAAAGCTGGTCCCACTGAACGAGCCGGTGCAGATTCATACATGAGGCTGTTAGGAGGCTGAACTCGACCTCCAACAAGTCTGGACTGTAACTCATCCATCTCACAGCAACAACCATAAGAAACAATCTTAACACACATGCACTGACACTCCGCAACAGCCACTTTTGATACTCATCAAATCACTCATTACTCATCACTTACACATCTGTTGTTTGCACTATAATTATGTTCACACTATAATTAATCACTCTAGTTTACTTTGCACTGTATTTATCCATTGCAGATTATCATCACTACAGTTGTTTTGTTTTCTTTTGTTTTTTATCTGTCTTGTTGTCGTTGTTCTTTCTTCTTTGCTATCTTGTAAATATTTAAATATTTTAAATTCTTGGTTCCTTCTTATTATTTTAACCATTGTTTTAAGTATTATATATTTACAGCGTAGGTCTGAGAGAAACGCGTTTCGATCCTCTATTTTCTGTACATGTGACAGAATTGACAAACTGGTGACATTGTGACTTTGATACAGGAAGTTGGCTTGAGACTTCCAGCTGAGGAGTTGTAGTTCGTAGCCTCGTAGCATTTATTCACCGACACTACATACGGCACCGTATGTAGTCTCGCTAAAGCTCCCAGACGGTGAACTGGAGACAGTGAACGCAGCACCGTGGCTGCTACAGTAGCTCTCCTGACGGTGAACTGGAGACACTGAACGCAGCACCGTGGCTGCTACAGTAGCTCTCCTGACGGTGAACTGGAGACACTGAACGCAGCACCGTGGCTGCTACAGTAGCTCTAATGACGGTGAACTGGAGACACTGAACGCAGCACCGTGGCTGCTACAGTAGCTCTCCTGACGGTGAACTGGAGACAGTGAACGCAGCACCGTGGCTGCTACAGTAGCTCTAATGACGGTGAAATGGAGACAGTGAACGCAGCACCGTGGCTGCTACAGTAGCTCTAATGACGGTGAAATGGAGAGACTGAAAACGAAAACACGGCTCTCTCAGTTTGTTGTGCTCATATACTGCAGCAGGCGCACCGCTGCATGCGAGGCACAAATCATGTCGGTTAACGGTTAATCGGTTAACAAGGGTCGGTTATTAGTTAAGAAATTTTTTTCGAAATTATTATTTTCAAAACAACAATTTGTAAGAATCAAAGCCTGACTTAATTAAATTATTACCTCTAGCTAAGTGAAATGTTATACTTAGAGTTAAATTGAAGCATTACTGATCTGTATCTGTAACTGTATCTGTTGTGAATGTTGTCGTCAATTCTGTATTGCATTGTGGGATATTTATGCCGAAATATTTCTCCATAAATAGTATGCAATACAGATACTTGGTTTTGTACTAAGGTTTCAGACGTAGTACCACATCTCACATACTGTTTTAACGTACGAAATAGCATGTTGATATAAAAGTTTGGATGCAGCAAGTAGATCTTTTCCAACTTGACAACATAAACTTTGAGTTGGAGCACCTTTGTATTTCTTGTTGCTATGTTTGTTACTGCAGTAGCTGACTGGCAGTAAACTTGAACTAAATCTGTTGCCCAAGCAACAGAATGGCAATGAAAGAGTCAATACAGAATGGGGAAACGCACTTCAGGAACCAGTGGTCCCTCATACTTTGCAATTAAAATGTTAACTGCTGCTACGTTTCAACAATCATCATTTATTAATGACCACACGACCAAGGTCGGTGGGATTTGCTTTCAGTGTAGCATGGTGGGTAAACTCAGACTACAGAGTCAACAAGATCAATACAGGCAACATCACAGTAAATCTGAACTCTGGAAAAGATGCAAGGCCTCCACCTCCATATAGGAGCCATGCTACCTCCTTTGCCAAGGCCTCTTCCACTTCCATCGAATTTGTTAGATGGTACCAAGAAAGAATTTATATCCAGACACTCTCACCAGTATTCAAACCTGGTCCTTCTTTCAGAAATAAAAGATGTGTCACCAATTCACCACAGGACTTCAAAAATAGTTTCACCGTATCATCCAGCCAAACTAACCACTTCAATCCTCTGCACCTGCACAACTCCAGCAGTGTTGCACACTGTGACAAAGTGGGTCACTTGTTTCCACCACCATTGCTGTACTGCAAACACACACCGCACTGGGTTTATTTTTATGTTTGGTTATAGTTTGATATATATCACTACCAATTCTGGTTAAAGTAAGTGTTAGCTATTTTTTATTGGTGGAGTTTTGTGTTTCTTTGCTACTTACCACAGCCACCATGTGTTCCAGAGGCCAAAGCTGGAGGTACCCAACCACTTCCTGATTTTTTTTTTTTTTTTTTTTTTTTTTTACTGGGTGACATCATCAGTGATGTCATTGGGTTAGTCCAAGTATGGGGGGGGGGGGGTAAATTTGGTTGGTGGAGATCTGCTTGGTTGCAAATGGTTAAATGGTAGTAAATGACTTCATCACATACCTACAATTTAAAGGGGACATATCATTAAAAAACTCACTTTTCATTGCATGTGCATATATATTTATGTATCTGGAGTGGCTACCAACACACAGACTGTGAAATAAAACAACTCAAGTCCAACAATATTTATCTCTTAAGCCAGTCAGTGCGGACTGGGCTTTTTCTGGAGAGAAAGAGGGTGATGTAATCTATCAATACAACATTCACATCCTTTAAGTGAAATAATTAGTGAACTGTTCACCATAACTTTTTTAAATAATTATTTTTGAACAAATATAATTAATGAAACATTATTTAAATGATTTCCTATCATTTGATTTTACGAGGCAAACATTTTCAGGCGAACTGAATGTTCAGATGAAGGTTGTGAAAAATGAAAAAAAAAAGAGTAATTTAATTAGTAATAATAATGGTCCAAAAATTGCATAGTTCTAAGTGAAAAACCCTCACATTTTGTTGAGGGAGGACCTTGTAAACCCAATATATCCTAGTATCTTTTCTTCAGTGTTGAAATTCAGAATGTGTCTCTGTGTTTAATAAGTAGGAGCATCCTGATCGGGACTCTGCTCCCACACTTCAGCACTTCATACCTGCCTGATTCCAGGCTATAGACATCCTGTAGTATGTTATGGAGGGATACTATAGACTACAAAAAACACCAGAAACCACTTTCAGTATTAATATGTTTTGAGAGATTGCTGATACTGGCCGATACACACCCACATTGGGGAACACTGGCACTATTTTTTATCGACTTCAAGCACTGGCCACGTCCATAGTCTAATTAAAGCTATGCACAACCACAGCATTCTCAGTCTAGAGTGGCTTACTTTAAACTTTAGGCTGCAAAAGATTTACCTTATACATGCTATTTGCTTTGAATCTTGCTAATATTTACTTTTGTTTGAGCGCCTAACCTGCTGGTCACAGCCAGTGGCTATGGCAACAGCCAGAGCTCAGCCATGTCGTTGAAATAATAGACACCGAGTGAACCCTGAGAATGAAGTCAGCCTATGCATTGAAAATCACTCTGGCCAATGTCACTCTAAAGCCTTACTGTATGTATAATGAAACAAACAACCAGGATGAACAACTGTTAAATGTCAGCTCCAAATGTCACTAAAATGTCTCCTCTTTTTCTCCAACTCAGTCTTTGCCCACTTAAAAAGCTTTTATGGCAAATGCAGCTGAACGCAGCCAGTGATAGTGAGTGACAGCCCTGGGAGGTTCTCCATCATTTATCAGCAGAGACCGTATTACCATCAGGGGGTCGTCCTTACGCCCAGACTGGCGGTGGCACAAAGCAGAGACCTGCCAGTTAAATAATCACACTGACTCTGGCCGATGGCTATTGGGGATCTCGCCCGCCTTTAACGGTTTCACGACAGGATATGAGCAATTTATAGTTCTATCTGCATCGGAGGGTCCAGACGGGACTGCAGAGTAATTAAGAAGAAACCACAGGTATCAGTCAGGGCCTATGAACTACTGTATGCTTCAATTACCAAAATCAATTGATTTCAAACAAAAGCACAATGTGTCACTGACAGAAGGGGACACCATGTGTCTTATTGTCTGCAGTGAGCTAATGAAACTAAACCAAACATGAATTAATTAAAACTCTGGCTGCCCTGTAATGTCAGACTGACTCTCAGCTACAGAGCTGCAAATGAATGTAAAAATAAAGTATGGGTGTTAATATGAAAACCTGTCAAAGAGCAACAGTCTGGCTTTGTATTTCGCAGAGGAGCAGTGAGATCAATAAGGCATCTAAAATCAGTGAAGTCTACTGGAACCTGGCTGATAAGCTCCGTTGCGGAGCAGCAGAAAATGCTGCTGAGCTGAAGACCTTCCAAATCCTTCTGAGCTCTGCATTGTTGTCTTTTGTTTCCCCAGAGACCATAAGTCATCTCTGAGTCCCTCTGAGGTGCTTCCTCATCCCTCACCAGTTCTACAGTACTGACTGGCTTTGAAGAGCAGCTTTAATCCTGGAGGGACTTTCAGTATCTTTGTCACTTTGGAGCGACAGTCATTTACCATCTTTCTTTTTCAATGTTTTTCAAAGTGTATCCCATGACACCTCCAAAATCATTCCTTGTCTCCTCTATTTATTATCTCAAAAGCAACAAAACCTCTCTTTTATTTTGTTTCCGGTTCTCTTTTGCATTGCAGGATAAGGCTGCCATTTGTATTATTGTTAACAAATCCCATGAAAAAAACTGAAGTATTGTCTGTGTGGCCAAAGCCTGATATACTGTAGCTTATCCGTCTATGCTATAGAGCTCCATTGTTGTCCATGAAAAACACACATCAGTGAGCCACACTGTTGTGCTAGGTGACATTTAGTGTTGGGGAGTAGTGACCTACATGTAATTACACTAGAAGTTTAAGGCTATATTGTGCAGTAGCTTGTTGGTAGTTCAACTACATTCATATTTGTATAGTGATTCAAATAGTTAAAGGTCCAGGGTATAACATTTAGGGGGATCTATTGGTAAAAATGGAACACAATATTACTAATAGGGCTGTCAGTTGATAAAAGCACTTAGATTAATTGCATAATTATTTGTGATTAATCGCACATTTTTTTCAAAAACTGCCTTAAAGGAAGATTATCAAGTATTTAATCCTTTCATCAACATGGGAGTAGGCAAATATGCTGCTTTATGCAAATGTATCCATACATCGCCAACCGCTTTTCCCGTTAGGGGTCGCGGGGGGGCTGGAGCCAATCCCAGCTGGCATTAGGTTCACCCTGGTCAGGTCGCCAGTCCATCGCAGGGCACATAGAGACAGACAACCATTCACACTCACATTCACACCTACGGGCAATTTAGAGTCATCAATTAACCTAAACCTAAACCTTTGGACTGTGGGAGGAAGCTGGAGTACCCGGAGAAAACCCACGCTTACATGGGGAGAACATGCAAACTCCACACAGAAGAGTCCCAAGCCGGAATCGAACCAGCGACCCTCTTGCTGTGAGGCGACAGCGCTAACCACTGCACCACCGTGCAGCCCTATGCAAATGTATATCTATATTTATTATTGTAAATCAATCAACAGCACAAAACAATGACAAATATTGTCAAGAAACCCTCACAGGTTCTGCATTTAGCATAGAAATATGTTCAAATCATAAAATGGCAAACTGCAGCCCAACAGGTGACAAAACAGCTGTCAGTGTGTCAGTGTGCTGACTTGACTATGACTTGACCCAAACTGCAACTAACTATAACTATAGCCATGGAACTAACTGGAACATTCCTTCTAATGCACAACTTTACTTTCAGTGTCATAGCATCAGATATTCTTTTCTATTTTATAGCCTATTGTGACCTGTTGCCTTTTGGGAAACTGTTTCTTTAGTGATTGTACAGTGTAAGAAGTATTTGAAATATTCCTCATTTTCAATAATAATAATAACTTGGATTTATAGAACGCCTTTCGAGAAACCCAAGGACGCTTAACATATGCACTATGGACACAACAAACAGAGCATGACAGTAGCTAGAGGCCACAGGTCTTGTTGAAGAAGTGGATTTTGAGGAGTTTTTTGAAGCTGTCCAGAGATGGGGTGTTGTGGTGGCTGTGTGGGGAGAGATGTCCAGAGGATGGGGGCTGTCACACTGAACGCTCTTGCCACAAAAGCTTGCAGGCTGGTGTGGAGGATGGACTGCTGACCCATGCCTGAGGATCTCAGTTTCCGGGACTGTGGGTAGGGATGGAGACAGTCAGATAAGTGCTGGGGAACCAGAGCATTGAGGGATTTGGAGGTGAGGAGGAGGATTTCGTAGATGATGCTGGACTTGATCGGGAGCCAATGGAGGTGGATGAGGATGGGGTAATGTGCCAGGGCTTGGTGTTGGTGACAACCCTGGCAGCTGAGCAGACTGGAGCCTGTCCAGTGCTTTGCTGGGAACCCCGGACAGAACTCCATTAGTAGTCCAAACGGGAGGTGATGTAGGAATGAATGAGGGTTTTTGCCACAAAATGAGAGAGTAATAGCTGGAGGCGAGAGATGTTTCTTAGGTGGAAAGAAAGCAGACTTGGTCGTGGTCTTGATGTGAGACTGGAATGAGAGTCCAGTCCAGGATGACACCCAGATTGCGAGACTTCTGGAGATGGGGAGATGGAGCAGCCATCGAGGTCCAGAAGTAGATCTCCAACCTTTCGGAGCAGGGCTTTGAGAGCCACATCCATGAGCTCTGTTTTGTTGCTGCTGAGTTTGAGAAGGTTCGATGACATCCATATTTTTATTTCATGCAGGCAGTTAAGTGACTGTGTTTTATGACAAAAATAGTGAACCAACGTGGCGAAATGTTACCTCATTCCCCAGCTAGACGATTGTCTGTGTTTGACACTTGCACTACTGACTGCTCAAAATAAATCAAAAGAAATGGAGACCGCTGTAAATGGCACACTCTTGGATTGGGTGAAGTTGTTGCGAGAAGAATGAAAAAACCTGTTTGCAACATTGGAAAGTGGTGTAAGATGATCTGTCAAGCACTTTGTCCAACAGTCTGAAGCAATCAATCATTATTTCTGGAATGCCTCTCGAAAACGTCTTCTCTCATCCCTCATTTAACTTAATGGGGAACTCATTTTGGTCTGGCTGCACCTTTATCCTGTAACATTAGTGACAAGTATCATCATGACCAAATAACTCCACTCCTTTGTAAAAAATTACCTGCAAACAGTGACTCATTTATAAAGGAAATGCGAGTGCACAGCAACCTTGAGAGTGACTAAACATGAATCTAGTCAATGTCACTAATAGGAGACTAAGTGCTGCGCTCTGACACCATGATTACACTGACCATTTGCGTGTCACTTGAGATAAGTCATTATTTGTTCTACATAACAAATCAGCTGCCATTACTGTGTTCATTTTAGTAACGGTGCAGTGGGCTTTTATGATTTAAACCTGCCCAACCTGCTCCAGTACACTGCTGCCAGTAATTGCTATTGATGTCTCGTAGGTCCCTAAATGAGGCCAAAATTAAAGGCAACATACTGCTGAAACACTCTGTCTTCACACATAATTGCTCAGTCTTTTACACTCCTATGAACCTTAAATTGTAATATCTTTTGTTTGGATAAACCAAGGGTTTAATCACAAATAGCTTTGTTGCAAATATACCAAACAAACCATATTATCCTCAGTCAAGGTGGGAATCTCCATGATATGATACTTAGGTTGTGATATGACCTTATTGATATTAAACATTTTACATTAAGTTAAGATACAGTATATTGCAGTATATTGTGATTTATTACCTTTTTTTTAACTGCAAATTATGCGGTTTGTCAGCATCTCTTTTATCTAATCAGATACAGCGTTCACTCACATGAGTGAGTTTTCAGTCACATATCTTGAGGTCAGGGACTCCTGACGGTTGACAGTTGTCAGTTCTTCCTCACCAAAATTTAGCAGAACTTTGGAGCCTTATTTATAGGACTGTCGAAGTTAGAGCAATAACGAGTTAACACTAATTTGTTTTAATGCCACAACACATTAAGGAAACTTGTGATTTTTAAGTTGTAGCGTGCTCAGTTGAAAACCTAGAGTGAGAGATTGGCATCGTATGAAGAAAGAAAGAAAAACTGTCATGGCCATTTTCAAAGGGGTCCCTTGGCATCTGACCTCAAGATATGTGAATAAAAATGGGTTCTCTGGGTACCCACGAGTCTCCCCTTTACAGACATGCCCACTTTATGATAATCACATACAGTTTGGGGCAAGACATAGTCAAGTCAACACACTGACACACTGACAGCTGTTGCTTGCCATGTTATGATTTCAGTATATTTTTTATGCTAAATGCAGTACCTGTGAGGGTTTCTGGACCATATTTGTCATTGTTTTATGTTGTTAATTGATTTCCTATAATAAATAAATATATCCATTTGCATAAAGCAGCATATTTTCACACTCCCATGTTGATAAGAGTATTAATGAATTAAATATTTTAATCGATTGACAGCCCTAGTTAATTAGCTTTCTTCTAAGTTAACATGTCATGACACCAGTGGATTTCTTAGGTTTTCTAGTTTTATATGATACCAGCATCTTCACTATAGCTTTAAGACTGAGCCCACTACAACCTCTGAAAAGGTAATAGTATACAGAATAAGGGGTCAAAACTTTACATCCGTGTATCAATATAATATTGCCATGCAAAATATTGTAATACTATGCTGAATTGATTTTGAATCTAATCTTCAGCAGCCTTTCTGGTTCCTCCCCTGAGTTTAAAGCTTGGGAGATGGCTGCTGCTATAAAGATGTGAAGTATACAGTACAGAGAGAATCTTAACAGTTTTTTTCCCAGAGGGGAATTTAATATGCTGGGCTCGGGAGAGATGCTCCTTCCACTGCAATGGCACCGGCCCACTTTGAAAAACTGACTGCCCTCTCTGACACCATATCAAAGAACTCTTCGGCTCTCGAGTCTGCCAACTTCGTTTTTGAGCCAGTGGATGGCATGAAAGCTAGCGGACGGTCACCAGTCCCAGTTGGTGACTATAGAGAAGGAGCATGTGCTGCAAATGACAATCAAAAACCTTGAAGCACTGAAAAAAAAGAATTATAAATGCAATGGTTTCTATCAACTTCCTATTGGATTATGTCATTTTGCAGCACAGTAGAGACTGTAGTATCCTCAGAGCTTTTAAAAATGAAAATATGTTTTTTTCCCTATATGTCATGCTTCAGTTGTGACACAGTTCCCTTGCCACCTGATCTTAAATTGCTTACTTCTATTGCTCCTCTCAGTCGTACAATTTTCCCTTTAAATTCCATACATTTTGATGAAACGTCTTTTTTTAAAAGTTAATTGGTAATATAGTAATAAAACTTTTCAAACAGTGACTTTGCAACTGCTGTCTTGGTCTCTGAGCATTGCTAGCAAGCAGCTTTGTAATAGTGGCACTTTCATTATCTATCCCATGATGCACGTGGTGTGGGAGATGCCTGTGGGAGTCACTTATAGACTACAAACTGACTGCTTGTACAACGGAGGATATGTTATTTTAAGGAAAGATTATATTGACACATACTAGCAGCAGGAAAGGAAAAGTGCAAATGAACAATTTCTGACTGATAATCGTGTCACATCACATGCACGACTGGTATAGTGTCCTGGGGAATCTGCGGTCAAAACAATTGTCCATAATAGCGTGCTATCATCTGGTAAATCAAATATATGCAAGTGCGCAAACAAGGTACTAGGATTATGCCATTTTACTAATGTTTAGTGTCTTGACAGAGATGCAGAATAGTTGCTGTTATAACTTTTCAGAGTTAAAAGGATAGTTTGGGTTGTAATGGGGCTGTATGAGGTACTTATCCATAGCACGCCCCCACCTCTCCTTTCAGACAGTTTAAATATGTTTCACCTTCAGTTCAGTTCGCTGATATTTTTATATTTAAAATATAGCGTATACTTAAACAGATATTTTTTTAGGTGAGTGTTTCTATAAAGTGGCTATGTTTTTCTTCCATCCCATTCCGTGGCCTTGCTCCGGTGCCGGTGCTCCCAAACCAGTCTCACGGCAGAAATTTAATTTATTTGATTTGTGTACATAGACAGAAATTTCTCTTTTTTTCATGATGCTCAGCACAACTTTCAACTACTTGTTGAAGTGTCATTTTCCACTCCAGTCTATCCAAATACTTAGTTAAGTTTAAAAAAAGATTATCTCGGTTAGGCTTAGGCAACCAAACTACTTAGGTACAGGAAAGGATCAGGATTTGAGTTAAAATAACAAGGGTTGTGAGTTAAGTACGGAAGTTCTGTTAGCTTTACAAAATGACTGGTTTGGGTTGAAATATCTCTGAAAGTGTCTTAACTTAAGTACAGAAGTTAAATGCCAAATGAATCATGGGATTATTTCACAAAGTGCTGTGCGACTGGGCTGGTGCTCCTGTCTGTTCATCGATGCTGGGAGTGTGCCGACCATCATCTTGTGTGAATAATGCAGCTACAATAACAACATTTTTGCTGCACTATCCTGTTTTTTCCCAGATCTACAGTAAAACTGATATGAGTGATTCCTGTGTTTCTGCCGCATACTACTGTTGGTGTGAACAGGCCTTTAGAAGTTGCCGTGTAGTTTGGATATACCAGAAGTAATCCCTGTGCTGGCTGAACTTGCAATATTAACTGCACTTTTTGTCAGGGCAGGTTACACTGGTGTGGATTCAAATGCAGATTCAGGCAGTTTTGCAGATTACAAAAACGGAGTTTATTTCCAGTCAGAGGTCGGTACACAGAAGCAGGCTTAAACAGGCTGACAAAGTCCAAATCGGCAGGCTAAAGCAAGGTAAGTAACAGGCTAAGATCAAAACACGAGGATGTCAAAAAACACGAGAGAATGGCGGGTACACTTAGCTATGGACGGCAAAAGACGAACTGGCACAGGAGGAAAAGGGAGCACACATTATATACTGGTGAGGGAGGTGGATAACTATGCACAGGTGGACACAATCAGGGCAGGGGATGACGCTCAGACGCAGGTGACTAGTGATGATAATCAGGTCAGGAGGAGGTGCTCTAACGTGACGGCAGGAGGCATGCAGGGCAGGGAGTGAAGTGAACTGCAACGAGAGGAGAGGTTAGAATGCAAACAAAACAGGAAGTGCGCCAAAATAAAAGCATGCAACAGGAAATGACAAATTAACACTTATACTTCCTGACACTTTTTGCACTAGCGTATATTTTTTGTGGCTTCGGGATCTGACAAACTGAGGTGAAATCTAAAACAAGTCAGCCTGACTGTGAGTCATAAAGGAACTGTGTGGTATTAGCCACTGGCTCGGCAGATGGTGAATGGATGAGAACGGGGAGCTATGGGTGGTGTTGGCTGGATGAGAACCTCTTTACAAAGAGACTGGCACTAACATTCCTTGGTGGAGAGTCAATCAAACAACTACAAAAAGATGCAAAACAACTAGAAACAGGCTCAAAGCCACCACAAAAAGAGATAAACAGCCACGAAGAGATGTAAAATATTACAAAGGATGCACAATGACCACAAAGACACAAAACAACTGCTAAAAGACACAAAATTGCAAAGACGTGCAACATGAGCACTTGAAGATTGAAAATAACAACAAAGGCATGCAAAGTGCATGAAAGAGACTCAAAAAGCTACAAAAAGATGCAAAGCAATAACAGAGATGCAAAACATCTACAAAGAAGTTCAAAATAACCACAAGAACCACATAGAAAATAACAACAAAGACATGCAAAATGGCCCCAAAGCGATGCAAAACTACCACAGAGACTACAAAGAGATGTGAAACTACAGAGAGATGCAAAGTCACCACCAAGAGATGCAAACAGCCACAAAAAGGTGCAAAATAATGAGAAAGGATGCACAACGACCACAATGAGACATAAATCGACTACAAAGAGATGCTAAACAACTACAAAGACACACAAAATAATTATAAAGAAATGTAAAATGACGGGCTGCACAGTGGTGTAGTGGTTAGAACTCTTGCCTCACAGCAAGAGGGTCGCAGGTTCGATTCCGGATTGGGGCTCTTCTGTGTGGAGTTTGCATGTTCTCCCCGTATAAGCGTGGGTTTTCTCCGGGTGCTCCGGCTTCCCCCCACAGTCCAAAGACATGTTGTTTAGGTTAATTGATGACTCTAAATTGCGATGTGGATGTGAGAGTGAATGGTTGTCTGTCTATATGTTGTCTGTCTCTATGTGCCCTGCGATGGACTGGCGACCTGTCCAGGGTGAACCCCACCTTCGCCCGATGCCAGCTGGGATTGGCTCCTGCCCCCCCACGACCCCTAACGGGATAAGCGGTTGACTATGGATGGATGGATGTAAAATGACCACAAGGAGATATAAAACTAAAACAACGGCATGCAAAAGGTAACATAAAATAACTACAAAGAGATGCAAAACAACTACAAGATACAAAATAACTTAAAAGTGATGCAAAACATCTACAAGGTAACACAACTTTAAAAAGATACAAAACAACTTGAAAGTCCCACAAACTATAAAGAACTATAAAGAAGTGCTAAATGACCACAAGGAGATTGAAAATAACAACAAAAGCATGCAAAACAACTACAAAGTAACACAAAAGAACTACAAAGAAGTGAAGAAAATGACCACAAGGACAGAGAAAATAACAACAAAAACATACAAAACTACAAAGAGACCTAAAACAACTTCACATGGCAGCATCATTTATAGTTGTGTCCAGGGGCCCATTGTCAGATAATCTGCCCCTGGTTGTAGGCTATTTGGAGTTACAAATAGAAGCTTTTTATCTATATTACTTCATATTAAAATATTTAAAGTTAACCAACTTTAAATATTTTAATATGAAGTAATATAGATTTAGCATTCATTTATTACAGTGGCCAAACAATTTCATTATTAATAATGTTTATTTGTGCCAAGAACCCAAGCTTCAAATTTGCCACATTTTGCTCATTTTACAGATGTGCTGCCCTCTCTTTAAAACTGACCCACTGCCCCCATCAAGTTTCTAAAGCCACCTCTGCACCCCTGGCATCAGACTCCCAGTCTGGCACAGTGCAGCTGGTGTGGCCAGACAAACAGAAGCTTCCACAGACACAGTACATCTGATAAACATCGCTTTTTGTTGTATTGCAGGTTTTCTCCATTGAGCAAACTACACCGAACCATAAAAATGACAAATAACATGAGCCTCTGTGGCTTCCGTGTCATCAGGATTTTTCTCTCAGCAGCACCTGTCAGATGAGGATACTGTGCACACATTAAAGCATTGGTGTTTGTGGCTCTATAACGGTGCACCAAGAGAGAACTGGAGGGTCCAAATGAGAGGAGTCATGGACGCTAATTAGATCAGTTGCTTTGGCTGTAGAGCTGGTAAATGAGACTTCCGCATGGGGTCTCCTGGGTCCAGAGTCAGCACTGCTTTGCAACACTGAGCCCCTCATCCTGCTAGGAGCTAATCAGCCTTTCCTCTTTCCTTTCCCCTCTGTGTTATTTTGCTAGAAAGTCAGGACTGCAAAAAACAGCTCGAGAAATTATATCAAAGATTTGGTTTTGTCTGTATTCCTTCTCTAGATATGGATTCATCAGAAAACTGAAAAGGCTCTAAATAATTAAAGAGGATGTCCCTTACCAAAATGAAGTTTTATCAAGTGTGCTATTAGTATAATTATTCTAAACTTAGAATAAAAGAGTATACTTTCAGTTTACTTTTTATTAAGTTGGCTCATACTGACAAGTACACAGAAAAGTCTAAGCATACTTGGCTCATACTGAGAAAGTATACAGAAAATTCTAAGTATATTTGGCTCATACTGACAAAGTATGCAGAAAACTGTAAGTATACTAGGCTCATACTGACAAGTTTACAGAAAAGTCTAAGTATACTTGGCTCATACTGACAAAGTATACAGAAAATTCTAAGTATACTTGGCTCATACTGACTGAGTATGCAGAAAACTCTAAGTATACTAGGGTCATACTGACAAGTTTACAGAAAAGTCTAAGTATACTTGGCTCATACTGACAAAGTATACAGAAAATTCTAAGTATACTAGGGTCATACTGACAAGTTTACAGAAAAGTCTAAGTATACTTGGCTCATACTGACAAAGTATACAGAAAATTCTAAGTATACTTGGCTCATACTGACTGAGTATGCAGAAAACTCTAAGTATACTAGGGTCATACTGACAAGTTTACAGAAAAGTCTAAGTGCTCTTGGCTTATATTTTAGGCTTACTTGTACTTTGATTGATATATACTAAAGAAAAGTATAAAAGAAGTATTCTTGTCCCACAGAGAAGTGTACTTAGCTTGTAGTTGTGCTTACTTTTTGATAGATTAGCCTACTAAAGTGTGTACTGTACATCTGCCAATGCATTCCCACAAAATTAAAACACTTTGTTATGCACTCCTGAAATAAACATTGTTTGATTTAGCAAGAAAATCTGTTGGGTCACGACTCACAAAACTTTGGGGGGGCGATGACAAATGCTTTGTGAATTTAGTCTACGCATACTTTCCTCCCATGCATCCATCCATCTGCCCCTCTCACACGAGGCCACTCCTTCATTTGAATGTATGAATCTTCAGCCCGGGGCTCAGATCTCATCTCCCACTCACTTGGCAATCCAGACATACACTTATCAAGCCCGTCACTTCAGTAATTGAAATGCATGACCAATTTCATTGCCCGTATCTATAATCTTTTTTCATTAGAGCAAATTGGTTTTTGATGGAACAGGGAGTTTCATCATACAAGACCTTTCCCATGTGAAATGTGGGGAAAAGTTAAATATAGGAGAGGCAGGACATCATCAGTATGGATGCTGTAGATGTATTGTTAAGTTATTGGAAATGTGGTCATGTCTGTGAGTGACCTTCTGATATTTAATAAACAAAGTCCAGAGGGACAGGCATGAAGCTAGAGAAAGGTATTTCAAGCATGAACATAAATATGGTTCATTAGGTACGATGGTGCCGTGTGCTGAGTGCTCTTTTTTTTTTATCGTTCGGGGGATTTACTCTCTTACTCACAGCACCGGATCAGGCTCTCATGAAACAAAAACATGACATGTAACTTAAAGCAGGGGTGGGCAGAAAGTTTTTGGCATCATGAAGTAAAAACTGATAATAATAATAATAATAATAATAATAACAATAATAATAATAATAAATCATATTGTAATTCAAGTGTTCTGTGAGAAAACTAGACCTCTGCACCTCCTCATGGCTCTGTTTTCAGGCTCATTTCAGAGAGTGTTCCTATTGGCTGTTAATTCAATGGAGGCAGCTGTCAATCACTCAGAGTCAAACTAGGCAGTGCTGATCAAATATGAATCAATATTCTGTTACTGTCATACCTATTTCACACCTCAATGTTTCCAGAGACATCTCACAGTGTAACATTTATCTATAAAATGAGAAAGTTTGCTCCGGAAACATTGAGGAGAAAAATAGTCATTACAGTAACAGAATATTGATTCATATTTGATCAGCGCTGCTCAGTTTCATCATTTGATCGGAGTTTGCGAGTGATTGACAGCTGCTCAGAGGCTCTGAAATCTTGCAGATGCCATTAAGAGGAGGACACAAAGGCACATGACTTTTTTCCATGTTACCTGTCTCATGCACTACTGTCAGGATATAGTAACCGTTTTACGAAAATGACTTTTATTTGCTCCAATTCTACCTACTGCTGCTTTATTATCGACTGGAAGGACACTATAGTTGGGACTGAAATTCCACACTAACATGCTATTTAGTACACTTAAACAGTGAGATTGTTTTAGCTGTCCAAAACCTTAGTACGAAACCATTAATACACAAATTGCATAAGATTTCCAGTGAAATATTACAGTACACAGCACTGGACACACTGGCGTCACAAATATTCCACAATGCAATACGGTAGTGACGCCAACGTTCAAAACAGACGTTAACAGGCTGCTCTGTAACATCAATAATGTTTCAGTTTAACTAAGCATACGATTTCACTTTGCTTGGGTGTAATATATATTTTGAATTAATTCAGGCTCTGATCCTTACAAACTATAATTTACTGCATATGTATGGTTGTTTGGGTTCAGGGACAAGACCACCATCACAGAGCCGACTTGTTGGTGGCTCCAGGTGGTGCAAGGGCTTTTGTCCAACACATTGGCGATCCCTTCTACAATCAGACTGTTGTAGACTTTACCTCAGAGACACATCAGTCTTATTTGTGTGTGGTTCTGTGGATGTAGTCTGAGTTATTCATTCATTAGACAAAGAGAAACTACAAAAAAACTAGCTAATAAACACTGCACTGCTGCCACCTAGTGGTGCCTCAACATATCTTTTTCCCATCTGTCTTTTGCAAGACTGCTTAGGTGCAAAAAAAAAAAAACCTCCCATATCCATCTATCATCGCTAGGTTGGAGACATAAAATCCCACATTAAATTAAATATATTTGAGGATCATAAAGGAACATTTATACAAAACTTATTAAAACGTGACTCTGATCATCTGCTCCATATTTATTCCAAATGTATATATTACATATAATTATATCATTACATATACATATGCTGTGCATATACAATACTCAGCACCTGCTGCACTTTACTTATTACTGTTACTGTTATTTATTTTACTGTCAATTTTCTTCATTGCACCTTATTTCATTCACTGCACCTTCTCTTTTACTTTTTACAGTACTGTATTTATCTGTACTGTTGCTGCTGCTAAGACACCCGAATTTCCCTCCGGGGATTAATAAAGGTTCATCTTATCTTATCTTATCTTATCTTATCTTATTAGGAATGCAAGCTGGCTGTGAGACACTTAAATGTATGCACTCTAAGTCATTTGCAAGCTGCAAAATAAAAATGACAGGAAGAAATAAAAAGGAAATGATGCAATCATAGGCAGGTGGCACAAGATAAAATATTTCTACACAGCACCAGCAGGGGACAGTGATGTCCCATCATAGACTAAACTGCATGGCTGGACCAGCCACCAGGAGGATGAGGGGGATGGAAAACTCCTATATACAAGTCACATTTCTTCTGCTCTGCAGTTCTCAGGTAGATCTCATTTCTTTTAGCGCTCTTCAGAAAGGAGAGGGATCCCGTGGAATGTGGAAAATGAAGACTGGATCACACTTATGCCTCAGAGGTAAATCCAGGACAGAAAAGGGCTTCCAGCCCCTGCTGGACTTAACAAGCCTCAGTGACAGATGGTTTCTATAGCCTGCAGCTGGAAGAAAACAAAAAATTCTTATATTTTTCAAGAGCAAAATCAGTCATCTCAGGCAGATGTCTCTTTTAACACTGAGTTGTTATGGTGGATGCTTTATCTTGAGTCAAGGCCAAATGAACCCACTCAGGGGCCCTACAGGAAATAAATAGGTGGTAGGCCCCTATTGATCATCTGTCTGAGCATTTACCCTGTCACCTTCAAGTGAAAGAAGACAATTAAACAGACTTAAAGGGGACATATCATGCTCATCTCCAGGTTCATATTTATATTTTTTTTTTCAAACTGTACCTTAAAGAGAAATATTTCAACTCAATAGATATCTTTTAAAGTAAGCTAAAAACTTACCTGTTCACCTTAGCTTTAATTAGCTCTTGATTAGTTTTAACACTTTAACATTTATTTTACATGTTTTATTTAACTTAAATGTATGCATTTTACTCTTATTTAGTTTTAACACTGCTTGGCAGCACTATTGATTTTACATGTATTTTACTTAAATTCTACTGTTTTATTTTTCCTCTTTTCTTGTCATGTTTTTAAATGTTATTATGTTCTTTTTAATGCTCTTTCTTTATTGGGAATCACTTTGAGTTGCAATTTTGTATGAAAGGTGGTATACAAATAAAGGTTATTATTGTTTATTATTACTAACGCTCTAATACTCTTATCAACATGTTAGTGGGTAAATAGGTTTGCTTTATGCAAATGTATGTATAAATGTATTTGTGGAAATCAATTAACAATATAAAACAATAACAAGTATTGTCCAGAAACCCTCGTAGGTACTACATTTAGCATAAAAAAAATGTGCTCAAATCATAACATGGCAAACTGCAGCCCAACAGGCAACAACAGCTGTCAGTGTGTCTTGACTGTGACTTGCCCCAAACTGTATGTGATTATCTTAAAAAGGGCAGAGGTCAAGGGACCCCTTTAATAATGGTCATGCCAGTATTTCCTTACCAAAAGTTAGTGTGAATTTGGTGCGTTATTTAGCCTCCATGCTCTTATAACATGGTTGGTACCGATAGATTCCACAGGTTTTACAGTTTTATATGATGGCTGTATTATTGCTCTAAAACTGAACCTACTACAAACTATAAAATCACAGGTTGCATTAATAGATTAAAGAAATTAGTGGCATTAAAATGAAAAACGTTATCATGCTCTTATTGCGTTAACTTTGACACCCCTAGTTTCTACTAGAACATGTTTACATGCTTTAATGTTCAAAAATCCCATTATTTTTCTCATCCTGTCTGTCTGAATATACCTGTATTCACCCTCTGTCCGAAACACTTTAACGCCTGTCTCATCTCAAAAAAGCCCAGTCTTCTTTGATTGGCTTGTGAGACTAAAATCCCAATGCCCCTCTTAAGGCCTCAACTTAACTGATGTCACCTGGTAAATGGTTGATTGTGAGAGGCTATGACATGAAATGGTATAAATAGGACTGGGACAGCACTTTGCAGGGACATACAGCATACTGTACATACCTTGATGATGGCAATCATGCTTTTTTATTAATATTTCTTACCGCCTGATGTTAATGTTGTCCAGTCTCTTGCCTTGCAAGAGTAGAGGTAACCATCCATCTTCAACCGCTTATCCCATTAGGGGTCGTGGGGGGGCTGGAGCCGATCTAAGCTGGCATTGCATAGTCCAATGCAGGGCACATAGAGACAGACAACCATTCACGCTCGCATTCACACAAGCAATATAGAGTCATCAACTAATCTAAAGTGCATGTCTTTGGACCGTGGGAGGAAACCGGAGCACCGGGAGAAAACCCACGCAAACACGGGGAGAACATGCAAACTCCACACAGAAGGGCCCCAAGCCAGATTCAAACCTGTGACCCTATTGCTGTGCTAACCACTGCACCACCGTGCAGCCCAGAGAGATAACCTTATTGTGTAAATCCAGTTGACATTTTTAGTTTAATGCCTGTGGGCTTTCCCTGGAAATCCTGTGTTTAACATCACAAAGCTACGAATTGTGACCATTTCCCTCAGGCAAGTCTCCTCAAAAGCCTCCCTCAAGTCTGCTGAAATGCTGACTTATGGAAAGTGTGCATAAAGGGCTCAAAATGTCTGCGAGAGAGCCCTCAAGCCCTTAACAATTAGAGAGTGGGACAGCCCTAAACCCTCGCAGACTTTGCGGGAACGCGCCTCAAAGTCTGCGAGTGTGGACATGTGGGATTGGGCCATGTGATCGAGGCAGTCTCATTTCACAGTTTGTGGGTTGGTAGGCTCTCAAGATACCCAAATGTATATGAATAAGCACTGAAAAAGTGAGTCCCCTTTAAATACGAATATGCACCATATCAATACAATATACATTTAAACAATGAAGGAATGAAAACTAGCTTTAGGGCTACGACCCAAATTTCAACTTCAGTTGATATAGTAATTTTAGCAGCGCAAATTTCATTAAATAACCACAGAGAGGGAACCTGGAACTTCTGGGGGCCCTGAGGGTGTAAGGGCCCCAGGAAGTTTTACCTGTTTGGTAACCCAGTCTGATCCTGAGTCAGTTAGCTAATAAAATATCAACAATCATCATTTTCATTCAGTCAGGTCAGTGTCACTTGGTGCTGAAAACAACAAGTTTTAAAAAGAAAAATAATCTGGGTGTGTGGAGTTAGAAAGAAGCAAGCTAACCAGATGTCTGTAGCCTGCTGCTCAGCTCTGCTGCAGGCCAGCAGCTCGAGGCTACATTAGTAACTACTAGCGTAACACACCCAGATCTCAAACTGAAGTGTCCACAGTCAAGCTGCATTGTGGGCAATGTAAGCACCAGGTTTTACAAGGAAGAAGAATGTGTGGAATATGAAAGACGATTGGCTCTGCTCTGTCTTACTCCAACAATGTGAATACTAAAGCCATCAGGAATGTGTTTTAGATGCCAGTATGTAAAACAAACAGGAGGTAGTTCTTGTGAACTTCCCTACTATACAAGAGATTGTGGGTTTACTTGGTTTACTCTAAATCTGCCCTTTTGTATTTCCTATTTCCATATTTGTTAATGAAGTAGCTGACAGGAAGTAAGCTTGGACCAAAGCAATGAAAATAGACCATGTGCCCAAAATGTAGTATGTAGTATACAAAAGCAAAATCTGCAGTCTGCCAAAAATACCCAGATGTCATACTGGTTTGGAAAAATTCTCCAGAATGCCGATCCACCTCACCTACTGTATCCCAAAATGCAAAGCGCTGGAACAGTACAGGCTACGGTTACAGCAACAGCTAAAAACTCATTATTATTTACTTTTTATTTTATTTTTTTTTCATAACTATTCCATCACTAAATTCACCTCTGGACATTTTTGAGGGGAGAAATCAAAAGCATAGATTTTGAATATTGACAGTTTTACAATATTAGAGGATCAAATCAGAGTTTAGAAGCTCCACAAACTTTTGTGATAGCTAGCTAGCACCTACCAGGGTCATTACCTCGCCAGCTGGGCGGTCACGCTCACAGACCGCTATCAGCTGGCTGCAGCTCTCAAAAGACTAGATTAACAGGAAAAGGAAGGAGAGTGCTACCTCTGATGGGGTAGAGAGATACCTCCTGAGACAATGTGACCCGCTCTAACATTAAAATCACGTCCAAGGTCAAAGATAGACGAACAAAAGGAAAAAAGTGGCATATTCAGTATAGCCTCTCATTAAAAGTGTTTACACCTGAGAGGAGCAGCTCCTTTCTGGGCAGGAGCATTTGTTTTATTCGACCTGTTGTAGGTGTGGTCTATTGCTGGGGACTTTTATCATATAGAGTAATAAATGCACTTCCACAATGACACTTTTGATGTGCCTTCATAATGTTGGATATTGTTGGCCAGCAATATAGATTGGCCACTGGCATTAACCCTTGTGTATTTTAACACTTTCTGACATCATATTTGTATTTTAGGTGTTATTTTATGTGTGTGAATGACTAGTTTATGTGTATTTGTTTTTTTTAAACTCACTTCACTCAAATTGCCCTTTGAGGGACATATAATGTATCATAAATTGAATGGATAATACAGGGCGTCAATAGTGGAGCGACACTGTTAATGTCAGAGGATATAGCATCTTTATGTTACATTTCAAGGAAAAATCTGCTGTGGCGCTACATCATCATTTGAAAGTAGCTAGTTCCTTAGAACTTATCTAGCATTTCACAGAAACTGTGCAGAAAAAAAGAGAAAAAAAACAATGATTTTATGTTTCTTTCTTTTCTATTGCCTCCACACAGCTAACGGTGCTAACAGCACTCACTGTGCAAACAACAGCAACAGTGCTAACACAGCTAACAGTGTTAGGAACCGGAGGGTGGGTGCTAATGTTTTTTGTTGTTAATGTACTAATTCAGACAATCGAATATCACAGATTTACAAAGCTAATGCTAAACATACTTAAACAAACTATGTTTGACGCAAAAATGCCAAAGTATAAGAGTTTTCAACATAGTCCAGGCCCGATGCACTCTGGGTGAACCCGGTGACCAAAAATCCACCCTATGACACCTATTGACCCAAGATGATATTAGACAACTCAGTAACTGCTGTAGAACCGATCCATCAAATTGACATCTGACCTTCAAAAGTAACAGCTCACAGGCTTCTGTAGAAGCATAAAACATCCAAAACATGGTAATGGGTGACATCAGGAGTGTTTTGAGAAAGGCGATTATGCCCAGAGGGGAGCATACAAAAAAGCTTGTTTTGCATGTAAGATTTCGGTGTTCTGTGACCACTCATTGTTTATTTTGGTGACAGAATAAACATTTTTGTTTAGTTGTTTAGTTTAGAAGCTCCACAAACTGCCGTGACAGCTACCTAGCGCCTGCCGGGGTCGCTACCTCGTCTGCCGGCCGCTATCAGCTGGCTGGAGCTTTCAAGTGACTGGTCTAAATTAAGGGGAACTTGTGTTTATCCGCTTTTTTGGAGTTGAAAAGCTCCATAATCGTCTGTGGGTTGGGCAGAGAAATACTTGCTGAGACAACACAATGCTGTTTCAAATGAATCTAATATCTGTAGGGAGATCAATCCACTATTTTGTGAAAAGCAGTTTGAGTAACGTAAATTTGGTATTTCCCGTCTCCCCTTGTTCATAATCCTGTTTGACTTTACAATGAGCTGTTAGAATAAATAGTTTAATCCTGCAGTATCTTATACAGTAAACTATCCTACCAATATAACATAAACAAAAAATATGTATTTTTCAATAATATTGCAACTGCGGTATGAGCTTGTTTTTTTTTTTTGTGCAGTGTTTTAAGAGCTGGTTTAAAGGTTAAAGCCTGGTCTAGCATGTCGCAAAATACATCACTTTAACCATTGCATGCTGCGTTCTGCGTTCATCAGCAATATGCAGTTTCAGGTATTTTTTGAACCCCAAGCACTTATTTTCTGTTTGAAGTCATGAAAAATGACCCAAGAAGATACAAAACAACTCGGTACCTGCTATAGAACCAATCCATCAAACTGGCATCTAAACCTTTAAAATTAGCAGATCACAGGCTTTCGTGGAAACACAAAACATCAAAAACATGGTAATGGGTGGCATCAGGAGTGTTTTGAGAAAGGTGATTACACCCAGAGGGGAGCATATATTTGCATGTAAGATATTGGTGTTCTGCTCCAGAGCTGACCACTCATAATTCATTTTGGTGACAGAATAAATATTTTGATGACCTGAACACATCTCCAGAGTCATTTTTCAACCAAGTTCTAAAGCCTAACAGATTTTTAGTACGATAAAGCTGTTGGAGAGGAGATGCAGTCTTGGACTGGCCCAAGACAGCCTTTCTGACCTTCAACACTACCTCTTCAATGGGTGGTGTTATCAACCGTAACCACAGTAGGAGAGCAGTGCAGAGCGGCGGCCATGAGCTAGCCTGTGGGCCACGCTGGCTAGCTCACATGAACATGCTCTAAAAGGCACATTAAAACACGCACAGAGTGACTCTCTACTGTATATCCACACAGCAAATCATTGTTTGCTGCTATATAAATGCTCTGAATACCGTATAGGGAACCTTTAATTAACTAGTGACCCCTTCCATTTTTCTCGCGACCCCTTTGGGGGTGCCGACCCTGAGGTTAGGAACCACTGAATTAGATAACAGCAAATACACAGTTATAAATGAAGTTATAACTGTTTTTTTCAGCAATACATATTATAAAAAGGCATCAGCTTTTTGAAATGGTTGCTGAATATTCCTGTCAAATGTATTGTATTTAACCCCAGATTGTTGCTCTTGATGCCGCAGGTTGACTACAGACTAGACTATTGTTTTCTGTTGTGGCTGGCATCAGTGCTCTGCAAGCTGACAGCTGCCGTGCTGGAGAGACACTGAGTGACAGGCCTGGTCCAGGGTCAGCAGCAGGCCAGTCATCTGGGTCTGCGGCAGACTCTTGACCACCCGGGTCGCTCTTTGTCAACAACATGCCTTGCACTATGCATACATTTCCTTTGTTGCTGAGGCCTCTGGTAGACTTGGAGACCTGTTTTTATCAGGACAGCTACGAGATGTTAAACAGAAGGAGCTGTGGCTCTTAATGACTGGTTGCAGAATGTTGTGGTAAGCCATATTGCGTTTTATTTGGGCACCCCTGTGGATATATTTGAGCGAGTAATTGTAGGCAATCATAGTAATTCTCTCTGAAGAAGGTCCAATTTCCAAATACAATGTTTCATTCAATGCTAACCCTATCCAAATTCAGCCACTTCAGCAGCTCTTGACTAGGGATTCAAAATGGACAATTTTTCCTAGAGTGCTTTAATTGGTGTCTTCTGATCACATAATGACAACATTGTAGGGCAGAAACAAGAGATATCAAGTTTCAATGCTCAACCTGCCATGACTGAATTAGTTTTCCATCTGAAACATGATGTCAATCTCATGGGCCTCCTCTGATTGAACTATGTATCTTCCTATACAGCAGTAAAGCCAAGCTGCAGGTTTAAATGAACTAAATGGTGAATGTTGCACCAAAATTTATCACACATATTAAGTTTTCATATCAGGACATTTTTCCCAAAAACCTAACAGGTCCCTGAGCAAACATCATGACCTTAATCGAATAAGGAAAATTTATATCTGCTGGCAGTGAAACATCTGAGCAAATTCTCATTAATTAGTAGCTTAAATTTAATTTTGGGAGTTTCATTTTGAAAAAAGGTCCAAATGATTACTTAAGCCTAGCGCAGAGAGAGGGATTGACTTGAAAGGATCCCATATGTTCCTTCATCTTCTCCGCCGTCGGTCCCACAGAAGTCGGTGAGGTTCAGATTGGACGGGCCGCTCCAATCACAGAGCAGGGCAGGGCTGATTATAGGGCAATCATTTAAATGGTGGAGATGACATCAGCAACCAGAAAGTGGCTGACTTTATTTGGTCTCGCGGGGGTGGCAGTGAGAAAGGCCCGAGGCACAATGAGACTGTGAAATGACTGTGCTACCAGGGTAAACTGGGCTCAGAGAAGCTTTGTTGACTGCAGATGTCATTACAAACAAACCAAAAGTGCATTAAAGCTGCAGTAGGCAGATTATTTTTTGCATCTTTGGGCAAAAAGATGCCATAGTAACTTTTCAGCATATTGTAAATCAAGTGTTCTGAGAAAAAAACTAGACTTCTGCACCTCCTAGTGGCTCTGTTTTCAGGCTTTAGAAAATCGTTCCCATTGGGTGTTCATTCAGTGGAGGCAGCTGTCAATCATTCACAAACTCCAATCAAACGGTCAAACTAGGCAGCGCTGATCAAATGTGAATCAATATTCTGTTACTGTAATGTCTACTTATCACCTCATATGTTTCCAGAAACACCATGTAGTTACTGTTCAGCTGTAAAATGAGAGAGTTTGCTCTGGCTGGTGGGCGGTGCTTGGTATCCGTACAAAAGAGAAATTTATCCATGTACATTTAGTATACTTCTTTTAAACTTAAAAGTATCAGCAAAAATGTTATTCAAGTATACATAGCTTATACTAACAAGTATACAGAAAAGTCTAAGTGTACATAGCAAGTATACAGGAAAGTCCAAGTATACTTGGCTTATACTGAAAAGTATAGTACATTTGGCTAAGTATTATAAGTTAATTTAAAGAAAACTTACAAGTGTACTTGCAGTAAAAACTATTAAACTGAGAGATTACTGAGAGTATACTTTCAAGTGTACTTTCATAAACTAAAAAGTTGGATACAAGTAAATAACTAGTAAAATATGGGTAGTGTAGTTCATATATAGTTGCAGCACAAAATACAGCTATTTTACAATGTAAATTAATTGTGTAATCATAATTTATTACTCTTAAATGTCATGTATACTTAAACGTATACTTCAATAAACTAAAAATCTGCCAATTTAGTCCCAAGTAGTACACTTACAAGTATACTACTAGTACATTGATATTAGTTTACTTATTACATAAAGTGTACCTGGGATTATACTTGAACTGTTCTTAAGATTAATTCATAAAGATGTAAACTTTTTGTAAGGGATTTCCTCAACAGATCTTTCTCATTTAACAGTTTAACAGTACACTTTCTGAAAACTTTGGATTATGACAGAATATTGACTCATGTTTGATCAGCATTTGCGAGTAACTGACAGCAGGCTTCAGCTCGGCTCTGACAGGTTGTTTTCCTCTGGTCTGTGAAATCTTGCGGATACCGTTAGGCGCACCGGAGGATACAGAGGAACATGATTTTTTTCATGCCTCATGCCTCATGCACTACTGTCAGGATATAGTGACCATTCTATCCTATTTGCTCCAATCTGCCTACTCCAGCTGTAAAATTAAAATCATGCACTGGCCAATTAGCAAATAGAGTGTGTTTTTATGGACGCAGAAAACTCCAGTTGTAATGTGACAGTAGAGGAAAGTTTTGTTTATCTCACTATTGTGGCCAGAGCTCTATTGTAGCATATTTCTATACTTCTGAACTTGAAATTATATACACTTCCTCCCCCTGGCATGCACTCTTCACCTCAGCTCTGTTTATGCCTTGTTAGGCTTAAATACATCATCCTCGCCTCCTCTTCTTTGTCCTGTCTCTCCTCCTCATCCAGCTCCATCCCCCTGCGCCGCCGCAACCCTGTCCTCCTCTCTTTTTTCCTCGCCAAAACCACACGCCTGTACTAGAGCGGCAGACAAAGACACAAACACAAATTGGCAACCTCTGGGTCAAGCCCGCATGATAGAGACAGTCTCAGCGGCTGGAGGCAGGAATTCAAGAAAACGGACAAATACAGTTTTATTGCTACCTACCTAAAACAGTTAATTACATATGGTCGCTGATGTGGAATCTTTTCTGTAGGCTGTCTGTGAACAAACTCTGCGGTTCTTTGCAAGCTGCCTATTTGACCTTCTCTGTGCATTTCCCTCACACTGGTAGCGCTACATTGACACGTGCTGTGAGCTGAGGATATGCACAGGCAAAGAGACAAGGACTTTCCAGTTTAAGGCAACAAGAGAATCCTTGATCATATTCACAACAGCACCCCCTCTAACATTTAGTGTCAGTTGCTGGTGAAGAGCACCACTCTCCTTGACACCATGCATGGCCCTCTTATGCTTCCATATTGCGCGAACTGCTGCAAACTAAAAATACTGTGTGTGTTTGTAGTTCCACTATACGGGGCGTCAAAACAGAGAGCTGCACATAGGATCTGTGTGTTTGCTGTTAAGGCACAAGACAACTCTACTGTGTGTGACAGGAGCAGTGTATAACTGGGCTAGAGTAAATAAAATACACACACACACACACACACACACACACACACACACACAGTATATACAGTATTCAGTATATATGCATATACAATAAACTGTATATAGGCAAGTAGAAACAAGACGAGAGCCATGCTAGCAGCTCTGTGAGGCTGCATTTATGGTCACTATGATGAGGAAGACAATGCTAACATGGTGATGTTAAGCCAACACATTCTCTCTCTCAACTCGTCAAATACTGAAGCATGGTCTGTGGCCCTACGCTCTCTAGCACCAGTTTTGGATGTGTCAGGGCAACATATTGTCATGCAACGGTTCATATGATATCTTACAAAAAATGTGTTTGTTCGTTTTCCTATGAATGTCCAGCAACACGTGTCAGTTTCAGTTCGTTACATGTGTACAGTCTTTTCAAAACAAACTTCCATCTTCACAGGAAACAACTTCCTTAGGTTTAGGCAATAAAACAGCTTCCTTAGGTTTAGGCAATAAAACTACTTAGGTTTGGGAACAGAACTTACTGTAAGTACTTACTTAAATACGCAAGTTAAATGACATATAAATCACAGCTGACTTCTGGTTTCACATACTGTAGGACATGAACGCTGGTCTCCTGGGTGATAGTCTGGTGTTTTTTGACTCAGTAATCCACCCTGATCTACTCCCTATGCAGCATCGCCACCCTTTATATGTCATGGTTCACGATTATGTGGATTACATATGAATTAATTTTTTTGTAAGGAAATACACATATTACAGGGGATTACTTTTCATAGCTATAACTACGAACAATGTATGAGACCAGCCTGGTCAGAGATGGTGTTGCATTTTCCTCTCGTTACATAGTGTCTTTTCAAAGTAAAGTTCCAACATAGGTTTACTTAGTTTTTAGGTTTACTTCCACAACAAAACTATTTGGTGAGTCTTAAGAAATGATCGGAGTTTGGGTTGAAAAAAATATGTTTGCTACATGAAATGAGTTGCCTACATTTGCTTCGTAACTGCCGTTAAGTTATGTAACAAAACTACAGAAAAATAACTTAAAGTTAATGTTATTCATGATTCATCATGTCTTCCCCCCGAATGACAGCAGGCTTTACGACATGGCATGCAGGAATTTGATGTCAGTATAGTTTCATCAACTTCATAGCAAAGACAAGAATCACAAAGCCACAATCACATCAGATGTCACAATATACGCAACGCTACAGCTGATGGCTAAGGTCAAGGTGGTCCTTAGCCATCATTTGCTAAGGACAGACCGTGTATGTATGGAGGCAGTGAGTGTGGTTTTGTTGGTGGCATTATAGCCGTGAATGCAGCTGTAGCAGACAGTGTGTGTACAGTTTATTTGTCAGTTGAATAAATGCTAGAATTGGTTATCAGTTAAAATGCTTAATGTCGGGTAATGATTAAATGGATAATTATTAACATCCCTTGTGTAGCTGTATTGTCCGGGTGGAAACAGTAGGGCTTATACATGCTGCACAACACCAGAAACAGGTGATATAAAAAGGAAAAAAAAGATTAGTAAAAATAGCATAAAGTGGGAGAAATATGGGAGATTTGTGACCCCGGGAGGACACCAGGCGAGGGCAATGAAATACGTTAGTCTCCTGGGAAAATTGGGAGGGTTGGCAAGTATACCTGAAGGGTAACGGCTGCAACAGGAGGTGAAATGGGCCAACAGGTATAAACTTTTGCCTTTCAGCATGTTTGGATGGAAAGACCTGTCTGGCTTCAGTACAGAGTTTGTATTTGGTGACTAATCTCTATAAAAAATGTGAAGCATCTTTTTGTTCTGCTGGGAATTTGCTTGTGAACAACCTTTTGTGTGAATCTCAGGTTGAGTAGTTTTACCTTTTCAGAGAGCAGAGAGGCTGTTTACTGGATACAAAAAAACTTGTGTACCTTTAGCTCCATTTCAGGCTTAGCTGGGTATCGATTTGCAGTTGTATCACTTGTTTGGAAAGTGGTACGTACATCAAACAAACACTCCCTCATGCACACTAGAAAAACACTAACTCAAATATTTAAGTGATTTGTTGTTGCTGGAACGATACTTCATGGGGCATAGTTCATGTATGGGGCAACAGGAAGAAGATGATGATCTAGTTCTCTCAGTTTCCACAATTGGAAATCTTTCAAGGCTCTGCTGTTAAGAATATGTTGTATAGAAATGTTCATTGCTTACAAATGGGATGCACACAGAACCTCAACATGCTGGAAACCAGTCAGATTACAGGAGATGAATTTGTACGTGACAGTCGCCCTTGCATTTCCGCCTTTGTTAGACATCAGTCGGCTCTGGCTGAGAAACAGCAGCCAGTAGCATTAACACCACTAACTCAGATCACACCAAGTGCTGCAGATAAATGACCAGTATGTGCTCCAAACCATCAACCGGCAGCAAAGGTTAAAAGCACTGAATGCTCCCTCACACAGAAACATGAGCAGGAAAAATTAAAAAGTAATGTTGACGGTAAAGTCAATATGCTAATAAGCATCATGATGATGTTAAAGCAACACATTCTCATGCCTGCAGTCACTTTTCAAAATAAAAGTCCAGCTGTTTTCGTAGACTGTCAAAGTTAACGCACTAATGCAAATTAATTTTAATGCCACTAATTTCTTTAACGCATTAACACAACTTGCGATCTTGGTTGGAGTGGGCTCAGTTTTAAAGCTAGAGTGAAGATACTGGTATCAAGTTAAGCTAGAAACCTAAGGAACTCATTAGTACCAACATGTCATACTTGTTTGTCATGAAGTAGGTTTAATAACGCTCCAAACTTGCGCTAAAGTTTGGTGACGAAAAACTGGCATGGCCCTTGACCTCTGACCTCATGATATGTGAGTGAAAATGGGCTCTATGGGTACCCACCAGTCTCCCCTTTACAGACATGTCAATTTTATGATAATCACATGCAGTTTGGGGTAAGTCATAGTCAAGTCAGCACACTGACAGCTGTTGAGTTTTCCATATTATGATTTGAGCATATTTTGTATGCTAAATGCAGTACCTCTGAGGGTTTCTGGACAATACTTCATTGTTTTGTGTTGTTAATTGATTTCCAATAATAAATGCATACATACATTTGCATAAATCAGCATATTTGCCCACTCCCCTGTTGATAAGAGTGTTAAATACTTGACAAATCTCCCTTTAAGGGACATTTTGAAAAAATAATTCATGAAATCGTGATTAATTTTCAATTAATTTAATTACATTTTAACTGATTGACAGCCATAGTTTTTAGTTTTTAGTTTTAAGTATTCTCAGTTTGTCACATAAAATAAGTTGCCTACATTTGCAGCATAACTGGCAGTTATGTAACTTTTGTACCAAAGCAGCAGTAAAATAAATTATAATTATAATATAATAAATTGACATGGTTTCACATGGGACAGCGGCCTCCTGGGTGTAGTTCATGGGGAAATAGGAAGAAAATGACACTGAGTCTCATAGCCAGACATACTGTAGATCTACCACTCAGTTTCTACTACTGTAAATTTGTCAAGGCTCTGCTGTTAAAAATATGTTGTACAGATGGTTTACCTGTTTACAAAAGGGATGCAGGCACAGCAGCAACATGCTTGACACCAGTTGAGATGCCAGTAATGAGGACAGACTCATTCTGGTTGTTAGCATGTATACATGTGTCAAAACTCAGATGACTGCATTGTAGACAGGCAAAAGCTTTACTCATCAACTGTCAATACAGGATTCACAAAGTATAATTGATCAGCCACATATGCAGGATCACAAATAGACTCTGCACGTTTGATTTTTTTCTCCTGATGCATTTTCCATCCAAAGCCGTCTGCCTGCACAGCTGTCAGCTGTTGTCAATGACACACTGAAACTCTAAATGCAGCAAAATGATCACTAAAGTATAAAATGATGATAGAACTTGAAAAACAGTCGCACAGTTCATTAAACAGCCATAAACACACGGTAACAGTGTGCTGTTTTACCTTAAAATGCCCATTTACTGCTGCAGTTTCAGTGCAAAACCATCCACCGCCTTCATGATAGCCTGAGCAAACAGCTAATAGCACTAAAAGCTGCACACAGCTGTATTACCAGTGTGAATATTGGTAATTTAATAATCAATTAAGCAGGTAATTACCTTAATACAGCCATACAACATCACCAAATCTTTTATCTGACTTTGGAATACTACGAAGTATTTATATCACCCACACCTCCCCAGATAGGGTTTAAAATATGAACTGGTCCTTTAAGTTAGCTTTAACACATCTTAACATAAAAGATAACAGATCTTAAGAGCTGCTTCTGTTCAATCTGGCTCCAACCCTGGTTATTTTTGCTATTTAGCCACTCTCCGCTTTCTAAGATTCTACCAATCAGCTAGCACCACCTCTGTTTCAGCCAATCAACATTGAAAAGCATTGAAACATTGAAAAAAAAAAAATTTTAGATGGGGGGGGTTACATTACATCGCCTGCACCAGTGATATAATTTATCTCAGAATAGATTTTATTGAGTGCGTTTGTGAGAGTCAAAGTGTGCCAGCACATCAGTTTCTGATGGGCGTTTTCCAGCAGGTCGGGGGAGAGAAATAGTCACGAAACACATTAAAAATCCACAGTACCTGGAGCACATTGGTTAATGTATATTATCTAATTATTTGGTTTAATAAAAGGCAGCAGAAAGCAGGATAGTTTTCAGCTTTGATTTAAAACAACTTTTTCTAATATCAAAAGGAAACATGTTGATGCAAGCCTAACAAAATCACATTTTATTTTCCTGCAGCATTAAAGAGGATATATTATGCTTATTTTCAGGGGCATACTTGTATTTTGATTTTCTACTAGAACATGTTTACCTACTTTAATGTTCAAAAAATGCTTTATCTATCTCTTTGAAAATGGGAGATTTAAAACATTTGAATCACTGAAAGCTCAGTATCATATATTAATCAAATATTTCTACAAATACTTACAGGTTAGACATTATGTGTATAAGAAAGCCAACTCACTGGAATTTTCAAATGACTTGCATATGCTACAGACTTCATTCATTGTTAAATTTCATCAACGTTCTTTCTCATATAAGTGCTGTGCCTCAATTTTATTTATGCTTCATCTTATTTTGATTTATTTACCATTTTATTTACCAGTCTTCTAATGCTAGTGTGTATCATTGTATTATAGTTTGTTTGAACCAAACTCTTCGGATTCTGCTTCAGCTCCGCTTTAACTAGCTTTGTTTTAGGGTGTGTCAAACGAGCCGCTAAATGTATTACTTGGTGACATCACCATGTTACGGCGGAAAAGGAGGGACTTCAATCAAGACGTTTCATGTAAGTCAGGTACAGTGTTTCTGTGCGGAGAGTAACTCACTTTGTCGTGGTCTTTCGGACTTTATAACTTCGCAGAAAAATCTATATAACACACTAAAGAAAACGGGAAAAGCACAAAAGCCTAACAGGTCTCCTTTAAAGTCACTCAGTTTTCACAGTGCATTTAATCCAGGAAGTATGTGTTATCCATCCAGGCAGAGTTTTGTGTAAGCCAGGGGAGAAGAGATGGAGATGGAGCTGTGTCATCGTGCTAATACCTACTTGTGCTCATTTCCCAAGACGACTAATCTTGCCCAGGGGAAACGGACCCTGATCCACTTAGCAAGCTGTGAGGAACCTTGTTTTGTCTCATCACTACTTGTCATCACTTTCTCACGCCAGCTCCAGGACTCTGAATGTCTACTTCTTTGTTCTCTCTTAATTAGAGACAGAGTACATTTATCCTGTCACATTCCAGGTCTTGGTAATTCACTGATAAGAAGAAAATGAATGCTCAACATTGAGTCTTTATCTTCTCTTTGGACTTACATGAATGTCCATTTTTCATTCATCTACTTTTGAAGACACCTCTTGGATTCAGGTGGAATCTAATAACAGGATTCAACAAGTCAAAAACCTAGCGCAATGCGACACAGCAGTGAAAACAGATACAGTCTGGGTTAAAGATCACCATCTCTTTTGAGTGCAGGACAGGGATAATGTCTCTGCCTCTGGCTGCTGTAAATGGTAAATGGACTTGCATTTATATATGGCTTTTCTAGTCTTCTAACCACTCAAAGCGCTTTACACAACATGTCACATTCACCCATTCACACACACATTCATACACTGATGGCAAACTTTGCCCATCAGGATCTAATCTAAATATTCATTCATCTCATTCACACACCGATGGCTGTGCCTTCGGGAGCAATTTGGGGTTAAGTGTCTTGCCCAAGGACACATCGACATGTGAGCAGCCGGGGATTGAATCACCGACCTTCCGATTGGTGGACCACCTGCTCTTCCATCTGAGCCACAGCCGCTCCAATGTATGTATGTTGTATGAGGGATAAACAGGACAAACAAACACCACTACAAGCATCAACTACTCCTCTTCTGGTCAGGGGCTGAAGTTCGCCTTGCTTCCCCACTAGTCCTTGCTGAGGAGGCAACATCGATGCCACGCAGCTGGAGACTCAGGCCGTATTGCTGGACCTGCAGGAGGGAAGGGATGCAAGGGAGAACCAGAACCAGGACGGTGCGGGGCAGACTGTCGGACCCTGCTGGAGTAAAATGACAGGTTTTCTAAAGGGACTCTGGTGCTCTGAATCACTATCCACAACGACCGGCAAAATCAACACAAAATGTTCCGTGTATGAGCTTTAAAGTGGATATATATTTTTTCTTTTTGATTAAGACGGATCACGTGGCCTACTTGTATATAAAAAGGGGTCCTATGATGTAAAAAACCCACCATAATTATTATGAGATTATGCAGTTAACCTTAGTCCAGATGGATATCTAAAAACTTCATAAGTTGATAACTTATCAGTGTTGTGTTTACAGATTGTTTCTGCTGCCCCCTAAGTGGCCAAAAAATGAATTACTACAGCTTTAAGGGATGCCAGTGGTAACATAATGTTCAACTGTTCATGCTTAAAATCAGATGTATATCAGATGTACATGTATCTCTGTCCAGAATTATAAAAGAAAATGCATTCACTCCAGGTGAATCATTGCTCTTTTTCTGAGTTATCTTTGGCATCTCCTACCATTTGTTGAAGTTTAGCAATTTGTTTGATTTTTTACACTTGGCTTGCTCTGTAGTTTACAACTTTATGACATTAGCATCAACAGCTTTAGTAAAACATTGTGGCGTTCAAGTGCAAAACTCAGTTGACACAACAACTACCCCCCAAAAAGCATCATATCATAAGGTCACATGCACACATACAGTGTATAAGGGTTAATTTACAGAGTGCTAGTCCTGTCAGGGTTTATTTCATGACAGTGACTCACTAGCTGTACATTATCCTGTTTATTACATGGCTACTTGTTAATACTTGTTAATGCGCTGTTACACATAGCAACTGTCCGCTATAAAGAAATAACTAATCTTAGAATGCCATGATCAGCCAATCATAATCAACTATTCAACAAAGCCGTGTAATTTATGGGGCCTTCAAATTGGGTTGTGTTCACAATGGGAGTCCATATGAACGCCCCCCTTGTGGTATTCACAACGTTGTAAGTAGAAAATTTTAGTAGAAAATCACGAATTGTGAAGTGTTTGTTGATGTTGGCGGAGGCCATGGAAGTTCATTTTTCAGTATATAATAAGTTAATACATTGTAATTTTAGATATATTGTTATTCTTTGTAATTTTATAATATGGCTGAGGAAAATATTCCCAACAACCTCATCTTTCTCCTCTGTCATTATGTCTTTGCATTTCCTTCGTTGTGTTACCCACTTGCTAGCTTGCTAAATTGTTAGCCTCTGTGGCTTCTAGACTTGGACAGTAATGTTAATATTGTCATTGCTTAGCAGCAGTGTCCTCACGACTGAACCACATGAAAGCCAAGCATATCGTGTACACGACTTCCCATGTTGTAAACATGAGCTCACGAGTTTCATTTAAAGGCACCAAAAGTAAAACTAATACCATGGTGTCACAAATCTATGCCATAAACTATAAAAATGAATGTGAATGTGAACAGAGATTCTGTCCCATCACGCCTAGTTTTTTTTTTGTTTTTTTTTCAGTTTTTTTAGTCATGGTGGTTAACTGCTCATGTTAACTCAATGCGGAAATGTAAAACACACTGTGTCCCGTGCATTACAGGATTTTTCCAGACAGTTAAGAAGTTTTAACTGATCAGTCATTGCCAATAGCAGCAGTACTCTGCTCTTCTCAGTCCAGAAATGTATAATGCATTAAAAGAAAAGACAAGCCAGACACTTGATGCTTACAATAGTAATTCCATACCCTGGTTATAGGTTGAATCACTGTTATGTTATGTCAATCATCATTTTTTTAGTATTTCAAAATATTGCAGATTACCACACAAACTCACTTAATCATAGCCTTGTGTTGGCACTGCTAAAAGTCACAACCGCTGGGACAGCCAGTGAAAGCAAAACCCCCTTTCATGAGTGTATCATGCTGTTTCTGTACTCTGATTCAACACCAGCGACTGAATTCCCCTTTTCATTTTCACGTAAATACCCAAATCGAGGCTGACACTTTATATTTGGTCCATATTAATCCAGGAAACCAGGACCAGAAATTTTCCACCATAATACATCCCATGTCCCTGTCGTGCGGTGCCAAAGCAGTAAATATAAGGACTTAGACTGCAAGCGTGTCTTTTGTGGGCATTCATGCGCTGGCACATGTCTGCCGTGTGATTTCATGCTTGTGTGCAACATGAAGTTGAAAGTAACATTACTTTAAAAATACAGGAGACTATTTGGCACAAGTTGAATAGTTTTATCATCCATGTTTCTATCAAATCATATGCTCTCTCCTTTAATATTTCTTTCTTTGGGCCCACTGTTGAATAACACACATATCATGCCTACCAACATGCCACCATCCTGTTTTGGCTCGATCTCAGCGAGCCGTGTGCTTAATCGAGGAAAATACAAGAAAAGCCTCTCAGCTCAACCCGACTCACGAGAAGTGTGAGAAAAACATCCGTCAGGCTTATCCTCATGGAACAGTATAACACAAGTGAAATTGTGATCTGTGATTTTTCTAAGTGCACTGTAGCAGAAAGTGTAAATGTGTTCTCTGGGTCAGAGTCAAAGGAAAATACAAGCAGATGTATCAGAGGAAACCATCTCATATGTCTCATTTAATGTGGCCACGAACTAAGGACAGAGTGATATCGAGTGGTTCTGTTAATTTTGCAAGTTATGTGGTGCTTAACATCTGGAGAGTCATCTCATATTTTATAAAAAAAAAAAAATTAAAAAAAAAATTGAAAAATGCATCACAATGTTACTGTAATGTTGTCATGGGGATGTGCGTTTGACTACAGAATCATGTGTTTATATTGTTCTGATTTACGAGAGTAGCTGGGCTTATGGTAGTTCATCAAAAGGTAGTTTAACGCAATCAGTATGATAATAATAATAATAATAATAAAACAGTGATACTCAACTTATGGCCTGGAGGCCAGATAAAGTGCCAACTGGCCCACCAACCACCAACCCACTTGCTAGCTTGCTAAATTGTTAGCCTCTGTGGCCTCTAGACTCGGACAGTAACGTTAACATTGTCGTTGCTCAGCAGTGTTCTTCATGACTGCCCTTCACGAACGCATGTCGTGTTCATGACTTCCCATGTCATGAACACAAGTTTATGACTTCCATTGAAGGCACCAAAAGCCACAAGGGTTAGGAAAGAACTAGATGGTTGGGCTTAAAACTACTACTACTGTGAGTGAAAATGACACTGAACGTTGTGAACATGGGACACGAACAACATTCTCCTGGATGAACGCCTTGTTTTGTTGGATCCATCCACCTCCACTCACCCGGCATGTGTCTTTTCACTCTTAAAACTACGCCACCAAACAGTGTCTACTGTTGCCACAGATGGTTTACACTGCAGCTGATGGAACACATGGTGCATTTCATACTGGCGCTAATGGTGCCGTGTGCGATGGTAACAACAGCGATGGCCATGACGAAGCATCGGTAATTGACGCCCTGGGATTGATAATGGGCTGAAACTCCACACAGACACTTGACTGATTTATAGTGTCCTAAACTGATTTAGACATAATCATGCAAATTAATTAATTGTATGCATTAATTGCACCAACATATCACATTATTTGCCAGTTGGATTCGTCCAACTCACACACATTGAGTGAATCAAGATGAGAAGTCCATGAACTGTGCAACACTGTGACGACGGATTTGGTCAATGCAGGATGTTTTCCACAATATGTCATCAAACGTCAATCGCAAATGTCAGAAAAAAACTGCCCACATTACTATTGAATTTTATATTTAAGGGTTGCTTCTCTCTCTCTTTTCCTCTTGCAGATAGTTTTTCATGGATAAGAAAAGCTATAGCAATGCTGGAGGTGAGTGGAATTTTGTTTGTGGTGTTGAAAAAACAGAAAATTGCTATTTGGAAAACTTAACAGCAATATGTTTTTCCAGAAACTGTCTTGGTTTCACAAGATAATCCACAGACCTTAATGCAGTTTTCATTTGGACTTCCTTTATCCGAGTGTCTCTCATATTTTGTACAGGCTGGAATTTATAATTTTGGCCACTATTTACCTGACTATTTTCTTTTGACAGTAAAACACAGTGAAATGTGTCGAGAGTGAGGTCTGTGGATTATCCTGAGAAACTTGACTTGTCCAATGTTTCCGAAGCTTTGAGCACCGCAATCGAAATTCCATTCACCTGCAGTTTTGGGGCGGCACCAGAAGTCTCTGCGGCCGATATCTTAAAACCTGGCAAAGCAATCTACATACCGTTACAGTAGGAGTAAGAGGGGAAAATATGTGTTTTTGTGATTTAGGTGAACTGACCCTTTAAAGTTCGTCAGTCATTTTGCCTTACAGTTAACAGACTCACAGAAGGGAGCAATAAATGATAACACACGGTGCATATTTGTGCAACGTGACTAGCGCAGTCGTCCTCTGCCAGAGGCTGTTATAAATCATGTCATCGGATCAAACACAGCTGCGAGAGAGGGAGACACTTTTAAGAGTCCCTACAGATCTGTGGCTCTACGTTAGTCATTTTCCTCTTCATGGACATGAAGTGTGACAGTGCCACTGCTGCCACTGTTTCCACCGCCATGGTGCAACGTCCCCTTTCAGATGAGGTCACATCTGTCTAGCAGTGCTTTCCCACCTGCAATACCTCAAAGTGGAGTTCTGTCATTGGCAATGACAGACGTGTGAGAAGACACAAATGGAAATAAAATGTTGCTAAGTGCCGAGAAGTGGAGGGCCATATTCTCCTAAGCAAATCCCGTCTGCTCTGCTCTCCTTATGTCAGCCATATGAGTGTGTTCCTCCTCAGCCTGAATGAGAGTTTCCAACTTTGGCTCACGTCAAAAAATCTGAGGAATGTTAATGAAAGGGCTGCTGAATGAAGGCGAACAGGGAAATGCAAAAATGACGGAAACGGTGAGATGTTAAAGTCTGGTCAAGTGCATATTTGAGAGGTCACACAGAAACCCTCATCTTTTACTTCTAATTTACTGCTTCTTTAGCTCAGCATGTCTTTTTACATGCAAAGGTCCACTTCTGTATTTTCCATGTTTTCACGATTGACAGGAAGATTATTAAGAGATTCAAAGATGGAGATATTCCCTTACCTCATGCAGCCATAAAACACTAAAACACAGGTTCTGACCTGCTGTGCTATTACATAAGCTTTGTGCATATTTTAACAATTATTATTTTCCTCTTTTTTTGCCTGTAAAGCCATGGCAGGAAAAGCATTAAACTGTCAAAGTAAAAACACCATTGGCAATCTGTGAATCCCAAATAATGTAAACTAAAAATTGGGGCTGTCAAAGTTAATGCGATAAAAACACAATTTTGATTTTAGTGGCACTAATTTCTTGAACACACTAGTACAATCGAGAATCGAATTTGGAGGTTGTAGCAGGCTCAGTCTTAACACTGAATGAGGATGCTGCGTCATATGAAAATAGAAAACCTAAAAAATTCACTAGCGAGGAAAGGGGTCCCTTGACCTCTGACCTCAAGATATATGAATGAAAACGCCCGAGTCTCCCCTTTACAAACATCCCCACTTTATGATAATCACATGCAGTTTTGGGCAAGTCATAGTCAAGTCAGCACACTGAAACACTGACAGCTGTTGTTGTCAGGCTGCAGTTTGCCATGTTATGATCTGAGCATATTTGTTATGCTAAATGTAGTACCTGTGAGGGTTTCTGCACAATATTTATCATGGTTTTGTGTCATGGACAAGTATGCAATAAATTGCAACTGAATATTTTAATAGTTTGACAGCCCTACTAGAAGTGTTATTTATATTACAGGTGGAGTGTGTATCCAGTTATAAATCACGTCAGAAGACAAACAAAAATGACATTATGAAGACCAGTCAACATTTAAATATAATGTAAGAATTGTAGCTCACATATAAAAATACATTTCTAATTTATGTTGACAGCAGCCTTGAAAGTGTCACCTTTTCCTCAGAGACAGATCCAGTCCCAGTAGGTGCTGTAGGTTAATGACATTAACACGGATTATACTGAATGTATATGACTCGTAAAGAGATGAACCTACATGCAGGAGCTATGAGCACTGCAGGGATAATCTGTTCTGTACCACAATCTACTACTAATGCGCTACTTATACACACAAGAGCAATTAAGAGAGGTGAATTGCAGTAACCAGTAACAGCTAGCTGGCTGATTCATGAGAAGAAGGTGGCAAACAAGGAGGGAGAGAAAATCAGGGAGTTTAAAAAGACGTCTTTGAATTTCAAGGTGCAACGTGTAAGATCCGGACATAATTTTAGTTTAAAACATTCAAAACAATAACATTATCAAGAGAATGTGAGGAGGTCACATTGCTGATGTCATGTCAAAGACGTCTATGTATTGTGTTGCAGAGGTATCTGCATGCTAACCAGCTGGCCCTGGTTTGTCCCGTCTTGGAATAGCACTTGTACCTTGACAGGCAATAGTGAGTCACTGGCTTGTCAGTCATGTTGAAGGTACATTTTGATAGTTTTTTTTATTGGATTAAATCCAAAAAACAGCCCCTGGTTAAAGGCACAGAGAGTCACAGATGGCTAACATAAACTATAAGCCGGCGCCGCACGTGAAGATTATAAAATAGCAGTTTAAAGGCCCTGCAACACCAAGCTGTCAGCCGTCAGACAGCTTGGGGCCATTGGAAAGTGTGTGTCCTGCACCATCGGCTCTAGTCTGCCTGTGTCAGAGGCTTATATACTTAATTATACCTAATTATACTTTTCCTATGTATATTTTGATCAAAACATTAAGTAAGTAGGCCTACAGGCCAAGTAGACTTCGACTTTACTGTATACTTGTCAGAATAAGCCAAGTAAACTTAAGTATATTTTTGTATATCTTTGATAAGTACATAAAAAGTAAACTGAACATATACACTCTTATTTTAAGTTCAAAGGAAGTAGCACACTTAATAAAAAAAAAAATATACTTATTCTGTGCTTCCCAAAATCTTCCCTAAATTTACATGCATGCATACATTTCTAACTTTTTTTGCTCAAGATTCTTTCAAACTCTGTCCAGTAATATCAAAACAAATGTGAAAGACAGACAGTTAATGTTATTCTGTAAAAGAAACAGTCACAAACCATGCTTTCTATCAGGTTTTATTCATTACGCTGACTTTTGGATATCTGCTAATGCGTACTTCTGTCTACATTCCACCTGGAAACAAGAAGTTGTGCCGCTTCAGTTTGTCACCAGAAGAACTATTGAATTTAACGCCAGCACCACATTTGTTCTAACCTGGCTGCAAGAGCCATTTCACTTCCACTCACAATGGATTCTGTGTTTCTCATTTTCCGAAAGGATATTTATCATAGTTTTTGAAGGCCAAAGCAATTGCTCCATTACAGTGTGTTTAAGACCAGAGTGGTTATTTTCTCTGTGTGAAAGCTCTGCTTTGCTCTGCATGATTATGAGTAATAGGCATCAATATTTGAATAAGGTCTGGGTTGAATTCCTGGCTCAGTTTTGAAGGTGTGGAGGGTGAAAAGGAATGAGGTACACTCACCCACAATTGAGATGCTCTTGAGAAAGTTTATTTCAGTGCTACAGGTTTAGTTAATCTGCTTAGAGGCCAGTAGGAGAATTGTGAATATGTAAGTCAGGCCAACTTCATGTTTACCATACAGGCTCCTCTACACTGTAAAATGTCATAATCCACTATATGAAACCATCTTTGTTTATGGTGTGGCTTTAGGCATGGTATGGTTGGATGTCAGTCGTTTCATCACTTTTGCTCAGACTGGAATATCTCAACAACTCTTGGATGGATTGGAACAAAATTTTGTGCAGACATTTATGATTCCCATACAACGAATCTTAAAGATGATCCTCTGACCTTACCTCTAGCACCATCAGCAGCTGCGCCACGGGGTTCACATCTGTGGTTCTGGGTAAAATGTCTTGACAGCTATTGCATGCACTGCAGACATTCATGTTCCCCTAAGGATGAATCATTTTGGTGAGCCAGTGAGTTTTTACCCAGCTCCATCAGCACTGTACAATCCTTCAGTTTTCAACCAAATACCTCCAAATCTAATGAGATTCCCAGAGCGGGAAAGAGACTGGAGCACACTGATTTATTTGTCGCCTTTAATGGTGCAAACAGACCAACACCACTGTGTCTTCATCAGAGTCGTATTGGACAGAGACACAAGGCAAACACATAGTCTACAGCAGGTGTGCAATTCCCATTGGATAATTGGTTGAAGAGGACTTCCAATCTATTGGATAAAAGATCCAAGAGTGGGATTTGCTGTAGTGTCACAGCCACAGCCCATAATCTCATCAGAAACAATTCACTGCATGTACTGTATATATCAAAATTGCAGAGATAAAGTACAAAAAGTACTGACTCCATCAGGTGTTATCAGTCAGAGGAAACATAACACAGTCACTTCCTCATGCAGCCCAACTCAATGCTCAACTGGTTTAAGAGTATGAAATGTAATGTTTCTGCAGAGCTTCGAGTTGATAATGTCACCAGCTCAAAAACGATTGTTTCTGTTCCCCAGAAACTTAATGATGCTACAGAGCTACTGTTCGTCTCAGCAAAATGTCGAGCAATTTCATATTTTATGTTTTGTGTGCAGTTCTGTGTTCAAATATGTGAATCTTCAAACTCGTTTAGTTTGTCTAACATAAACCAGACCACAGGGACATCAGAATCAGAAATACTTTTCTGATCTCAGGGCGGGGATTTGGGGCATTTCATCCATCTATTATCTGTCTTAACCCATTCAGGATCATAGGGGGGCTGGAGCCGATGTTCGTCAATTAAAAATTTAATTCTGCAAATCAAGAAAGTAACAGTTTGTTGTAAAACTGTTGAAATATCAGACTGTGAAAATACGTAGAACGACTTTAAAAAGACGATACACCCAAAAGTCAATTGGTGACGTCTCTTTATTGGTGATGTCTGTGTGTTTTGTACTGGGATGAACTTACATCCGCAACAGGTTTCACTCGTTCCTTATCTTCCTGGCTGATAAAAAGACCACGAGTCTCTAGATAAATCACATCAGATAAGTTAACATTACATTTGTCCGTGGAACATAGCGATGTTCGTTAGCTTTTAGTGTTGGTCACGTACACTCATCGGCCACATAATTAGGTACACCTTGCTAGTGAAAGGTTAGAGCCCCCTTTGCCTTCAGAACTGCCTTCTTTGTGGCATACTTTCAACAAGGTGTTGATTTTGGTCCATATTGACATGATAGCGTCACGCAGTTGATGCAAATTTGTCAGCTGCACATATGATACGAATCTCCCGTTCCACCACATTACAAAGATGTGCTATTGGATTGAGATCTGGTGACTGTGGAGGCCACTGGAGTAAAGTGAAGAAAGAAACCAGTTTGAAATGATCTGAGCTTTGTGACATGGCGCATTATCCTGCTGGAAGCAGCGATCAGAAGATGGTACACTGTGGTCATAAAGGGATGGACATGGCCAGCAACAATACTCAGGTAGGCTGCGGTATTTAAACCATGCTCAGTTGGTATTAAGGCATCCAAAGTGTGCCAAGAATATATCCCCCACACCACCACCAGCCTGAACCATTGATACAAGGCAGGATGGATCCATGCTTTCATGATTACACTAAATTCTGACCCTGCCACCTGAATGTCGCAGCTGAAATCGAGACTCGTCAGACCAGGCAACGTTTTTTCAATCTTCTGTTCTCCAATTTTGGTGAACCTGTGTGAACTGTAGTCTCAGTTTCCTGTTGTCAGCTGACAGCAGTGGCACCATGTGGTCTTCTGCTGCTGTAGCAGACCAGCCCCTTTGGCACCACCAACCATGCCACGTTCAAAGTCACTTAAATCCCCTTTCTTTCCCGTTCTGATGCTCAGTTTGAACTTCAGCAGGTCTTAAACCACGTCTGCATACCTAAATGCATTGAATTGTGGCCATGTCATTGGCTGATCAGCTGTTTGTGTAAACAAGCAACTGAACAGGTGTACCTAATTATGTGGCCAGTGAGTGTATCTTGTGTGAGGTGAGAGATGTAGTTCACACAAAACTAAATGCTTCCACAACAAATAACAACTTGCAAAATTATGTTTTAAATTGACAGACATAATATGTGTGATTCATGGAGTAATTCAAACAGGATCAAAAAAATATTTGTCTCTCGCCGTTGACTACTATTCATATCTTTTCTGAAATAAGGTCCCATGGAGTCCACCAGAAGAAGAGGAACTTCGCCTCTCTTTACTTTTATCACATCACTTTGTGATCATGTGGTCTTGTCTTGTGGTGCCTGACTGGCAGCACCTGGAGCTCAAAACAACACCAACAGGAGAATACACTGTTTAGCTTTAGGAGAGAATTTTGGCAAATTTCACTTGGGCGCTACCTACATGATCAACTGTGCTGCTCATCACCCAAATGCATGATCCTTACAAGTTGGTATCACTGCAAAGGTAAATAAACAGGCTTTCCAACGATGTAAAATACAAAGGTAATTAGCATTGTAAGTACAGAGAAATAATCAACCAATCACAAATTTCCACACTTTTTTCCGACTTTAGAAGAAATATGTACAACTATGTGCATCAAACAACAATAAAAGTTATTTCTAAGTAAATAGAAATGATAAAAAATTCTGAGAAGTGAGATCTATTAAGTGTTAAATATAAGAATAGTATAAATAAGAATTAAATAATATTCCTTGAAGTGTGCAGTATAAGTGCAGCATTAATGCCAGAGTAAGTCTGCTGTCCTCGATCTGAGAGGCAGCTGATCCATCTGCATACTGCTGGAAGATCCTCGGAGAACGTTGTTTCAGCTGATGACTTTCCCATCAGCCTCTGCCTGCAAAATATAGCACACATGCTAAACGTAGATGGTGAACATGGTGGATGTTATCCTTGCTAGACATCAACATGTGTGTTTGGCTTCCAGTATGTTCTGTAATGCATCCTCAACTCGCCTCTAGACAAAACCTCAGAACCTCCCCCCCGGACTGTACCCTCCTGAGTCTGTCCCACTCCTTTGTCCTGAAGTCCAGAAAGCATGAAAATGGCATGGTTACTGTAAGTTATACTATGCAAAGCTTAGCTGCTATATAACGCAACCCAACAGCGGTCTGGCCAGACGTCCTACGAAATATTCCATCACTCCAAACTCATTTCATTTTTCCACTCTTCTCCGGCTTCCCAGGCCTGTGACACTGTAAATAGTAATCCGTGAGGCTTCCGTCAGCCTGAAGATTGTGATTCCTGGAGCTTTCGTCTCTGTTTCCGAGCATTCCTCCTTTTGATGGTCGCATTGGCGTTTATGAGCACGGAAAGTTCCTTTCTAATTAGGGGTACGATGGGGAAAAGTCTTTGGGAAAGCAGGCCTGTCCACATCTCTAGAGCGACCGGTGCACTGCAGGAGGAGAGAGAAAAAAATGGACATTTTCTTGCAAGTCGTTGATCCGTATCACCGCTGAATAAACTTGACTGGTGGATGGCTCTGTCTTGTTTTCTCAAGGGATCTGGACAGTGCCAGGTCAATATGAGCGGGATTCAGAAGATGACCTCAGATGGATCTCTTTGTCCCCTCCAAAAGGACAGAACTGTTTAATAATGTGTGCACTGTACCAACAAACACTCCCTCTCCATCGCTCCCAAAGTCATTGATAACGTGAAAATGCCTCCAGTTTATTAGCCATCGCCTGTGTACAAAGACCCTGCTGCCCTGAATGGAAATGATTAACTTGGCTGGCCCCAGGTGATGCTCGCCCATGCATCCAGTCTCATTAGTCAGTACTGCCTTCCTGTCAGACCCGCTGCCGGCTCTCGCCACGGCTCAGGATGCAGAACGAGCTGTTGCCTGGAAACAGTAACCCTATTAAAGACCTACAGTACGAATTAGGAAGCAGCACAGAGCAGAAGAACAAACAAAGTGTCCAGAGATTAACGCAGGACATGGAGTTTGAGATTGTGTCCTGCTGATGAGCAGCATAACTTCTTCAAATCTACTGGAAATATTTTCAGGGATGGAGTGATGTGTAAACTCTTGTAAAACCACCTTTAATTCACAGAAATAAGTGGTATGATCCTTTTAGACATGGTTTCCTATAGGAACAGTTCACCTAAAAACAAAAAATATATATACTGTACATTCTAGGGCTGTCTTTCAATGCAAATATTTAATCACATGATTTTCCATATCAGCGCAATAAATCTGTTTTTTTTTTTTCAGTTCAAAATGTACCTTAAAAGGGAGATTTGTCAAGAATTTAATCCTCTTATCAACATGGGAGTGGACAAATATGCTGCTTTATGCAAATGCATGTACAATTAGGACCAGATTTATTTGGACAGTGACACAGTCTTCATGATTGAAGTGCAGATTTTCATGTTTAATTTAAGGGGTTGAACCAAAATGTACTATGAAACATTTAGGAATTGTAATCATTTTTCTACGTCTCCTCATTTCAGGGGCTCAAAAGTAATTGGACAAATTAACATTCTTATAAGTAAAATGTTCATTTTGGTTTCTTTGTGGAGAATCCTTTGCAGGCAATGATGTCTTAAGACTGGAACCAATGGACATCACCAAACACTGGGTTTGCTTTTCCAGGCCTTTACAGCAGCTGTCTTCAGTTGTTGCTTGTTTGTGGGTTTTTCTGCCTTAACTTTTGTCTTGAGCAAGTCAAATGCATGATCGATCAGGTGGAGATCTAGTGATCGACTTGGTCATTGCAGAATATTCCACTTCTTTGCCTTAAAAAAAACTCCTCGCTTGTATGTTTTGGGTCATTGTCCATCTGTACTGTGAAGCGCAGTCCAATCAACTTTGCTGCATTTGGCTGAATCTGAGCAGAAAGTATATCCCTGTACACTTAAGAATTGATCCGGCTCCCTTGGTCTTCTGTCACATCATCAATAAACACTAGTGACCCAGTGCCATGCAAGCCATGCATGCCCATGCCATCACACTGCCTCCACCATGTTTTACAGACAATGTGCTTTGGATCATGAGCTGTTCCAGTTCTTCTCCATACTTTCTTCTTCACCATCATTCTGGTAAATGTTGATTTTAGCCTTGTGTCCAAAGAATGCTGTTCCAGAACTGGTCTGGCTTCTTCAGATGTTTTTTGGCAAAGTCTAATCTGGCCTTTCTATTTTTGAGACTGATTAATGGTTTGCACCTTGTGGTGAACCCTCTGTATTTATTCCCATGAAGTCATCTCTTTATGGTAGACTTAGATACTGACACACCTACTTCCTGATACACCTTCTTCGCTTGGGTGGATGTTGTGAAGGTTTTTTTCTTCACCATGGAAAGGCTCCTGCGATCATCCACCACTGTTGTCTTCAGTGGACGTTCAGGCCTTTTTGAGTTCCCAACTTACCAGTGCGCTCTTTTTCACAGAATGTACCAAACTGTTGATTTGACCACTCCTGATATTTCTGCCATCCCTCTGATGGATTTCTTCTTTGGTCTGTTTCACTTGCATTGAGAGCTCCTTTGACCGCATGTTGTGAGTTCACAGCAATAGCTTCCAATTGCAGATGCCACATGTGGAATCAAGTCCAGTCACTCGTAACTGATAACAAGTTAACAAAGGAAGAGCCCATGCAGCCTTCTGAGTCAATTGTCCAATTACTTTTGGTCCCTTGACAAAGAGGTGGCTACATATTAAAGAGCTGTAATTTCTAAACCCTTCCTCCAATTTGGATGTGAATACTCTCAAATTACAGCTGAGAGTCTGCACTTTAAGCGTGTATTGATTATACAACTGTATCATGAATATGTATTTGTGAACAGCTAAAATAAAACTTGTGTCACCGTCCAAATATTTCTGGGCCTGACTGCATATATTTATTATTGGAAATAAATTAACAACACAAAACATAACTATGAAAAATATTTTCCAGAAAACCTGCACAAATCAAACTGCAGCCCAACAGGCAGCAACAGCTGTCAGTGTGCTGACTTGACTATCACTTGCCATGTGATTATCATAAAGTGGGCATGTCTGTAAAGGGGGAGACTCGTGGGTACCCAGAGAACCCATTTACATTCACATTTCTGGAGGTCAGAGGTCAAGGGACCCCTTTGAAAAGTTTTTCCTGTTTGTTTGGCGCAAGCTGGTATGACATGGTTGGTACCAATGGATTCTCAGGTTTTCTAGTTTCAAATGTTACCAGCAAGTGAGCTCATTACAACCTAAAAATTGCAAGTTGCATTAATGTGTTAAAGAAATTGGTGGCGTTATTATTGCATTAACTTTGACAGTCCAAGTTGTCTCAAGTTGTATTTAGTCATGCAGGTAGCTTTTACATTAGTTTCTCAGTGTTTAGTCTCTAGTGGAAAAAAATGTCACTATGAAAACATCACAGGAACACCTAAGCCCACTGAAGAGTTCAGGGGTAATAATGAGCTGCAAGACAGGGCCTCGGGATAAGGTAAAAACATAATATAGGAGCCACTTTAAAGCCCTTATTATTTCAGTTTATATTCTGCTTTAGCACTGCAAACACATTCACAACTAAAAAAAACAGCCACACACTAAATCAAGAGTCTGCTTTGCCCCATTTACAAAACAGCTTTAGAGACAGTAACTCTGGAAAGAGATGGTGCTGTTGACTTTTTTTAAATTTAGTTTTTCAAAATTGTGAGCACCGCAGCAAAACATCTATTTGTCCCAGTTGTATTCAGTTGGATGAGGAAATCTCAGAGACGAAGCTCTCCAAATTGTCCTCAACCTTTGTTACATCTTTCTGTCAGGTTTCTAATTTCTATAAATACTAATTTGCTTTATGATGATCAACAATAGGTGCTCATAACTTCTTATATTTCACACTAAACAAATCTTTTCTTTTCAAAACTGAAAAAGGTGATCAAGCAATTTATGTTTATAATTGTGTCCTTAAATTTAGATTTTTTTAAAACAAGTCAATAAGCAAAATTTCTAGTAGAAAATTTCTTGTTCCACTAATCTACGTGAATTTGGTTTTAAAAGCAAGACCACTGGATATTGATGACATTTGGTAATTTCCAACTAATTAAATAAAATCAGTTACAGTTACATTTCTCCCATTTTCAACAGGGTGTATTTCAGGTACATTAGAGTTACATTAATAAAGATTGGCAGTTGTTTCAACACGTTCTCAACATGCCAAATTGGTCAGTGCTCATCGGCATCCGAGAACAATGCCCGGGGCATCACTCTTGCTTTACATTTGGACAGACCAGGACAGACCTTTGTGTTAATATCTGCTTGTTACATGCATTGTGTCCTTTCAAAATAAACTTCTATTTTCACAGGAAGTTACGTTTAGGGAACTTAAGCACTTACTTAGTGTTATGGCTCGTGCAGACTACACGACATCAGCCCGATTATAGCCCAACACGGCCGTCGTAGCGTTTCAGCTCAGATCGGGAACAACAAATGAGTGTCATGGGCAAGAATCGATAGTTTTAGCTTATGTAGTGTGTCACAGTCCACGACAACCGATACCGCATGACGTCCTGACAGAAAGTCTAGCATGTTTGATGTGTTTGTTTTTTAACTTTCCACAGTGTGCTCCATCATGGCTGTGAATCTGACCGGCTGAGAGAGCTGCCATGTCATTGTTCTGCTGTCGGAATGAACCAGGAACCAGCCATTATTCTGACAACCTAATAGTCCAACAAATTCACCACTGGACTTAAGAGACAAACACCCATTGTTCCAAATTCACGTAGTTCTGACAATACACACTTTCCTGGCACCACCATAATTTATGGGCTCAAGCCCCCAGACCCAACCACGTAAATGAGCCCACGAGGCTCCATGTGCAAAGACGCAACGGCAATGGTGTATCTGTTTGTCTCATCTTTACACTGACTCTTCCAACGTTTCTCAAACTTAAGCAGATGGCTACTTATTATGCAAAATAATGACATCACACACGTCGTGAAAGACGACCAGAGCTGATTGGCCGGGGACTGACGCATAGTCTGTCATGTGTCCAAACAAGACTTTATGACTCTCAATCGTCTAATCTGACATAGTGACCATCGTAACCATCAAACATATCATGTGGTCTGATCCTGCCATTAGGAGATGGTCGTGGTTGACGTTAACTTCACTGGCTAGCGACTCACTAACGATACTGATGAGTCACATGACTAACAACTGGCGAGACAAAATAAGTCAACCTTACTTTAGTTTCACACAGGACACAAATACCTAAAAGTCTTGTGTTTGTTCGACCCAACCACCACCTCCCGTCCGCGCTCTCACACCATTAATCCTACTGTACGTCACTTGACCGTCAAATAATGCCGTGAGTGGGTTTACATTGGAGTTCCTTGAAAGTCACATAATGTTGCTAAAGGGTGCCTCCATGCGTCGGTTTCTGCTGCCCAAAGACGTGTTGGGAGTGAGACCATGTTGGTTGTTTAGAGTTTTCTCCATGGAAACCAGCTGCCTACACTACTGTACTACTCGTGTAAATGCCTGCCTACATGTGTGCTGAGGTGAGTCTTGGGTCACGTGTTAAACTGCAGCAGCCGCTGTGTGATTAATGGATCAGAAAGATAAACAGTGGCGGATCTTGGGGATGCTATTGAACAGGAGGGATGTTGTTCCACAGATCTCCCTGCGGATCACTACCGCTGCTGAAGGAATTTAACACTGTGGTGATGCTCCTTCTTCTATGGGGGAAAAAAAGTCGCAATTAATCCTTTCTTTCCTTCTTAAAGTTGTTAAGTCTGCTGATTATCTCTGGTCTTTTTTAAATCCCTTCTTTTTTTGTCTGAGATCAAATTACCATACGATGCAGAGCCTAAAGCCGTGTTTCTCTTCTATTCTGCTTGACAGATGTGTGCTGTGGCTGCAGGAGGTGTTTGCCTGAGAGGTTAAAGGTCACTCACAAGCACTCTGCTGTCAGAGGGTAAGTTATCAAAGTCTAAAGAAAGGGAAAACACCTGCAGCTACACCTACTTCACACTTTAATGCTTTGTCCTGCTGCCAGTATAATGTGGTTGTTTTCACTTGTTAAATGTTACTGTTCACTTGAAAACATGGCCACTTCCAAGGTCATTCTTCCGAAGGTTATTCCACATGAATGTAGCTGCAGATTGCAGTCTGTATTGTCACTGCTGTCCAATTCACTGATGACTGTGATTATTTCTGCTTTATGACTCAAATTAATCTTCAGGTTCTGAGCTTTCAGATGATGTACACCACTTCTATGTGACATCTACTGCTGGCCTGCTATCTCCCCTAAGAGATCCCCTGTATCCCCCTAAAATGGGTCAATTGTGGGTCTGAGAAAGTTAAGCTTCATCCTCAATCTGTTAGATTTACAGAAAGCTTCATTTAGTCTCAGCCACGACCATTGCCAAATACCAAACACTGCAAAGAAAAGTTCTGGTCAAACCAGATACTTTTCATGTGATTTATGACTCTGAATATTTTATCTGGAGATGTATCTGTGGTCCTGGAGATAGCACAACAATAAGGCAGTAAAAGGATAAAAATAGGGAGAAGAAACACAAAGAGACAGAGAAGAAAAACACAGAAGACCATCACTCTCTGCTGTAATGACTGACATGTGTGAGCTATTAGACTCTGGTTTCCTTGACAGGGAAAGTGTTCCACCACCGACACCAAGTGTAACACAGTGAGCTGCACACATCACCCAGATATCCTCCGTAACAGACGGGAGGAAAACGACGATTCTCTCTCCCCCAAGGTCACGATCGATGCGTCAGCAACCCCTCAGATTATGAAAAGTCCAACCCAAGGAATGTTTCCCAACTGATAGCCTGAAGCGAACACTTAATGCGGCCCCACTCAGTGTTACACATTATCCACAGGGTATGACTTAGTTCTACTGGAATGAAAGGGGGTCGCCATGAGGCATTTTTAAGTGGCTGTTATCTTATGAAGGGATGTCAGTCATGAGGTGGAAAACGGGATGGGAGGAATAGCAACTGCTCTGTTAAAAATACAGATTTTTTTTTTTCCAAATCAGATGATTGTTAAGAAACCAACTTTGTTTGTAGTGTTAAGCTTGTGAGAGACATGCTCATTTATTTTCTTCATTGAAGAATCACAAAAAAACATGGCATCTGTAGGTTAGGCGGTTACAAGGCTATGCTTATTTCACTTCTTTTTAATGTCAGGAAATTTATTTCAGGTATGTAAATCATTGATATATGGTTGGATGTATAAAGAGAACTGGATCCAGCATTGGAGGCAGGGCCCTGTTCAGTCCTATAAAAGTTGCTCAGTGGTGCATGAAACCAAAAAAGCTATAAACCTACCCCGTTCTTCTGCATCCATGGGTTCACAGAGCAAGCGCACTAGTGTTGCCTTTAACACCAACTCCCAGCCATTCGGCCTCAGCTCACTGATATGAATGACAGTTCATGGTCTCATGAAATAACTCTGAATGCAGCTGTTGTTGTAGTGAATTTTACAACCTGTAGTTCCTAATGATTTAAATAATCACTAAGTGTTCATATTGAGAAGTTGATTTCCTTCAACAAAAAATTATCCCCTGATTTAGATGTCTTTTTCCCAAGTCTTTTTGGGTCCAAGAGCACAAGAGCACCCACTGAGCTCTTCCTGGGTGCTTGGTGTAAACCAAGGTAAAGACACCATCCATTTGCAACTGCTTATCACGTTAGGGGTACACCCTGATCAGGTCTCCAGTCCATCACAGGGCACATAGAGACAGACAACCATTCACGCTCACATTCATACCTACGGGCAATTTAGAGTCATCAATTAACCTGCATGTCTTTGGACTGTGGGAGGAAGCTGGAGAACCTGGAGAGAACCCACACTAACATGGGGAGAACATGCAAACTCCACACAGAAGAGCCTCAAGCTGGATTTGAACCTGCGTCCCTCGTGCAGTGCAGGCGACAATCACTGCTCCACCATGCAGCCCCAAGGTGAAGACACCCTGCCAGAATAAAACAACACATTTTTAAGTTTTATCAAATTGCTTTCATAAATGCAACAAAAAAAATGTTTAGCTCACTAGAGCAGGCGCCCCATGTGCCAAGTCTGAAGTCCTTGCTGCAGTAATCACAGGTTCACATCCATCCTGAAGCCCTTCCTGCATGTCAACCCCTCTGTCTCCCACTTTCAACGCTATCACTATCAGTAAAAATGAAAAAAAAAAAAAACCTACCCAAAGATAATACTTAAAAAAAAGAGAATATTAAGCGATCTTTTGAAATTTCGTGAAAAAGAAATGAGAATTAGGCACATTTCTATCAACTGGTTTGAAGTGAATAAACTCGGCTACAACATAGTTTGGTCAGAAGTTGCCGCTATAGGCTATGCATGGCTGTAATCTGGCATTAGACAGATCTTAGAAGAAGTAGAAGGTTGCTAACCAGAAAAAAACAAGCTGGCCTGGCCATCTAACCTTTATTCATCCATCTACAAGAGAGAAATGGAGAGAGGACTTCAGTTTATGTTTCAGTTGGGCACGTTTTAATTGTTCTTTCATGTCAGCTAGTATTGGCCACGTTTCATGCTGTCTGGAGATGAGGACAAGCCGACTGCAGAAACAGCTGATCAGTTGTGCAAGTTAAATGTTTGCTACGTCAGAACTTATTCAGAAAAGGTGTTTCCATGAAACATTTACCTCATCAACTCTTTTTTGACGAAAAGCAGGAACCATCCATCCATCCATCTGTGACTGCTTATCCTGCTGAAGCCGATCCCAGCTGGCATTGGGCGAAGGCGGGGTTCACCCTGGACAGGTTGCCAGTCCATCGCAGGGCACATAGAGACAGACAACCATTCATGCTGAAAGGCAGAATCCACCACAAGCAAAATGTTTTTTTTCACAATAGAGGAGGTTTTTATCAAATTTTGCCCTTTCCATACAACTTTTCTAATGCAATCAAAATGTGAATAAAAGTCTTCAAATGTAAAGATGGCTATAAACATTTCATGTTAATTAGCTTCAGAGGAAGTGACTGAAGTGAATTTTGTTACTTTCAGACTGAACCAGACCAGCTGTTTCCCCGGTTCAGTGTTTACACGAAACTAAGCTAACCAGCTATATATTTATTGTACAGACATAACTGCGGTATCTATCAAACAACTTGTAATCCTTATTTAGACCAAACAGTATAAATTGTTGTTTAAAGTGAGCAGTGCTAACAGAGAGATATGTATGCATGAAAAATGCCCAGTAGCCTCCTGTATTTCAAACCATTATTTCCAGTTTTTGACAGCACATCCCTCCCCCCGGCGTATGTCAGATTACCTTAAACTGCAAAGTGTGTTTGTCAGCATTAACACTGTCGACAAGCACACACATTTTCCTTTACGTGAGCAGCAGCCCTGTCAAAATATCCTCTCGCTGTGCCGTGCTGTTTTTATGACTTGAGGACAGCCATCCTAAACCCTCTCGTTAGGGTATGCGCTCGAAGCGCAAACTATTTTCCGGTGTAAACACTACCTCCCAAAAGCCTGGCTGCAAGACAAGAAGATAAGCAGCAGTAATGACAAAATATCCTAAAGCTCTTTGTTGTTGCTGGGAATGCAAACACACCAGTCACAGCATGGAGTTTACAGTAGGCTCGCTCTTGATGAGAGAAACAAACTTAAACTTGGCAAACTTAAACATAGATTAAGGTGTTAATCAACCATTATCGCTCTAAACACAAATTATTAAGCTCCAACTAAAATCACCAAAGGCTATGGTGTTAATGAAAGTTGGAACAAACTGGTTATTGTTTCATATTTAGCAAGCTTTTAAGTGCAAAATGAGGGGGAAATACATCGAATATACACTTCAAACACACGTCACAGCATGCAGGGCACGCTCACTCAACACTTTTTAAATTAAGCTTCAGATAAAGTGACTATTAAGCACCATTACTTAAAGGTAGTGGGTAATTACCACTTTCACTTCCCCCTTCAGGCCTCCTGCAACTTGTCCCATTTGTGGCCCCTTGCTCTGCAAACACTTTGAAGAGAAAAAAAAAGAGATGATGTACAGCTGGATCCACAGCTGTATGTCCCCCTTCGTTTTCTACAGCAGTTCTCAGTTTCCCCCAGAGCCTTCCGACCCTCAGTCCCTGACCCCAGTAGGGAGCTGAGAGCACCGCTGGTAGGATTGGGCATGAGGGGGGATTTAACAGCCTAAAGCCTGGAAGGCAAAGAGGTGTTTCGTATAAAACTGTCCCACATGGCCATTATAACATCTAACCCCCGGTGAGTGCTGGGAACTCTGGGGAGCTGTCAGCCTGGCGGGGAGGCCCGAAAAGTGCTTGCTGACAAAATTCTCTCCTCCACAATAGCTCTCAATGTTGTTAACTATATCACAGGGCTTATATGAACAACAGCGGGGGTGATGGAGATTTCACAAAGAGGCCTACTGTACCGTATTGCATGCAGCTCCAGCTGTATATAGACATGAGCACACTTCCTCCATGCGAAAGCTTCAATAACAAACCAGCCAGCTAAATGAGAGCCTGGTACTTTCCCCCAAGATCTATTGACATTTTCCGTAATTAAAGCCCCTAAGTCTCTGTAATGTAATCACATTACTGCCTAAAGGTCTGTACTTGATTGCACTGAACATTTTCCCAAACATACTAATGTCAGCTGGCTATTCTCCCCTTCTGAGGTTCTCAGAATCTCGTCAGCTTTACACGGAAACGATTTCAGAGTTGGACCTTTAACCCTCTAAGACCCGCGATCCTGACCAACTTTACTCTCTTTCAGAGGCTGTAGCAGGTTCATAGGCTTATTATGGTAGCTTTTCATGAGGGAGGCTAAATAACGTGCCAAAGTTGGGCTATAATTTGGTGAGGAAAAGGAGTCATTTGACCTCTGACCTCAAGATATGTGAATAAAAATGGATTGTATGGGTACCCACGAGTCTCCCCTTTACAGACATGCCAACTTTATGATAATTTGACGTCACTGTACAAAATGACCTGTGGTGACCTCTACGATAATCACAACCTCATGAAACTTTACAGCCCCAAACTAGAGACATAAAGCATCCAGAGGATGGATGGCTTTCATAGCTAGATTGACTGGGGGGGGTGAGCAGTTTCCAGAACAGAAGTGCTCGCCATCCAATCACCAAAAAAACGCAGTTCCTCAAGGTCTTGGTGTCTTAATGTGATATTTTTGAGGGGTTATTGATCATTTATAGAAATTTCTGAGTGATAAAAAATGGTTAAATTTAGTACCAAATCTGTATAATGTGTATCCACCCAAAATTTTCTGCAACAACTTATGATGCATGGGGATGACCATCAAATACTTCTATCATAATGTTCTAAACTCTTAACCATTCATTCATTCATTGATGTTTATTTCTGATTTATAACAAGAACAACTTGTCACACATTACTGGGCTGCATCTCAAATTAATCTTCAGGTTCCCAGCTTTCAGATGATTTCTGCTATCTCCCCCTGAAGACCCCCTGCACCCCCCTAAAAAAGACAAAAACGAGTCGATTGTTGGTCTCAGAGGCTTAAAAGTAGTCCCTTCTCTGGTATTTCTACATATGAATTAACTTTTTCCTCAAATGTAAAGGTAAAAAAATGTAGTGATGATCTATATTTTGAATCATTTCTATTCTCAGATATGTTCCAAAAGTCTTTCAGTAAGCGTAGCAGCGATCGACACTCACACAGGCCAAAGAGGAGGCTTTTAACATTGTCCAGTCACTTAGGGTGATGAATTCCCTCACAGTGATAATTCTTTCAATGCTCTCAGACATGTGTTATCCTTCGCCTTCTGTCAGCACCTGCTTGCCCGTCTTTCTCACTAAATCCATCCTGCCGTGATGCCACAAGGAAACACCTCCTTCCCTCTGACGTCTACTGTTATTTCACATGGAGCCCGAAATGTGTTCGGAAAAAGAGAGCTGGAGGCAGCGTTGTACAAAGGCCTCATTGTTTGAGCTGTCTAATTGTCTTTTCATGCATTGCCACGGTGAATCTCGGAGACGGATGGCTCACCTCTTCTTTCCATTTGTGCTCTCTTTCTTGGATCTTCCCCGGGAGACCGCATCCTATACAGCAGCTCCGTTTGTGTGGGATATGGACGTGGAAACAGAAAAACCAGGAGAGTCACTCAGTTTTCAAAACATTCCTGTCTGCTCCATTTAAAACCTTTAGAGGTTGACTTTAGTATAAATCCCAGTGTTTGTATTCATGACTTTAACATATATGAATTCGTGGCAGGTATGAGATGTTGATAAAAAACAACTTCTTGTCAAGTAACTGTATCAACGAGGCTTCAGTACATTCATACAGTGTTGTGGATGCCAAAAAACATACAAAAAAATCCACCATGTGAAGCTGTGGTTTTTAATAAAGGACTTGAACAGTCTTTGTATTATTATTATTATTATTATTATTATTATTATTATTATTATGTGTCTTCCACAGACATTCCTATACAATTAAACTGCATTGTCAGTTATGTTTGGAAAGAAACATATTTTGTCGTGGATTACGTTTGGCTTTTACATATCACAAATGCCTTTGTAAGTGTGCAGAGGGCCGCAGTGAATGATACGCAAAGCAGGTGACGTAGTGTATTGTGTGACTCTGAATGAAAAAACATTGGATAAAAACGTTATTGAATAATAACAATGTAAGATAACAAGAGAGAAAGTCCTATACTGGCAGGCAGGGTGGGACGAGAGGTGGATGAGTCCAAAGAACACCAGACACCAGGAGACCGGTGTTTGCGTCCCTTGTGAAATGTCATTTTTGGCCCTTTGTTTTGTATTTTAAGTAATTTTAAGCCAAACCACAATGTTTTTAAACAGACCTAAACCAAGTAATTTTGTTGCCTAAACCCAACTCAGTAGTTTTGTTTAAATGTCATAGTCATTTTAAGCCAAACCATGATGTTTTTAACTAAACACAACCAAGTAGTTTTGTTGCCTAAACCTAACTAAGTAGTTTTGTTTAAATGTCATAGTCATTTTAAGCCAAACCATGATGTTTTTAACTAAACACAACCAAGTAGTTTTGTTGCCTAAACCTAACTAAGTAGTTTTGTTTCAGTGTCATATTAACTTTAAGCCAAACCATGATGTTTTTTGCTGTTTTTATTGCCTGAACCTTAAGGTAGTAGTAGTGATAAGTATTTTTGTTGTGCTTTGTTTTGTTTGCATTTACGACATTAATCTCATGTTTAAAACTTCGACCATAATCTGGGAGAAAAAGCGTTTCCCTCAAAACTTATTTTCATTATGCAGCTTAGTTGTATGGAAATGTAATTTTGAGTTTCCATAAATTAGACATTGGCCTGTGAAAACAGTTGATTTCTTTTGGGAAAAGACAAAAAAATGTATTCTTTGACAATGCAAGAGTTCAGTCAAGTGTACGGAAATAACAGAAACTGTACATACTTTTGGTTTAAGCTTGAAGAAAACTAAATTATCAAAGAAAGCTTGTGTTATAGCTGGAGGTGAGAAGACTGAATAAAGGTGGAATTTACCACAACATAATGCTGTTGGTGGCATTATGGGAAATGTAGGTCTATGCATGTAGATCTACTTTGACCCCATAGGAACTAAAAGTAACACTCACATCTCATCTTCTACACCGCTTTTGACCAGTCTTGTGAGAGTCTTCCAACTTTATGTATAAGGATTACTAAATTGCTAAAACACACATTTTTTGTATTATTATTTGTATTATTTTAAAGATCTGCTCAGCCCTTCAAGCACATGGAGCACAAGTCTGTGCAGAAGGCTAGTCTGCTTTCACTGATGGTCGATATTAACAGGACACACCGAGAAGGAGAGACAGGGTGTCCTCACTTCTATCTCCCATCATTTTTCCAAGAGTAAGACTGAATACTAAACAATGAGTCTGCCAATATTCTGTACATCTCTTGTCAGCAAATCTCATGAAAAGTGATCCTACCAACAAGTACTGTCTTTGTATCTAAAGCCAGGTGTAGCTTAAACCTGTGTGCCACAGAGCTTCATTGTTAGCCAACAACAACAAGAGTCTTGAAATTTGACCTGGTGCTGTAGATGAAAATGTATGATATCAGGCCAACAATGGACCAACACAGCAATAAAGTCCTGTTGCTAGCATTGCTAAAACCTAAAACAGAAGGAACAAAATCTCCGCTCTCACAGATAAAAGGTCTTCTTTACTATACTGGGAAACAAATGTGTTTCGGCAAAAGCTTTTGTCAGCATGAACAATCAAAACGTAAAGTCAAATGAAATACTCAGGTGAGACACAGCCACCAATCAGGGAGGAGACTGGAAAATGACACAATAGGATACAACTGTGGATGCAACACCCAGACAACGCCTCTCACAACTAAGGAGGCCTGGCAAAAAACAGTCACCTGACAGTATGATAAACAACATCTAGAAAGCCCAAGATCTAAAAATATAAGAATGGTAAGATATAAAACCCAATAGCAATTCATAAACATAGTCTAAATTGAAAAATAAAGAGCCAACAAAGAAAAATAAATGATCTATGCTTGTAAACTGTACATCATAATGTCATAAATGCTCAGTGGCTGAAAGAATGAAAGTATAATTAAGTGCTGTTGTCCTGTAAGACAGTAAAAACCTTTTTCAGAATGTGCAGTAAAATTGCAATAGAAAAATATCATGTATTGAAATATATTAGGAAATATGTAATCAAGAAATGTGCTAAGATGTCATAGAGGCTATGTAGAAAAAACATGTAGTAAAATATGTTCTGACCATATATCATAGAAAAATATAAAAGTGATAATATAAATATAGAAACCAAAAACAAACACATCAGTGAGTCACACGGTTTCGCTGACTGACATTTTTCTTCCTTTTGATGAACATGGGCGCTGTAGTTTAAACAACATGCTGTCGCCATCTAAACTTAATAATACTTCTTAATATTTATTCATCCACAGCTGGAAATAGTCCCCAACAAATGCCCTATTTACTCATGTTCGAGTCATTTTTGCTGACAGTGCCCAGTGTTTTATAAAGATTTACATCACACACTGGGAACCAATTGTCCGGTATGAAAGTATTGAGAGACAAACACGTTGCAGGTCTTAGTCTTTTTGTTTGATTTGTTGCCAATAATGTAACGCCAGTATTACCCCTTTAAGGTGCAATAGGAATCAGATTATTTAGCAGAGTCCTGGTTGGTTTGATGAATTAGGTGCACCTGCAAATATGACAGGTGTGAACCCTCCCTGGGCTCTGTCCCGCTGCTTTCCACTGCAAAGCTGTCTTGTTTAAGGTACTGGATATTAATGTCAACTTCAAATTGCTTGTGCAGTTTTCTTGACAATCAGAGGAAGTTTGCTTCATTTAGACTGCATCTTGCTCAAAATGAACACGGACACTTAGATTTCAAGCGTGGAACAGTAGAACCACTCAAACCGGAGTCTATATTTGTAACCCGTACTCTACAGACTGCCAAGGAATGTACCAGTATCAACATGTTTAAATTCCACCAAAGACTCCAGCTAAATGGCCCATTCACAAACAAATCCAGCCTGTCCTAGCCTGATGCGAGCCTCTGGAGGCACACTGAGTACCCGTTACTCTGCACTCAGGTGCGTTTACACCTTGTTTTGTAACTGTATCTACTTGGCGGCTGGTACTGCGTTTTGTGGTGTCCGGTGAGCCACGGTTGCATAAAGGACCTTGTTTCCCGGTAGCACTCTGACTGAGTGGACAATGGAGAAGCCTGGGAACTGAAACACAGTAGGCAGCCACTAGTGGAAACCCTAGAGCAGCTCCCAAGACACTGCTTTGTTTTTGTCATTATAGCACACAATAACGTAGATGAGCCTTCCCACTAAGAGCAATGTATGATCTAGCTGTGCCTGCATGGTTAAAGCAGGCCTGGACCTGGACATGACTAACTGACTGATTGACAAACTCACTGACAATATGCAGCTTCATGCAGGAGCTAGCCAGAGTTTAGATATGTAAAAGTGTTTATTCTTGTGCCAAAAAGAGAATGAAACATGGTTTTATTTTAGCAGAGTTAATGGACAGTATTTTTTCAGTTGTCAGTTCAAAGGCGCTTCAGCTCGATCGAGCCTGTTTCCATGTGTGTTCACTTACACAGGTCTCCCTTCATCGAAAACAACTCAGGGGAATAATCCCCAACTGTTAGTCTGAGCTCACTGTGTAACAATGACTTAATGGAGAAAGCTCTGTCATTTTAAAGGATAGTTCTGCTTTATAACCACTTTGGTCTTATAAAGACGGTTTCATATAAGACAATATTTTCATGGCCGGATTTGAATCTGCAACTCTCTTGCTGTGAGGTGACAGTGCTAACCACTGCACCAGCCTTTCTTTCTTGGTTCAGCTTGGTCCATGTTGACTTCCTGTCAGCTTATGTCAGGTCTTGTATAGAAGGTAGCCTCTTGCGAGACTGGCTTGACTGGCTTGACTGGTTGACCTATTCGAACTTTAGCTATTCAAGGTCAATGCCAAATGTTAACCATCTTGCACAAGTCAGGGAAAGTAAATGTTATTTGTAGCCCCAACAATGTTTTCTGTCTTTTGGCCTGTGCCAACACTTGAGGTGCTCGTCGTTGCTGTTAGCCATGTTTGCTTGTTTACAACATGATTATGGACGACTTGTGCTGCCCGTTCTCACTCCCAACTCGATAAATAACTTGTCAGATGCCAGCTCATCAGCGCCCCTCAGCATCAGATACAGATGCGCCGAGGCATCGTTTAGTGTCAGTGTGCGACGCACCAGGTTTTCAACTAACTCCAGTGGAAACCCACTCATGGTGTTTTTACAGTCAGAGCAAGTGGCATAGTATGGGTGGATGGGAGGGAAGATGGATGGGTCAAACAAACATAGGACTTTCAACCAGACTGTCGGTTTGTGGCCAGTCTAAAACAAAAACAAGACGTCAAACTTAACATCTTTTATTTTTGAGAGGTTGACTTTCCTACATTCCCTCTTCTTAAATAGCCGGGTTAAAACTTTTTAACAAAATAAGTATTTCTGTGCTTAACAGGACAAGGAATGGGCTAATTAGCCTAAACTGATAATTTTCTACTAATCAGTGTAAACATATAAACTTAGAATGTTATTTTCATTTAATTTTTTATTAAAAAAAATAAAATAATATATAAATAATAAATAAAATAATATTTAAATAAAATACAATAAAATAGAAAATTAAATTTAAAAAAAGAGAATGAACATACAAACAAGTGAACAGACAAAAAGTAATATTATAGACAATGAAAAGCAAAGCTTGATTAACATTTTTGAAAGTGAGAGTGAGAATAAGTAGTTTATATAAATAAAAACATAATATTGCTTTTAACAGTCTGTAACAGCATCAATAGTGCGAGTGGTAATGATAACAAGAATAAAATCTCTGACTGGAAGAAATAATTATCATTATTTTACTTTTTTCATATTTCTGATCAAAGGGCCAGTTTGAGGCTGTTAAAGGGTCATATTCTGCCCACGGGCCACAAATGGAATAAAGCGCCATAGTTCAAAGATTCGGGCCACTGACCAAACGTCGGTATTTGACAAGTGAGAAAGTGTTGACTTCTGTTTCTTTCTTGTCCCATCAAAATTTGTTTTCATGGTGGCGCTGTGCTCTCAGACCTTTTAAACAATTTTGGTGATCATGGTGTTATGACAGACTGAACTGATGGCCAAACTATGAAACAAGTTGCCATAAACAGGAATTATCGTTTAATTTTCTCTTCAATAGAAACAATACCCAGTCTTTATTGATGATATTCTCTATCAACTTTGTAAACCAGCTATGAACTAAAGTAACATGGCTCAGGTTTTATTTATTTATATATATATGTGTGTCTGGATGACAGGGCCTGCCCGGTGCTCTGGCCTTCATCATCTAACTGCTGAGCAGAGAGGAATCCCTGGTATGACACAGTGACAGTGACTTGTTTGTATGTTTGCCCCCCAATGTAAATCACTCTGCTTGACTTATAAACATACACACATGAAAAATAGATTCAATAGGCGAGCTGGGTGATTGAGGTATTTCCTGAGGCTGTGATGCAGGAGTGGCCTGTCGTGTCACTGCTTGGCAGCCCTGTGTCCGTTTGTCTCAGTCTCCCACCAGCACTTCTCTTGTCTGTGGCTCATGACACCTTTCCAGCATTTACAGAGACGAGATCTCTGGGGAGATTAAGCTGAAATGCCTCATGCATTAGCATTTCTCTTCTTTGTTGATTCTCAATCTCTGTCTTGGCTGTCTTTCCTTCCCATCACCACGACCTCTCTGTCTCTTTTTCTCTCTTTCGGCTCCATCTGAACGAGTGCCACACTCCCACACAGTGAATGCTGTGAGCCACACATACCCTGTGACCCCGCCCGGCCGCTGTGCTATAAAAAGCCAGTCAGTTTTCATCCAAACCCATGGAAATCAGTAGCAGCGCCAGCCGCCACCCTTTCTTAACCCTCGAGTCTACTTCCTGCCAAGGACCTGCCATTTGTGCCACTGTGCAAGCTCTACAGAGCATTGTGAAACTTTGCATTTATTATGATTTTATGCAGTGTTGTTTTTAGCCATGCCTGTACTGTAGATAGCTGCGCAAACAGAAGTCACTTTTTTTTTTTTATTTGCAAAGAAAACAGGCAGCAGTCTTCACTGAGCAATGGCAATCCTCAGTTTAAACAAATTTCATCTTGCACAAGGGGTCAAGTCACACACCTTTCATTCCTCTTTTTGTTGGTTGACATGTGGAGAGTCCGTCAACTTTGGACAACTTGATGTCACGTTGAGTATTTCCAGAAAGTTCTCTTTCCTCAAGACAAAAAGGCAAATGTTTGTTCCAAAGGTGGAAGAAGTGCTCATATTTGTCTCATAGGTAAAAGTAGCAATACCACTCTGCAAAAATACTTGAAGTTTCAAAAATGAAACTCAATGGGCACAGTGAGTGTTTAAGGCCTCAACCACAGAAATTCTTAGTCAACTAACAACCCTTTCGACTCTTTTGTGACGAGAGCTGCTGGTGGTCACAGCAGTAAATACACTCAGTTCAGTGTTCCCACCCATTTCATCATCAAAAAAAAAAAAAAAAAAAATGATTATTAGATTTTATCTCACCGCGACATTTACTGCTGCATAGTATTTACTGCTATACGTTGGATATAATGAACGAAATGCAGAGGAGGAAAATGAAATGAAGAGTCTCCACAAATCATCTGTTGAGTGTTTGATGGTTAGTTGTGCTTTAGAACATAACTGTCATGAAATAATCAGAAATAACTTTTTCTCATTCACAGCGCCATCACGCTGTGCTCCCTCTCTCTTCTACTGATCGCCCTCAGTGTTGGGAAGCTGACAAGCTAACAAGCTGACTTTACTTTTAATGTTATCAAACAAATACAGATGCTCTCCCCTCATTCTGAAATAGTCCTTAATCGATACAAGGGTACTTCGTTGTTTTATGAATGAAGCGGTACAGTGGTACACAGCGCTGTGGGTGTTTTTAACAATCAGCGACGGTCATCCCTGAAAACTCCACCCAAAAGTTACAAACAGTACTATCCCCCGGCCAGGGCTTTATTACTGGTAAAAATAACTCAGAAAATGTCCCAGGAACTTAATTTAGACCATGGACCCTGTGTTTGAAATGCAAAGATTTATCCAAAAGGTTGTTATTTCATGGGGAAAGTTTATGCAGTCGAAACAGGGCTTAATCGATTTGTTGATTTAATCGACAGATGTGTAAAATTGAGTTTCTCCACAAAGATTCACACAAAAGCATAATCTTGTGTTCAGCAGAGATGTGCTTATAAGTTTCTTGGAAATGAGTCATTCAGTATAAAAAATGACTGATCAATGAAAGAAGTCGTAGTCACCAAAGAGCAAAACTGCAGATTAACTGACATGTTATTGGAATAATATTGCCCAAAAATATGTTTATTCCCTTTCCTGTTATATTGTCACCACTCACATGTCTGTGCAGACATTGCCAGGCAACCGGCAGAGCTACCAGGAAGTTACTGGTCTCAGCCGAGAAGTAGTCTGTTATGTAATAGAAGAAGAAGAAGAAGAAGAAGAAGATAGTCCTTTATCAGTCCCACAAGGGGAAATTCATTTTTTTCATTCTGTTGTTAACTTATACACAGTACACGCAGACCCGAACAGACACATGCACAAACATGCAACAATGGAGAGATGTCAGAGTGATGGGGCTGCTCCAGACAAGCGCCCCAAGCAGTTGGGGGTTTGGTGCCTTGCTCAGGGGCACCTCGGCAGTGCCCAAGAGGTAAACTGGCACCTCTCCAGCTACCAGTTCACAGTCAGTTCTTGGTCCATGTCGGGACTTGAACCGGTGATCCTCCGGTTCCCAAGCCAACTCCCTACAGACTGAGCTACTGCCGCCCCCTAATATAGTGAATTTATGTTTTTACACTGTTTTTACGAGGCATGAGAGCAGTGTGAATAGTCTCATCTATATCGTACAAAGTGTCTGTTAACCGTATTAATGCTGGAAAGGTGTCATGAGCCACAGACAAGAGAAGTGCTGGTGGGAGACTGAGACAAATGGACACAGGGCTGCCAAGCAGTGACACGCGAGGCCACTCCTGCATCACAGCCTCAGGAAATACCTCAATCACCCAGCTCGCCTATTGAATCTGTTTTTCATGTGTGTATGTTTATAAGTCAAGCAGAGTGATGTTAGTTGAGATAATTTGTTCTGTGGGACCACCTGAGCCTATAGACAATAAATTAAACCTACTAACTTTAGTTACACTAGCTAAGCACTGTTGCTTGTTTCACCATATCAGGCTGACAATATGCAGCCGACAACTGCATACTGTAGGTTCTTCTAGACATCATTGTCAATAGTAACATTACATTAAAGGTAAATGTAGAAAATTGTACACTTCTTATGACACCTGGAATTCAAATGTGGGTTAGGGTTTGCGTATTGTAGGGAGATGCCACTGCAGTTATGGTGACTTGATTACTTCCACTATTTCCCTGGATTCGTCTATAGAAAAATCTAGAGACCCAGTATCATGCTGACTGGCTGAGAAAATACTGCTTGCATCCTCTTGACTGGAGAACCGGACTTGTCTCCTCTCCAACCAGGGTCCAGCCAGGAAGTGAGATGGGCGGGATCTCGGCATCTCAACCAATCTCACACAGTCATGCAAAACTCTGGAAAAGGATTAGTCACAAGGGGCGGGCGCCGGGCCGAGGCCGTAACACAGCAGCTAATTAAAGTTTGCCAGGAGAAAATAAATGTTGCTCACATGCCAGTGTAGAAGGAGGGGGATTCGAGCTGTGATGTGGGCAGTCTGCGAGAGGGTCAAGCTTTGAGCGGGAGGGAAGATGGATGGAGCGGTGGAGGTGGAGGGCGTGGAGGTCCAGAAATGGAGCGGTGAACCAAAGGGCCCGAGTCAAAAGTGTTTATCCTCCCTTTCCTTTCATTTGGGACCTTGGTTGGCCATAACTAAAGCATAGGTATATGCTAATTCATATAGAATAATACACGATTGGCCATAATCACCCTAATCCTAAAATATTTTCTTTCATCTGACTGACAGCACATACATACATACAGTATACATACATACATTATATCTCGCAACTTCAGTAGAAACAGTGTGCTTCTATCTATGAGTGATTTTTATAGAGTTAATCTTCATTCAGCTGATGAAACAATCTGGTTTTGTAAAGCCAGACACATGGAGGAATGTTCTCCTCTTCCCCTGCTGGCATGTGAACGTCTCATCCAGCTTTGCTAAGTATCACTTTTGAGTGTAATGACAGCGTTTCTGAGCAAACTGTGCATTTTATGTCGCAGTGGAAAGACTCCATACTGTGAGATTCAGCATTTAGAGCACCAGATCTACTGTAGTTGACCATACACAGAAAATGTAGGGTCACTCTTCCTGCTTTTATTTACTTTCTTGGTTAGCGTGGACAGGTTTATTCAGAAAGGAGTGAATTTATATAAGCATTTGTGCAAAAGACTCTAATTAACTGTCAGAAAAAAAACTTCTTGTCGTGAGGAGATGTGTCAATACATTGAAGGAAAATTCACACAGTTTTTACTGGACACAAAAATACAGGCCTAAGACAATAGTTTAAGATATTGAAGGAAATGCTTTTCCTCTCTGAAAATGAGAAGATTGATATCGGTCTCAGGTGGAACTATTTCATGTCAAATAACAGCTGTGTGCAGTGACTCAACATAACATCCCAGTCTTGTTACAGTGAGGTTGCCAGTTTTGGTATCATCCTTCCTGTTCAGAAAACAAAAGCTAAAACCTGTGCCCATCAACCAAATCTGGCAACCTGCACTGAAGCGGGAAATGATGGCTTTAACTACTGTTGGCATGATATGGCTCCAACATGTAACTCTACTTAAAATCACATTGCTGTCTTAAAATTTCTGTTTATGTGCAAAATTTATGTTGCGAAGCCAGGGTGTTTTGTGGTGGCTAAACAAGACTCAACTCTAGCTCCAGACTTGAAGGAAAATTCCGGTACATTTCCACTTGGTGTATTTCCCATAAACATTTTGACTACGTCATGCTAACTTTGCACTCTCTACTTCTGTTGTAGAGATTCAGGGAAATGAGGACTGGCGCTAACCAATGTCTATTGGGGTAATCTGCATGAGCATCCTATAACACAGTATACACCATGAATGGCCACTACAGGCGGTCCGCCCTATGTTCCCTCAACCCTATATGTCCCCTTATTGATGGAAACAGTCTTATGTTCCCTCAGCCCTATTCCCCCTTATTGTTGGAAACAACTCTATGTTCCCTCAGTCCCATGTTCCCTTACTGTTGGAAACAACCCTATGATCCCTCAGTCCCATGTTCCCTTACTGTTGGAAACAACCCTATGATCCCTCAGTCCCATCTTCCCTTATTGTTGGAAACAACTCTATGTTCCCTCAGTCCCATCTTCCCTTATTGTTGGAGACAACCCTATGTTCCCTCAGTCCCATCTTCCCTTATTGTTGGAAACAACCCTATGTTCCCTCAGTCCCATCTTCCCTTATTGTTGGAAACAATCCTATGTTCCCTCAGTCCCATGTTCCCTTACTGTTGGAAACAACTCTATTTTCCCTCAGTCCCATGTTCCCTTTTTGTTGGAAACAACTCTATGATCCCTCAGCCCTATGTTCCCTTATTGTTGGAAACAGCCCTATGTTCCCTTGTTGTCAGAAACTACCCTGTTTCTTCAGCCCTATGTTCTCTTATTGTTGGAAACAACCCTATGTTTCCTCAGTCCAATGTTCCCTCAGTTGGAAACCACTCTAATTCCTTCAAAGTAATGTTCAAATTTGGAGAAAGCCCCATGTTGACTCAACATAAAAAGCTCATAGTAAAACTAGTCCACAATTTGATTGTATAATTTTCTGACACTGGCCTACTTAAATGAATAAACGACATAGGTCTAAATACCAAATACACGACTACAGTTGTGTTAGGTAGATTGGTAGTGGACAGTGAAATAATCACAGCTGGAAACAAGGTTGATGAGAGCGGTGAGACTGAACCGAGACAGAGAAGTTGTGGCCGGTTACACTAAAACAATGGAGTGAAAGTAGAGTTACAGTACTGTCTGGAATTCACCAGATGAACCCAAACAGTGTTGATGCTGTTCACGTTTCCTTGAGTAGAACCTAATCCGCTGGCAGTGAAGGAAGCTGGCTCTCATCTAACATACAGCGGCATGTCTAAATCTATCTGGGAAAGCCAGCCAGGTGGCCTCTGACCTCCCAAGACGTTGTAATGTTTCACTTCCTCATATTTAATTCATTGCTAATTGTTTTCATTGATGCCTTCCATGCCAAAAGAAACAAACTGTGGCTTTTACTCCACCCGCTGGTTTAGTAGACAATCATTGCCAATTATTTCTTCCTGTCAAGCAGTTGTTGTTTTTTTTATCTAAAACTGGAAATAACTTTGAGAGTTTATTTCTGCTTTGTTTCCAGTGGAATAATTCCCCCTCTGGCTCCACTTGAAAGATCTCAGAAAATGAGTCTAAATAAACTTTTGGTTGTGATTGTGTTCAGCTGAAATGACAGCTTGTGGTGAGATCACTGATAAATCAAAGTTATTATCTGTTCATTAGAGAGAATTTTCACAGAGGATGGGATTTCACCCGGAGGATCTCCTCTTGGCGTATGTAGACACAGAAAATTTCACAAGAAGTTGACAAAAGCCCGGGAGGAATTGGTGTGTTAGATGCTTGTTTCCATGAACAGTTTTCACCTTTTCTAGATCTTTTTTTGCACTAAAAGGAATCTGATAGGCCAAATGGGCTTTGGATACTGCAGTGCTTTTCTCCACCTGGCCCCTTGATGCCTGCTTTTATTGCAGTTTGAGGAAATGTTCTGTTAATCCTGCACTTCTATAACTTGCTGAAATTGGTCTCTGTTTTGTTGTTTACCAAGCTGGAAGGGAAATGAATGTACAATCTTCTGGGATGGGAAAGAATCACTCAACTGTACGAAAATCCCTTTTCCACCTGGTATCACTTGCACCTCAGAACATCCCTGTGGTGTTTAATAAATAACTTCTCACCTATTTCTGCTTTTCAACATGCCCAGATTTACAGTCCCTCCTCTGGCGACTTTTGGAGTGTGTTTCATATCCTCCCTGACCCCTCCGCGCTTATTACATTTGCAGTGTGCAGTCGCTAAGTCGTTAAGTGGACACACAGTCACGCACACCTCAGGCTGAGGTTGGATGAGTCAGATCTGCAGGGATGGTGGGGTCCACACGCCTCGACGATCATGGTTTTGCATATGGCGAAACAATTTAAGTCGTAAAAGATCATCCCCATCCTGCGTTCACTGAAGCAAAAGAAAATTATAATATGCACTTATTCAGCATCATCGCCAACTCAATTAGGAGAAAAGCGTGAAGTACTTAGATCTAATAAGTAGCTGTTATGTCACTATATTTCTCTAATATAATACAACATTTAAAAGTTGGTAAAAAAAATAGAAAGTATGGGTTTCTATTAACACGTGCAGTTCTTTTTACGGTTTTAAACTCTAAATGGATGCTTGTTATAAATGCTGAGTTCAAGACGGATGTTTTATTCATGCATCCCTATATAGCTTTCTGTTTTTCATTGCTATAACTGTGAATGAGCCACTGGGGATGTGGGACTGGGTCAGGAAATACCGATGTGGAAGGCAGTGGCTCTCCTCAGGATTCCTCTGGCTGGGAGGCCCTCTCTGACTGGCCAGGCTGGAATCTGCAGGCAAGAGGAAGCAGGCCGGCTAATGCACCTAGTGATCCCACTCATCAGACTGCTACAACCTTTCAAAGGCATGGAGGGAGAGAGAGAGAGAGAGAGAGAGACAGAGAACCAAATACCATTTTTCCCAGAGAGGAACTAGGGCTCAGCATTCCTGGCATTGCCACTGGCCTCCAAACAATCCATACTCTATCCTGTGTGTGCTGGGGGAGTGAATGGCCACAGTGTGTGAGACTAACAGGCCCAGTTTGCCCAGCGAAGGGAGAGCAGCCAACGTTGCCGCCACACTCAGAGCCCGGACCCGGCCCAGCCTCCGTCCCCAGTCGCTCAAAGCCAACACTCACATGTCTGAAGCGGCACTGTTGAGCCACTGCACAGGCCAGACCACTGCTGAAAACACACTCCAGAAAATAAACAGTCCGGGGCCCGAGAAGAGCAAATATTTGATCAATCTGAGAAAGGCCAGAAAGAGGATGAATGTGCTGAGGTGGTGGAGGAGAGAGAGGAGAGGAGGGAGGTCAGGATGGCTGGAGATGAAAGGAGCCATCATTGTATGAATCATCCTTTTTAAGATAAAAGGCAACTGCAGTAAAAGTAGACAAAACCGTATATGAAGTAGAATAATAAAAAAGGTTATAGAGCAACCTGATCGCACGAAAATACGTGAAATCACCACAACTTCTTAACAGCCAACACATTCTCACTTCCAACTTATCAAATACAACTCCTTCTCCTCGGCATCGACCGACACATGGGTTACCCCACTTGCGTTTCTTTTAACAAGACCAGAGGCAGTATGTCAGTACACACTCATTACATGCATAGTGTTCCTCCAAAATAAACTGTTTTCATAGGAAGTAAGATTCGGCAAAACAACCACTTAGATAGGGTTGGGAAATGGTCATGGTTATCGTTAACCTCACTGACTATACAGACGAGTCACATGAAGACTGATGTGACAATATTACTTTTGGTTTCACACAGGACACAAACAGTGGTCTCCTGGTTGAAAGTCTTGCGTTTGTTTGTTTGTTTCTGGGTTCTCTGTTAAAGGGGTTCTCTGTGCACCGGTTTCCGATGCTGATGAGCACTTATCAGACTGCAGTATTAGACAATTTGGGATTGACAACGGGTCGTAACAGCGTATTATGTGGTGGTGGTTTAATGTGTTAAAATTACAACACAGGACTTTCACCCCGGGGCTCATGTCGTGTGTGAAACCAAAGGTCAATGTTGACATATTTTAAATTAATTAGGCTACATAAGTTATTTTAATCCACAACATGATGTTTTCTTTCCTAAACCTAACCAAGCAGTTTTGCTGCTTAAACCTAAAGTGTTTCCTGAGGTGGCGACATAATTTTACACATTGTCACCATCATGTAATGTGCTGATCATTTTGCATATTTCTGTGAGAAAGAGTGACTTTAAACTTAATAGAGCTGATAATGAAACCAATACTCAGAACAGAGAATATGATGGTTGATATTAATTGTAAAAAAAAAAAAAAACTCACAGCATTGACAGTTTTGAAAAAATAGCTCCAGAAAATGCAAATAAAAAATGGAACGAAATACGTGTAATGTTATTTAAATGAGACTTAAGTGACAAGAATTCAGGTAGAAAGCGACCTGGGAGTCCAGCTTTTCTTAGGATACCCAACCTGATCTCATCTCTCTCACATTAAGGACATTCTGCATGTCATTTAACGCTTCATCGTTACTATGAAAGGGTTGCGTTCATGTTTAGACAACAAAACTACGGTAATGGCAGCAGTTAGGTTTAGGAAACAAAACCACCAGGTTTAGGAAAAACGTCATAGTTGGGCTGAAAATAGTGGGTAAACTAAACTAAAATACAGACGGTATCAATGTAATACAAGTACTGAAAAGTACTTCAAAATAACTCAATGACACATTGGGACACAAACACCAGTCTCCTGGTTTAAGTCCTGAGTTTGTTTGACCCATCCGCCATAAACACTCTCTTTTTGCTCTACATGACTCTCTTAGTGTAGCGCATTCACGCCAATGCATTTTTACATTACAGCCAGTACAGTCATGGTGTGAAATGACACGCCAAAAACAGTGTTGTGATTAAAATTTGAATTGTTGTGTCACTCATTCGGCATTTGTAGAGAAAGGGCTGAGATACCATACATAGAGCATGGAAGTTCATTTTTGATGTTAGAAACAGCATCTTTACCACAGAAAAGGTCCACTTTTTTGGCATTTTTTCAGATTTGCTGGAGCTTTCAAGAGCATTTCACAGCCTTCCTCATCCGAGAAGGAGTTTCTTTAGTTGTCATGGCTCAAGTTCAGTCATGTGATCACACCTGAGGCCATGAGATGTGGTTAAAAGCTCCAGAAAAATCTAGCAAATGGACCTTAAGTTCAGATGTATTTTCCTTTTTTTGTCAAACTTTTTCTAAGATGTGTGAGATGTGGTTGGTTGTTGTTGGTTATCCACGTTGTTTAGTAACTGCTTCATAAAAACCTGTGAATCTTTGCTGTCGATGATGCAAATAAATCAACACATTTCCTTCTGAAAAACAAAGTCACAGAAATGCAAAAAAAAGGCATTTATTTTTGTAATGAACACCATCCCCTTCTCTGATATTACATCACTAACATGAATTGCTTCAGAATCATACTGGAAGTCACTGACTGGTGTACCAGTATGCACTGAACCAGTGTCCTCATCTAGTGCCTCTATTTGGAAAGACTGGTTTGTGTCACACCTCTGACGGTCAAACTATTGTATGTACTAATGTACTAATGACATGAATGGTTAACAGTTCCACAAAGGTAAGAAATGATTAGTGTGTTTGTGTTCGTCATGTTGTAAATAGGTCAATCATGTTGGACAGAGACTAATGATGATGATTCAGATAATCTGTGAGTCACTGAGTGGGAGCTGACGCACAGAGATATGATACACCTACTCTACCTATATTGTCTACCATGCTACCTCTGTTTGCCAAACGCATCCATCTGCATCATGCAAATGCTGACTCTCTTTTCTCCACGATCCTGGGCTGTTTATTTTGTAAAATGAGCGCAATAACATCCCTTGTGTATAAGAAAATGATGCCACGTTAAAAGGAGAACATGAAGCAGACACGACTTGAAACAGGCAGCAATTTAATCACAAAGAAAACATTTCCCTTCTTTAAAGGGAACATATTATTAAAAAAAAAAAAAAAAAAAAAAAAACACAGACACTTTTCCAGTGCTTTTTCACATACGTTTGGGTATCTGGAGTGGCTACCAACCCACAATCAGAAAATGTGATTCAACAAGCCACTCAGATTTCCTATGTCACATACAGGCTCATTAGACTATATCGCCCACAGCCACCTTTGCAAAGGTGCACCAGATGTTTTTTCTCATAAGCCAATCGGAGCCGACTGGTCTTTTTCAGGACGGTTTTTAAAGAGACTGGTGCTAAAACAGACAGAGGGTGAATCCAGGTATAATCAGATAGACAGCATGAGAAAAATGCTGAGTTTTTCGAATGCTAAAAGCTGTTTCACGCCAAGCACAGATTTTCATCTGAAAAGTTTGTACGTAAATTCATAAAAAGTGATTTTGCGGGTTCTTGCACACCCCTGCGGAACATTCATGCGGGGAAAAACATCTCCGGACAAATCTCAATTTCAGCAGATTTCCACCTTCAGCTCTCCTAGAGCTGGTCTGGCTCTCCCTTAAGTTTGAAAATATGCCTACCAGTACCTCTACAGATCACTAACATGTTAAATCTTGTTTAATATGTATTCAAAAAGGAAAGTAAAAGCAACACTTTATGGCAAAGTTAACAGCTGGAACTCTTGGCAAACAGCAGTTAATCCACCTGCTCTGCACGTCTGTGCAACGTCTCTTCTGGCGGCTTGACAACAACAACAGCCTGGGAAGTCACTGCATGTGACTGTTATTTGTCAAGAAACAGGTACAGCACATGAGATTTTGTTGGACTCTTTGGTCTGGAGGCCTGAACAAAGGCTCAACTGCAAACACAGCCAGGCAGTCATACAGTGAGGGTAAGTCCAAACAGCAAAAAACCTCCGCTGGAGAACTGCTGAAAAGTGATGAGCACACAAGGTAGAACAAGGACAATCTGGCAGGGGAACAATAAAACAAGGGAAGACTGATGGCAAAATGAGCTGCAGGTGAGTAATTGAGGGCAGGTGTAGATAATCAAGGAGGCAGGAACAGAAATGTTGGTATATCAAAATAAAACAGGAAGAAATGAAATAATGACATGTAATGAAAACATAAGGGCAGAGCAGAACATGAAATGGTCAACATCTCTTTAAAGAAATCATTTTGAGATAACCAATATCATCATCAAGTTATAATTAGCTTTATAATTAGCAATTAGCTTAGCTCAGAATAAAGACCAGGAGGAGGAAACAGCTAACCAAAGCTTAAAAAAATCACTAAATACGTATTTTCTGATCTCATTTGCTTAATTCTACAAAATATAAAAATGACATATTTCAGTTTTATATTTAATTGGTGGACAGTCACTGTGTTCATGTGGCGTTCATGTAAGAGATGAAACGACTTAATAAGTAGAGAGCATTAGAGATGTACGTAGTTTCCTCATGCTACATGTCTTTATGCTAAGCTAGGCTAATTACTTCTTTGCTGCAGCACCTAATGCACAGATATGAGACAATCTAACTCCACTAACTCTCTGCAAGAACTGTCAACCAGGATGACACGGTAAGGCTTTGTTTCCACATTTTTCCCCTCAGTTCAGCCATAGAAGTCTCGTGTATGTATGGAGAATACTTTCATGACCTGTTTCCATATTTCAGCCAGCCCTAGAGAGCAACATAACACATCTTGTGCATATGGAAATGCTTCAGTGTGTTTCTAGGAGCAAACTGATTGCATAGTTGGCTTATGATCATCACCAAGTTTATAGTTCCCTCTCTTTTCAGTTATGACTTTATTCCTGGCTATGATGGATTGTAGGAATCCACTGTGACTGTATCAATCAGTGTCACTGACACGTTTACATGCACAAAATATTGCAGTTTTTTTCCCGTTTTCCAACAAAAGACAATATTCCTATGAAGCTGTTTACATGGCTAATGAAAATAAATATTCCACCAATATTCCTGTTTACATACTCCGATTAATGTCGACTGGTAGACTACTGGTAGACTTGTTCGACTGTGCAAACAGCCGCCTTCTTTCATTCCTCCAACCATCTTCTTGAAAAGGTCGCATTGCAATATTTGCACATATCCAAAAACCTGTTGATATCCATGTCTTTCATAATGTTTAAAAATAGGTGTGCTTCTTCTTCTGACCACACATTTGGGTATCTCTTTTGAGCAAGCATCTCTGCAAACTGTTGGCTTGTTGGTTTGTGTACAGCCATGGATGTATGAAGAGAACCGGCTCCTGAGGTAGAGCAGGACTCCTGTTCATTCCTATGAGAGTTGCTAAGTGGCGCATGAAGTCAAAATGGTTTGACTGCTGGGTGATAAAGTATCTGGATCATCCGCCAATCTTCTGCATCCATTGAGCCCATAGAGCAGGCGCAGTAGCGTTTCCTCTAACTCTGCCCCCCCAGCTTTGGTCTGGGTCTCAGTCTCAGGGAAATAACTCTGGATTTGGTTATTAGTCTGTTTTACAACTTTTAGGGCCTAATGATTTAAATAATGGCTTTTCAAGCGTTCATACTGGGAAGTTGATTTACCATCCATCCATCCATCTCCGACCGCTTATCCTGTGTCATGGTTGCGGGGGGGCTGGAGTCGATCCCAGCTGGCATTGGGCGAAGGCAGGGTACACCCTGGACAGGTCGCCAGTCCATCACAGGGCACGTAGAGACAGACAACCATTCACGCTCACATTCATACCTACAGGCAATTTAGAGTTATCAATTAACCTAATCTGAATGTCTTTGGACTGTGGGAGGAAGCTGGAGCACCCGGAGAAAACCCATGCAAACACAAGGAGAACATGTAAACTCCAAACAGACTCATACACAGCCGGATCTGAACCCTCTTGCTGTGAGGCGACAGAGCTAACCACTGCACCGCCATGCAGCCCATGTTGATTCACTTTAAAAAATTATCCACAGAGTTACAGACATCTTTTTCCCAATGTATGGGGAAGTCTTTTAGGGCCCAATGTTGTAGTAGTTGTAGTACCACCATTTGGCCATTACGAAAATGTTCTTGACAGCTCAGGATGCTTGTGTACAACTTGTGTACAAGCAGAGCTGGCCGCAAACTGCCATATTTAAAAAAAAAAAAAAAAAAATTGAGATGCATATTATAAATGTGTAAATGTCCAAAGAATGCTCCTAAAACCTGAATAATATCAGCATATCCCACGTCTCAGAAAATGCTCCATTCAGAATGAGGCCCAATTCAAAATTTCCAAACTGAAAATGTTGTTTACGTGACCCCTATCAAAGTAGTAAAGTCAGAATATGGTCATATTAGGAATAATAGTGTGCATGTAAACGTAGTCCCTGATAAACTTCTTACCCTTTCATGACACTCATGAAGCTGACAATCGGCTGCAGCTACGTAGCCGATCTGCAGTTTATCCGACATGTGACCAGAAGGGTTAAGATGTGATTTACCTTCCCCCCAGGCACATCTAGATCCCGCAGAGGTTTTGATGGAAACAGAAGCAGGCCTGTCCTCCCCCACCTGAGCAGATCAGACGTCATTCCCTCTTACTTTACAGCAACTCAAACTGAAGCCCCTGCCATGTGGCTCATCCATCACCTCCCCTGCCTCCCTCCTCAGCATGGAGCCGTGATGCCATTGCCTGCCGAGTCGTTTTTCAGAAGGAAACATCAACACTGCCAGTGAAGTGCTGCTTCTCTTTGCAAGTTTTGATACACAGTGTGTGACTCTGGGAAATCCAATTGAGAGGAAAATCAGCCCCAGGGCTAGCAGGCAAGAGGGATATATGCAGTATGCTTAAACTAATACCTTGTCAGACCTGATGTTTTATGAGAGTCCACTCACACATCGTATATACCTTTTATCAGGCTCCTTTGAAGCAAAAGGTGTAATGTGAAATCTTACACAGGTACAGTATACTTGCATGGATGACTTTTGGGTTTCAGCGAATCATGCTCAGGAATGTCAAATCATGAAAGGCTAAGATTTTTAAAAACAATTATAAATCAAGCAAACATCCCTCCAGAGTTTTCCCATTTGTATCCCAAAGATTGCAGACTCAAGAAGCTTCTTTTTGCTCATCCTGGCTGCTGTGTGCATATCAATCAATCTTTTTTTTTTGCCTATTTTTTTGTTTTGTTTTGTTGCCTATGCCTACAGCTAATTAGACTGTTGTCAGGCTATTAAATAGGTGTTATCAGTCACTATAAGCCCCATAGATGTGGGTCATAAGGGGCCTAACTACACCCACTAGCTGGTTTTATCATCTATTCACAGTTTTTTTTTACCTAAACATCGTAAAGAAGTTGTAGTTATATTGCCTAAAACTAAATAAGTTGTAGTTTTGTTGCCTAAAAAAGTTGTAGTTTTATTACCTTAACCTAAATAAATTGTAGTTTTATTACCTAAACCTAAAGAAGTTGTAGTTGCCTAAAACTAAAGAAGTAATAGTTTTGTCACCTAAACCTAAATAAGTTGTATTTTTGTTGCTTAAACCTAAATAAGTTATAGTTTTGTTGCCTAACCCTAAATAAGTTGTAGTTTTGTTGCCCAAACCTAAAGTTGTAATTTTGCTGCCTAAAACTCAAGATATTGTAGTTTTATTGACTAAACCTAAAGAACTTGTAGTTTTGTCACCTAAACCTAAATAAGCTGTATTTTTGTAGCTTAAACCTAAATAAGGTACAGTTTTGTTGCCTAACCCTAAATAAGTTGTAGTTTTGTTGCCCAAACTAAAAGTTGTAGTTTTATTGGCTAACCCTAAATAAGTTGTAGTTTTGTTGCCTAATTTAGTTTCACAGGTTAGAAAATGTTACTTTTAAGATTTACTGTCACTTTTAAAACCTAGTAGGCATAGTGGGCCCCTAATGATCCACATCCATGGGGCATATAGCGACTGATAACACCTATTTAATAGCCTGACAACAGCCAAATTGGGTGCAGCCTAACCAAGATCTATTTATAAACCTAGTTTTATTTTGAAAAGATTAGAGCGGAAATTGACAAATGTTGTGTCAAATGTTGCTGGACATTCATAGCCAAAAAAATATGTTGTTGAAAGTCGTGCTGAGCATCACAAAAAAAGGGAAAATTTCTATGTACACAAATGAAATAGATAAAATTTTATGACTATTTTAAGGACTGCCATGAGACTACTGGCAAGTAATATGGAGAGGACATCATGGGGAAGCACCTACTGTGTGGCTCACATTATTATATAAGACTGTTATATAAACTGTCTGAGGCCAACTGATAAACAAGACCAACTATACAGTATTAGGCCAGCTGGGTGCTCTGAAGGGTTGGAGTGCCTGGAGGGTAATCAATCATTTGGGGAGAATTTACAGCCGCTGGTTATTCAAATGGAGAGCTGATGTGGTTGTCTGTTGTCTGCTATCGCTGATTTCACTTTCAGAGCCAAAAGTGAAGGCCAGGCAATCAAAGCCATGCGGGATCAGAGCTCCAGCCACTTTTGGGCTAAGAAGATCCATATGCCCAGAGCAGGGGCCAGACTTTTCCAGGTTCGCCTCTCTGTTTTCCCATGGCCCCCGCAGTGGAGGAACCTCTCGCAGCGTTAAAAAGCAACAGCCCTCCCTCCCAACCCTCCACACCCCTTGTTAACAGTCAGTGGGCCCATTCGGTACAGTGACCATTAATATTTATGAGGGGAGAGCTCCTCGCAGGGGCCCAAGGGTGACAAACAGTGTGACCTTTCAGAGGGTCTGTGTTTACTGTGGCTGTCAGGAAGCTTGTGGGATAAGGGAAGAGAGAACACCCCCGCCCATCTTCCTCTAAACCAAATGAAAGCAGGCTGGTGTTTGGCCCAAGCAGATGTTGGTATGATACCATTAGGTCTTTGCCTTCAGATTGAAGCCTCCAGCAGCTGCGAGGATCGCCTGTGAGCTGAAATCATCCTCTGTGCCATTTCAAGACGTGACATTTCCATTCAGCAAATCTTTCCCCGAAATTGTGTCGTGCGCGCTCACACGGTGTCTCTTTTTGTTTATAGTCTACACCCTCAGTGGTCTGGGCCTCTCTCTTAAAAATACAGTTCATTATTTTCAGTGTGGGAGTGACTCAACAGATTTCAGCCGTCTGTGTTCCAGCCCTTATTTGTCATGAAAACACAGACCGAGGCCTGTCTTCAGCGTCTGTGATGTTGTCTGTAAATTATAGGTTACACACTAATTTGTTCAAATAAAGCGGTGAAAGCAGTGGATGCATATGAGAACTTTTCTGTTCTGCTTGTTTTGGAAAAATAAATTCAGCTACTGAAGGCTTTATACAGTCTCTGTCAGTCCAGGAAAATTATGACTTTGTTGATTGATTCATCACTCAGCTGGTCTTTATGGGGAGTTTGGTGAATTTTAGTTCAGTTTTTATTTTGTACAAATGACCTCAAATTTGAAATTAAAGGTGACTTGCATTGGTTTTATAGTGTTACAATAAGAATGATGATTTATTTTTAATGAGACTACAGGTACTGGAATCAAAGTTATTCCATAGCTGCCATATGTATTTCATACTTGTTGTAATATTATAGGTAGAATGGACCATACACTTTAAATGTGTCATTTAAGGGGTAACTTTGGTATGTTTCAACTGTCACAAATATGTGAATTGTGTCGTATTGAGGGAGAGCATTGTCAACGGCAGCTGGGCTGCAGTATAATCCTATTGGGGCAAGTGGCACTGTCATTTCACTGTCACTAAAGTGCTTGTTTTGCTATTTATAGGCTGACATTATGGAAAGAGTTGCTAAGGAGAGTCTGGTGAGGTGACGCGTTGTGGTGGAATCGTGAATACATCCATGGTGGAAATGGAGTACAAGCCGGGCAGAGTTTGTTGTGTTGGGGTATCTAGAGATTTTAATTGCTGATATTGGGTGAGGTTTGGGGGGGAGGAGTGTGGGAGTTGGCTTGGGAACGGAGGGTCACCGGTTCAAGTCCCGACATGGACTAAGAGTGGAAAGTCGTTGACCTCTTGGATGGTGCCTGGAAGGCAACAAACCCCAATTTTTGGGGGCGTTTTTAGGGGGAGCCCCCTTTGACATCTCTCCATTGATTGTATGTGTGTTTCGCTACAGCACCGTGTATACGTTACAACAGAGTGTAAAAATTGAATTTCCTGTGGGCTAATAAAGGTTGTTTTTTTTTTGAATTTGATGGTTGCCTCTATTTAATTAAGTCAGAGTATATACACACACACACACACACACACACACACACACATATATATATATATATATATATATAACACATATATATATATATATATATATATATTTCAAAACGAGACTCCTCCTTGAGCAGGACTTGGACACAATAACAAACAGACAGGATCAAGCGAAATTAAGAAAAAGGTTTTATTTCGCTGTAGGTTCCTTTCCATGATGTTGTCAGAGACGTATAACAATCTGAGCCTGTCAGTGGCAAAAACAAGCACTTTTATTGAAGGTAACATTACATTCATAACATTACTGCTTACTTGCAGCTAGTCTCAGTTACAACGTTCTCCTCGATACTGGAACAATTTCAAAAATGTTGTCCCCATTAGTCACTTTGACACAAATACATGGAAAAATAGGGTCCAGGTTGAAAAATACTGCAGTTACCCTTTAAAAGTCATTTTTGAAATAGCAAATTATTAGACAATCTCACCACAAGGTCCATTCTGTCACTGTTTTGGAACTTAAAAACTTAAATAAAATTTGTCTTTATTTCTGAGGACTTTAAAGTTATCCCTCCATTATCTGTAACCACTTATCCTATTCGGGGTCACGGGGGTCAGGGGGGGGACAGGCAAACATTCACACCTTTTGGCAATTCAGGCAACAATTAACTGAGGACTGCGGCAGGAAGCCGGAGAACCCGGAGAAAACCCACGCTAACACGGGGAGAACATGCAAACTCCACACAGCAGGGTTTGAACCTGTGACCTTCTTGTGAGGCAACAGTGCTAACCACTGCACCACCATGCAGCCGCTGGCTTTACAGCTGCTCTGAAACATAAGCATAAAGAAATAAATAGACATACAGGAGTATGTAAAATGTAAATTACAGTATATACATAAGGCTACGATAGAGAGTCCCACCCCTTATGATGGACCATCATGGGACCTTATTTTGGAAAAAATTTGAACAGTAGTCAACAGGTTTGAACCTGCAGCCCTCTTGCTGTGAGGCAGCAGTGTTAAACATTGCACCACTTTCACTTAGAGATATAATTCTTATAATTTTCATTATATGTCGTAAATCATATATCGTAAATTTCCCCACTGTGGGGCTAATTAAGTAATATTTTATCTTATATCCAACCCAGTTGACCGATTTCTTCTGATATTTATTCTGTTATAGCCATTACATGTATTAACACTCTTGTTATTGCTCTATATAGTAGTTTGCATTGTCAGCAGCAGAGTCTGCCATTGATTTTGATTTTTTTATTATTATTTATCTCTGCCAGAGTAGCTGCTATAAGTGCATTTTATGCTCCCGATGATTGATAAATGACATCTTGTCCATGTTGTCTTAAAAACTGAGGTTCATTCTTTCATGTGACTTATTAAAAGCTCCATAGCAGTTGCTTAATGGCCCATGTTGTGAGTTATGATCTTTAGCTGCTGTTTCCAAAGTCAAGAATCAACTGTTAACCTTAACTTTTGACTATTTAAAATCGAGAATGAGTCATCATATATCATGACTAATACAACCATCTACATCTAGTGAATAAATATGCAAAACAAATTTTTGTAAGAAATCAGATTTTTATGCCTTCACATAAATGTCATGAATTTTCACAGAAATTCCCCAATAAATGTGTTTTTAACTTATTTTGTGGCACAGAAAAGTCCAAGGTAGATAGTTTTTATTGCCCACTGCATGGCACAGGCAGCCCCTTTGCATTTCAGGACAACAAATAAACATCACCATGGTGAGGTCGCTGTGAATATCCTCACATCCTACAAATAGAAGTCCTGTGAGCGTTCCTGGGAATCGCTTGCTAACGACATGATGATGGATGGAGCGATGCCACCCAGTCCAGTAAAACAGCTTTATGGGAAAAACTTCAGCACCACTTCCTTCAAGCTGTAAAGACCGAAATAAGTATAAATCCAATTCTTGAATAAAAGAATTTCATTTGTTTTTATTATATCTCAGTCGTAGATTTTTGTACATGTGGTACTTTTATTGAATTTAATTTGGATGGCAGCAGCTGAAACTGGGAAAGCAAACAGTTCTCAACACTTTCTTTGATATAATGTTTTTTGATTTGCTGACTTTCTCTCTACTTTCAACTAAACTCCACCTCCCATTTAAATACATCCTCCTTTAAGCATGCTCTCTAAATCTGACTATGTTTATCTTTGTTTGAGAAGATTCAGCCGCCCATGTAGGATCTCATCTGAGGACAATGTGTTTCTATTACACTCTCCCCAGGCAGCCAGTATACCCAGATAGGGAGCTGAGAGGTGAACAGTTTGTTACACTGGAGAACACTCTTGGCTCCACACTCATCCTGACCCTTCCCATCATCCCCCAGGTGGTATCTGTCACCGCTAAACAAGACATAATCTCATCAGTCGGCATGCAAACCTACCATATCCCCGAACAAAATACGCACTGTGATCGTCAGACAGAGATTACTCTTCAGATACAGAATGGAGGGGGGAAAAATGATAACGGGACCCTATTGAGCTCCAGCATCTGTGGTGGGAGCTGAACCCAGAAGGGCCCACCCACGTCGACTGCAGAGGACGGAGGTGAGAAGGCCAAGCTGCTGAGAGCTGGTGTGCGCTGTGGAACAGTATGAACCACAGTGCTTACCACAGTGTCAGATTTATCTGTGGTATTTGTCAAGGAAAAACAAAACTGTGGCAACTTGGCCGTAAATTTAAGGTGCATGACTTAGAAAACCCCTCAGATACTCTTGGAGGAACTGTGTTGGTACAGAAAAAAATAACCTTTATGGCATAAAATCTACGTTTTTTCTGTGTAACCACAATCCTATAAAACATCTGAATACTTAGACGATAAATTAGCTTTTTTTGTGATATTTTATACAAAAACAAGACTAAAAGAGCCACACAAGTCACTCATCGTGCCAAGAAATTAACCCCCAAATTGTGAAAACTTGCTAAAACTTGCAAGATACTCTCACAAGACTCACAACCCTACGACCAGTCAACACCTAACCTTAACCACTGGAGGTCAATGGCTAACGTTAAATCATTTGATGAGATCAATGCCTAACGTTAACATTCAAGGTCAACACCTAACTTCAACCATTCAAGGTCAATGCCTAACCTTAACCATTCAAGGTCAATGCCTAAACTTAATTATTTGAGGTCAATGCCTAAACTTAATTATTCAAGGTCAGTGTTTAGCATTAACCATTCAAGGTCAATTTGTAACCTTAAACATTTGAGTTCAATGGCTAACCTCATCCGTTCAAGGTCGACACCTTACGTTAAATCATTTGAGATAAATGCCTAACATTAACCATTCAGGGTCAATGCTTAACTTTATACATTTTATAGTCAATGCCTAATGTTAACCATTTGATGTCAGTGCCCAACTTTAACTGTTCAAGATCAATACGTTATATCAGTAACCTTAACCATCTCGCAAGATTCCTAATTTGCATGTTACCTTATAGACACAACTCTCACAGAAGTGATAGAGCTGAATGCTAACGCTAGCTCACAATGTCAATGTTAAAATAGTTTCATCTTTACACTTTTCATGGTCTTAGTGTAGAGTGTTACCAGGCTAACATAGCTAATTAGCACTAGCAATTGTGCACAAAGTGTATTTTGAAATAGACATTTTGACATTGATAATGCTTGTTGAGTTGTTACAGTTAATTCTTAGGGAGGCATGAAGGTCAGTACCAGATGTCACAGCAAACCATTAAACAGTTATTGAGATGTTTCACTCAAAACTGCAAATGTCAACCTCATGGTGGCACTATAAGAAAAGTCAGGGGATCACAAAATCTTTGAGGATTAATCATCTAGAAGCCATGAATAACTGTACCAAATTGTGTGCCAATTAATCATGTGGATGTTGAGATATTTCACTGGATGAGTGCACATTTTAGCCAATAGGGTTCATCCCGTGTAAAATGTCATGGCAATCCATCCAGCAGTTGTTTAAATATTTGGACCAAAGTCATGAAGAATGACTGATACAGCCATCCATAGAGCCGTGCTGCTACTGTGGCTAAAAATGTCAAGGAAAGTTTCATGATATTATGCATCTAACACGTCAACACATGTACAACTTGCTGTAGTTTGTTAATTAATATTACACTGAGATGTTCGCAGCTCTGTGCTTTAGTCTTGAGGTCTGGCCACCTGGTGCAGAAATCACTGAGTTGTTAAAGATACGACAAGCTCTATCTGAGTGTTCTCTCCAGGGGTGTCCTGTGTTTCCTTGAGTGTTTCTGTAGCAGCCTGGAGACAAGTCTGACAGCTAACCCAGGGAGGCTAATCTCCCTTGTTGCATTTATATCCCTCCTTAATTACTCTGACAGACGCTTTCCTTCCAAATGAACTTCCATAAAGAAATCAGCGAGTGCTTCACTAATGTGCTCTAGTATTGGAAGTAGTCCATTAAAAGGAATAGTATGCAGGTGTGTCCCAGCCTACGTGCCACTTCATGCTCTACTAAATCACAAGAAGTCCTCCCCCATGCAAAAGTAATTAAGGTGAAATGTCATAGTGTGGAGAAATGTTGTTTCAAGTGAGGATGAAATACTGAACTGTTTTGATCATCCAGGAAGTGAAGTGCTGGAATGCATCGCTGCGTTTGCTGAAAAGCCAGCAGTCCCATTTCACCACCTGGTCCTCAGCTGCCCCCACAGTGCTCAACCCATCCAAGACAAGCAACAGCAATCTCCCCTCTCTGAATGAGGCCAAGGAAAGCCCTTGTCGGATGCACAAGTGGAAGGAAATGGCTAATGTATAGGCTGGGGGCTCAGGGGATTCCATTTCTGGGGGAATGCACAGAGCTTGAACAAGTAAGTGTTTGTGTCAGGCTAGTCAGTGTCTGGCTGATGGAGCACAGACAACAAACTGAGGAGTTTGTGTGCTATCAAGACAGATTGTGAAAGATAGACAGAGAATGAAGAGTATGCATTCATGATCCCCCTGCTAATTCAGGTCAACTGGAGCATTTTAGAGCAGTTAGTCCTTATCTTATCTCTATGAGCTTTTCAGAAAGCATAAAGAAAGACCACATCTTTCCATTTTTTGACATTTTTTTAATGATTTAAAAACAAATACCCTGACCCTGGATATAGAAATGTAAAGTAACCCGGAAGTTTCAAAAACAGTTCTTACAGAGCAAATATTATAAAGACAGTTGGTCAGTTTCAGGCACTTGGAACCATATAGAGTCTTTGTTTGTCGTATTAAACAAGAAATTATTTCTTTGGTCCTTTTTTCCCTCCTAATCAGGTCAGCTGAAACCACAGACAGAACAAAAAAAAGCTTTCTGGTTTCGTACAAAGTATTTACATTTCATAAAAGACCCAATGCAAGCCTCCATCAGTTAAGAAACAGACCTGGCAAAGTTCCTCCGTCACATATCAACCCTTCATATTTTTTCATACATGTCCACTTTGTTTATGACAACAGAATAAAAAGGTACAATTATAATGGCTCGAATATTTCTTTTTTTTTTTTTTTTTTTACAGCAGTATTAATCAATATAAGTTAGTGGAATGGTTTTGATATAAGATTTGGCAAAAAAAGATCTATTAATTCCTTTTTGTCCACGGTGGGCCCCAAACCAAAAAAAAAAGCCACATTGCTACAGAGGCACTGAGCACTCAAATGAATGCTCAGCTTACATGAATGTAAAGTTAAAAAGGAAAGCTTTCCTCACGTCCTAAAAGTCATTGCTCAGCTGCAAGGCAGCCACGTTTGATAAGAGTTGCATGTAGCCATGTGTGACTGAACTTGTGCCACGTAATAATTGCTGAAGTTGACGTCTCTGACATACGGAGCGGGCTGGTAGTAGCAGGTGATGTTGGACAAGGCGGGGATAGCATTCTGTTCGGCCAATACGCGCAGCGCCAGGGCGGAGATAAGGGCCAGCGTTTGTCTGCGCTCGTGGCCCATCAGGCACACAGTGCTCTCGTCCACCACTCGCCTCAGCGTCACCAGGCACTCGTAGCGTTTGTGCTCCATGCCCGCGAAGTGGTTCTGCAGATACGCCTCCAATTTCCTGTGCTGCACGCTTATGTCGGGAAAGTCAATGAAGAAGCGTGAGCACATGTAGCGCTGCATCTGCTTCATCTGAGTTTCGGAGGACGGCCGGAAGCCGCGCACTAGCAGGTGGCAGTACTTGAGCAGCCCGCCGCCCCGGATCTCTTCTGGGTTGCGGGTGGCAATAGTCCTGGAGCGAAGGTGACCCAGAGCTTCCTCAAAGTCCCCATACATGCTCTCACCCTGCACCGTAGGGTGGAAGGTCTCAGACATGGCTGTCTCCGAGCAGCGGTCGAAGAGCAGCAGCGAGTCCAGAGTGATCTGGAAGGAGTCGACACTGAACTCAAACTGTCTTCTCAGAGAGTCCACAAACTTCAGCTCCACGTTCTTGCCGGTGTTGTTGGACAGCGAGATGAGGCTCCAGCGGTCCGTCTCGTTGCAAACTTTCACCAGTTTCTGCACGTACGCTTCCTTCAGGGCAAGGGCTGTGATACGATCCCTGCACACCCCTTCAGGCAAGAAGTCCACCAGACAGTCGAGCACCACATCTTTCACCAGCCGAAAGGTTTTGTCATCAGTCAGACGCAGGCCAAAGATCAGGTCAAGGTCTTTGTAGCCGAGGCCGTTGTCCTGGTGAAGCACGTGGCTGGCCGCTGAGCCGTTCAACTTGACGTCAGACACCACCACGCCCCGCTCCTCCAGTCGAGCCCTGACCACCTGAAAGGTACACAGTCGGGGAGGAAAAACTGAATGATGGTATCCACAAAAAGACAACAATCAGAAGAGGTGGTCACAGTATGTACATGTAAAGAGGGAGATGCTTTAGCCCTAAAAATAATCTGAGGTGCTGTCATTTGAATGCATAATGAATTTGAATGAATAAGGGAGGAAAAAATTATATGTATTGAAGGTGTGTTTTGAGACAGGAACACCTTAGTCATTTTATTGTGAAGGATGAACTCAATGCACTTTCCTGGACAACAAAAGAAAATTCACAAAATTACCTAATTAAATCACAGCTTCAGAAGTTTGGTATGAACAAAAAAGCTTTGCACAACCAATAAAATATTTGCTTTTTCACACATATGAACATGCACTACATGCTTATCTTCACAAGTTAAATGTAGATATTTAGTTACACGTCTCGACTTGCAAATTGTGTGTATTTAAGAAACCAGTTCACTTTAAAAACGCTGCAGGATTTCAGCATTTTTGGAAGGTTTCATTGCAGGTAAATGCAGCTACATGCATAGTCAGGGAAAGCCAGTGGCAGATTCCTGAAGCAGGCAGGCTTTCAGCATCTTGATTAAGAGCACTTTGACAACAAAGCGGCTGCTTAGAGGCTATTATCTTCCACTCAAGAGCAAAGGATGGTGTCATTAACCATAACCGATCCTGTTGCACGAGGGAGACGATACCCTACACTGCACAGTACACCAGTTGTGAGTTGCATGGATGATTTATCGATTCAAATATAAAATAAAAGCAACATCAGCACAACAGAGATGAGCCATGGAAAATTACAAGTCGGGGCTTGCCTGTGTCAGCTGTGAACTTTTAAACTTGTGTCCTATGACCACATCAAGAAAAGGTTTATCTGGTTATTGGAACGCACACTGCAGTGATGCTTGGGAAAATCTCTGAGCTACAGACTGCTGAAATGTTTATGCTTCCTGTCTGTTGCATCACTCAAATGACACTAAGGGGAGAAAAACATCTAAACAAAGCCAATTCTGAAGAAATCCAAAGTACAGCTGTCTCTCTCACTAAGCCATAGGGATCTGCTGCTGTCCTGCCAGCCTTCAATCTATGCAGACGGGCATCTATCCAGCCAGGTAATCCGAAGATTTTAAAATTCATGGTGTAAACTTGGATAAATCCCTTTTTAATAATGCAACACTACTTGGCAGGTACAAAGGGCATATGCTAATTTGTGATGTAAAACTCTAATGATTTCTTTATGTAAAATGTTCTGTGTTTTTGTTGTTTTTAGCAATTAGGTTACTAATTACTAAACTAAAGCCTCGAAAAACGTGATAATATTAAAAGAAGCAAGATGATTTTCCCTCCCTTTGGCTTCATCTACTGTACAATAATCTCTTCAGATTCCTCATTTTTGTAACACACCAGGAGTTAGAGCCAAGTGTCTCCATTACAATGATAATGTCCTGATGTTAAAGGAAGTTCAGCATTTTGGAAAATACTCATATTTGCTTTCTTTCCACAAAGGCCATGAGAAGACAGCGCACCTTAAGTTTTTCCCTTAAGTATGACAGGCCTACAAGGTTTACTCTCCTTAGCTGAGGAACTTAAGGGTTTTGGACAGAATTCCTCAAAAGGTATCCTTAGTAAAGAAAACATTTTAAGGCATTTACCGCATTGAAAGAGATTTTACAGCAGAAAAATTCCTTAACTTTAAGGACAATCTTAACTTGAGGAGCTCTGTGTAATTGGCCCCTAGAGTCTTGTGCGTCTAGCCTAGCTAAACATGGGGGAACAGCTAGCCTAACGCTCTCAAAAGTGCAAGAAACTTACACTTACAAGCATCTCCAAAGATCATGTTGTTTAATCTGTTCACAAACAGAAATGTGGATTTAAAGTTAGTTATGTGCTGGAACTCAGCAGAGAAACCAATAACCGACTGCTAGCATGCTAGCTTGAGATGCTACACATAAAAAGTACTTAAATATAGCACACAACTCCCCTTAAAACCACAAAAGGTATGTTTGTGTAGGGATTAAACAAATGTTAATGTGTAAATAAATCAACGTTTGGGGTGTTGGTAGGTAGATTTTTTTTTTTAAACAGAGCTGTGCTAACTGCATGGTTAGCTAGGCTAATACACCCAATTTCAGTCCTGTACTTGACATGCAATCAGTGCTATACTATCAATATTTTCATCTAACAAGCAAATTCTAACCAACTTTTGAGGGCATGCAGGTATTATGCAAGTGTGGTACTTGGTGACATCACCATGTTACGGAAGAAAGGCGGGACTTCAAACAAGGCATTTCAGGCAGTTCAGGAGCAGCATTTCTGTGGAGGGAGTAACTCCTTTGGGCTTTATAACCTTGCTGACCTTTTATATTCACAAAAAAATATATAACACTACAGGAAAGGGAAAAAAGCACAAAAGCATAATAGGTCCTCTTTAAAATATTCCTTTAAACACTAAAGGTTATGTTAGAAAAGCAACATATTTAAATGCAAACTTTTAAAAGTTAAACCTATGTAGAGAAACTAGTACAAAGCAAAGACTCCAGAAATGGTCAGATGCTTTATAGAGTGAAATCACAGAGTTTCACACAGAACTGGACTACATTACAATAACCCAGCAAGGGAAACCCGCAGCAGTATTTGCTCTGACCTCACACTTAAACGGTTGGTGCGAGTTAACAGCATGCCATAATCTGCCTGTCCGGGGGTCCCGAAAAGGAGCGTATGAGGAAGCACATGCGTTGCCACCCCCACCACCCCCGTCCTTCAGCACTCATAAAAATAGGCGAGTGCATTTCCCACGACGCACAAGCACCTGGTGAGCTGAGAGAAGGGAGACACTTCCGCCAACGTTCGAAAAAAAAAAAAAAAAAAAAAAAAAAAAACTTGTAAAAAAGAGCCGCAAACAAACCAGACTGTCTGGTGTTGACAACGCCTTGGCGACACGACGCAGTCTCCCCACTTTCCTTCTACAGACCAGTCTCTTCCTTAAGTGTTTCATTTAAGCTGCGGCCTGAATGTGTTTTTTATTATGGCAGTTTGAAATGACCCAGCCATTTACCAGCCCATAGTCTCCTGGATACCCATGAGAGCTCTGGGCAGTGAGTCAGAATATCCCTCTGCCAAGGATATGGCGACAGTGAATGAGGAGTTACGAGTCCCTGACCTTCACATTTACTCCAAAACTAACCCCAACCAGTTAGTCATACAGTAGCTCTACAGGCAGCAGGGGATGATGATGGTTTTTCCTCATATTTAAAAAGCTTCCTATGCACAGGGTGGTCACTCACCTGTACGCTCGGACCAGAGTGACTGAAATGTGAAGCTATTATTACTCCTTTATGAGATGGATGTTTTCAATCTGCTTCAAGGGTTCACAGGCATTTTAATGTCTTTAAATTAGCTGCTGAGCCAGCCATGTAAGATGAAACTGGTGGGAGTGAAAGCTATGGTGAGAATAGTCATGCTTATGTCCTTCAACTGTGATTTTGACCTCGTAAAATCAAGCTATATCACTTTATCATAGAGTGCGGTGGTCAGTTCAGCAAGTTGTACCCTTATTTACCAAATGGACTGTTTCTGTGTCTGTTACTTCAGGTTTTATCCTACAAAAATCAACTGGCACACAGGATTGAAGCCAGGATGTTAAATAAAGAGGTCATAAGGCCCCAAAATATACCCACCGCTCTTGCTATTGTGATTTTTGGCTCAGTTAATCTTTTAGTTAGTAGTCAAATTTGAAGAATAAATATATTTTTTATATAAATATATTAATCCCTATGGAATACATTTTTAATAAGTAACTATTTGGGGTGTAAATCACAAGTATTATATTGATTCTCTGGAAAACAAAACAAAATTTGCTGATATCATAAAGTCTGTAACGATATGATTTCCATTTGATTCAATTCAGGTATCGATATGAGACAATATCATCTTACTATTTAACATAATTATTATATCAACTCACAAAAAGCAAGTAATAGATGATCTGACAATTGTTGGCTGGGCTCTGTAGGAAGGAGGTGCACTTGGGTGGAAACGATTACACAGATGTGGGAATGGGAATTTCAAAATAAAGATGCATCTTAAAGGTGATGTGCATATATGTTTTCGCTATGATATTTGATCATTGATCATTGTAGCTATAAGTTTAATAAGTAAGCTCACATCATTTTGCAAAAGTAGAACTGCAACAGTTAATGGATTTTGATAAGTGATTAACCAGTTTAAGTCATTTTTTTAATGAAAAAAATGTCTAAATTCTCTGATTCCAGCTTCTTAAATGTGAATATTTGTGGGTTTCTTTACTCCTCTATGACAGAAAACTGAATATATTTGAGTTGTGGACAACAACAAGACATCTGAGGAAATCATCTTGGGCTTTGGGAAACACTGACTGATATTTTTCACTGTTTTATGGACCAAACAGCTAATCGATTAATCTGCGATGAAACCAATCGATAGTTGCAGTCCTATGCTAAAGCCACAAAAAAAGTGCCTCAATGGGTAGACAGGAAGTGATTGAAAGTTTTGTTTCGAAGTAAGTATGAGCGGCCAAAACTCCAACTTCCAGCAGCCAAAGAGATGCTATCAGCGCCACCCACACGGTTTAAAATGATGCACTGAAAGCCAAAGCCTGAGAGCAAACTGCCAAATAAAAATCATTACAGAACAGTCCAAACTGAATGTTACCTCCTCTGGGGAGCACTGGGAGCATGTGGTGTCTTCAGGTTGCTCGTTCTCAACAATAGCTTAGTGAGGAGTTGGTTTACAGCCTGGCGAGGGCCACAGTGGAGTCAGGCGACTGGTCTTCGCTTACCACAGAGATACGCTGTCAAGCCTGACCCACAAGCCCAGTGTTATTACAGGCACTAATCCACTGCTCACATTCTGCTTTGAATCCAGCAGGCTGCTCTCTACACCATCGGGAAAGTGGAGGACTACTTCCAGTAGTTAAAACTATTTAAATTTGATAGCCTGCAGAGCTGGAATAAAAGACAACTCTTGGTGGCCAACAGAAACACACTGCACACAACCATAGCACCACACATGAACCCACTCAACAAAATGACATAACGTACGGCACACACATCAGATATCTGTGTTTATAATCATGTGGTATGGAGCTATAGGGTCTTTGTAGATTTAGCCTGCTGAGGGAGCGTGTACCAAATATTCTGACTGTGGGCTGATGACTGTCGACATTAAATGGAGAGTACAGAGGTGTCAGTAACAGTAAAAGTCTTCCTCCACTGCTCCCATGGCTCACACTCGCAACCAGACCACAAACAGATGTTATTTAAATGTGGCCCTGCAGACAAACCCGCCATTGAGAGGGGCTCCTCTTCGGGGGTGTGATCCCTCGGTCACCGTACCCAGTGTGTGACGACAGTAGCTGTCTCAGGTAGACAGCTCTGTCTGGTGCGTAGGCTAAAAATAAATGGCATTATAAAAAAGCAGCAGACTGGCGGTTTCGCATGTTTTAGCCCCATTTGCCGTGAATCACGAATACCTCACATTACTGTCAGCCATTTTCCAAAACATATCATAGTGGTTTAGATCACTGAGTGTGTTTTTTCCTTCCTTCCAGGCAGCCATTTGGTTTCCCTTCGTGGCCATGTGGTATGAAACTCAACTTGCAGGGACTTGAAACCTGCTTGACATATTCCATGACAGCAACATGTCGGAGGCTTTTGTGTTTGTCAAAATAAGGGCATTGTTGCACGGTGATTTCCGTGCAGGCTTTCCAAACTGGTTTGTACTCACAGGTAGACTGAGATAACAAATTTATTTGTAAATCATATGCTTAACTTAGTTATTATTATTATTATTATATTATTATTATAGTCAGCAGAGGCACCAGATAATGTACAGATTATAATAATCTGCAGACAGCATCATCCTAAAACTGACAAAACACCATCTTGCATCACTTTTAAATTAAGAATACTCAATTCTATATAAAAATATTCTTTTGTTTTCATAAGATTGAAAACAAAAATTTTAAATTTGTTGCACTGCCAGTTCAAACTTCATGAACTACAGATATCCCTTACACTTTAACTCTCCAGGGTATATCCATAGCCAACAAAAACAAACTCTGAATTACCAAAATGTGTGTCTTCATATTTAGGGTAAGCACCATCCAACATGCTAACATGTTAACACTCAAACAGGACAGACACTGGAGACAGAGAGACATTTTGCCTCTAAAAGCTCCTTAAAATAAAAATGTTTGGGGTCCCTGTTGTCTGCAGGGCTGTGATAATTAAGGAAAGGTTAGATGACAGGGGCCTCCTTGATTATAGAGGCTCTTGAAATGTTTAGTGTGTGAGGGTCTCTTTCTTCCACCACAGGATCACCACAGAAAATGTGAATCACTCAAGTGAAATATGAACCTGGATTACAGGCAAAGACGTTTCAATAATGTCCAGGAAAATTCCCCTATAGGTTTAATTCCTAGTAAATATACTGCAGCAGCTCAGTCATTATCTGTGAATGAAAAAAAAAATTACTCCAGGAGCTGAAGCAAGTGGAAAACTGCAGTCACAGTCTTAGATCATCCCGTCTGTTACTGTATGTCTGAGCGTTAAACATATGAATGATCAAATGTCTTGTTAAGTGTGTAAAAGCAGTGGTGATGTGTCATAACATAAGCGCGAGAGTGATTTTGTTGGGTTCTGGTTGTTATTTTTAGTTTATTTATTATTTGACATTCACTGAAAAGTTATGAATGCTGCAGAGACGCACCATAAGATTGTCTTTTAAGAACAGTCCTGCAAAATCCCTCCAGAATTACAGCTGATTATTATCAATAATCAATATGGAGATATGTCAGTGTTGGGTTGTCAGTGTGCTTTTGTCTGTGTGTCTATTGGACATCATCATTTCATTAGAGTAATTTTTATTATTATTTTTATTAGATTCATTTTATTTTATTTCTATCTTTTCATTATATTTACTTCATTATTATCATTTTCATTCTATATTTATCTATTGTTTTAGGATTTCTTTTCATTATATTAACTTTTTAATTTAAGTGACACTTTGATTTGCAGGTACAACTGTGTCTTTATACTGAATCCACAGGACCCTGCAAAATACAGTCTCACCCTGAAACGTACTGTATAGTCTAATAAAAGAGGTTGTGCGTGATTTTTGCATGTCTTTTATGATTGACTAAATACAGTAAACACACCACTGTCAAGAAAAACTTGTAAAAGTTGCGTGATTTCTTGTAAAGCAAAAAAAAGTGAAAGTCAGAGGTGTGATAAACAGACGGTTGGATGGACCCGGGTCTCACCTGGACGATCTGCCGGGGCTGCACGGACAGCGTGGGGAAGTTCCCTCGGCCGTGGATCGGGACGCTCTCTCCCAGGATGGAGTCCAAACGCTGCACCTGATCCCAAGACAGCACGCTGACCCGCCGACTCTGCTCCGAGGTATCACCGGAGGACATGACGACCGGCGGACTGAGCGGGATGTCCACAGAGTGTGTATGGCTACAAAGAGAGCAGCAGCACGGCGCGATCCCCCTCTCAAGAGCCGCTGGAACAAAACAGGATGAACGTGTCAGTGAGGTGGGAAAACTCTAGATCTCCTCTTCTGGGTTTTACAAACCTCCAAAATGCAGTAAAGTGATGGGAAAGTTTTGTCCAAAAGCAGAACCTTGCAGTCCCTCTGTGCTGCGCGTCTGCACTGACTCCTCCGATCTGCTCTCACAGCGGCTCTTTTTACAGAGCTGGGATTAACAGCAGCCTCCCTATTGGCTGGACGCAGATTTATGAACGCTTCAACATACAAAAGACTACAATCAGCCTAACACACACACACACACACACACACACACACACACACTTCCCATGCGTCAGAGGTTCAAGGAGCGCAAAAATATGGTAATTACTGGTTAAGCGACGTACTTGTCTTAAACTAAGCACTGCAGCCTTCAATATTGTGACCTGCTGCATGTTAGAAAAAAAATACTTTAAAAAACTTAATGTCACTTTAGCAAAGAGCACTTTCAAAATACTTAAAATATTTAATTAATCACATGATTGTCCATAGCTATCGCACATCTATCTGTTCAAAATGTACCTTAAAGTATTAAGTATTTAATACTTTTATCAAGACGTTAGTGATCAAATATGATACTTTATGCAAATATACAGTATGTATATGTTTATTATTGGAAATCCGTTAACAACACAGAACAATGACAAATATTGTCCAGAAACCCTCACAGGTACTGCATTTAACCTAAAAATATACTCAGATCATAACATGGCAAACTCAAGTCTAAAATCTGCTGTCAGTGTGTCAGTGTGCTGACTTGACTATGACTTTCCCCAAACTGCATGTGATTATCATAAAGTGGGCATGTCTGTAAATGGGAGACTTGTTGGTACCCATAGAATCCATTTACATTCACATATCTGGAGGTTAGAGGTCAAGGGTCCCAACCAAAATTTACTGCAAGTTTGGAGCTCATATCTTAATAACTTAAATGGCAAAATGCTTCATTGGTCCATCCCATGTAGAATAACACAAAATGGTTGCATAGACTCTACATTACACTGTTGAAAAATACTGTAAATCCCTGTTATAATGTGGCATCATTGCTATAGTTAAGGTTTGGTTAGGTTTAAGCACAAATATGACTTGGTTGGGTGCAAGGAAAGACCATGATTTGGGTTAAAATAACCTCTTCATTATGATTAGAAGATCTTTTTCTTCTTCCCCGTAGAACCCATTTTCATACACATGTGGAGGTCAGAGGTCAAGGGACCCCTGTGAAAATGGCCATGCCAGTTTTTCCTCATCAAAATAACCTCCTTCATGGCAAGCTAGTATGACACAGTTGGTACCAGTGAATTTTTTAGGTTTTCTAGTTTCATATGATGCCAGTATCTTCCCTCTAACTTTAAAACTGAACCCTCTACAACCAAGTTGTGTGTCCATTAAAGAAATAAGTGGCATTAGAATTAAATTACGTTATTATCTCATTAGCTTTGACAGGCCTAATTTTTAGTTGTTGTTTTTTTTTTTTTTTAATGGCAACAGTGTTTTTTTCAGTTATATACATCTGTGTTGTAGTCAAGACCACCTAAACCAAGACCAGACTGTGGTTGTAGGCCGTCTTCAAATGTGCCAGCATTGTCCAGGTTTTTACTATTTCACAGTGAAACAGCCATCTGATTAAAGGCCTGTCAACTTTTTGCTAGAAGAGTGCCTTGGGTCTTCCTTCGAGGCAAGACCAAGATATGATCAGGGGTTGAGGCCAGAGACAAGACCAAGACCAAACCAGAGTGATTCCCACACTGTATGACACATTGACGATAAAATGTGGAATATGCAAGCCACTGAGGCACTCTTCAAAATTATCTGAAACGTCCACATTCTCGTGAGATTACTCACTGAAACAAATGACAAATTTCCCTTCATTCATCTCTTTTATTGCCATACAGTATGTAGCCTATATATAGACCTAAACGGCAACTTAGTGATATCCCTGCAGTTGTGGTCTTGAAATAAAATCCAGAGTCCTCTGTGTGAGACCAAGACAAGTAAAGTAAAAACATGGTCCATTCCAAGACCAAGACTTTGTAGTAGTCTCACCAGTCTTGAGTACTACAACACTGATATACATATAAACATATACACATAAATTGGCAAAAATATGACGTCATTAAATCTGAGGAATTTCATAGCGGGCTCAGTTTTAAAGCTAGAGTGAAGATGCTGGTATCATGCAAACTTGCACAAAATTTTTGCAAGGAAAACCTGTCATGGCCATTTTCAAAGGGATCTGTTGACCTCTGACCTCAAGATACGTGAATGAACATGGATTCTGGGCATCGGGTGGACTTGGTCCTCAGAAATGAATCTGACATCTGTTTGGCATAATGCCAAACCTCACTGATTTGGAAAGTTTTCTGTACATGATTTGTAAAGTATAAAATCTATTAAGGTGTGGCATGTTTCCATCCAACCATCCAGGGAATTATACGAAATTCTTCATAGCATAAAAAATAGCAATCAGGTGTTTTTCCAAAAGAAGATAAATCACTTCCATCTCACTATATTAGAAGACGTTTCAGGTTTCAGAACAACACAGATGATTTCCGACCGCCGTGGAATGAGACTCATTAGTCAGGCTGCGTTTTATATGATGCGTCATCATGCTTCATCCTTTAATTAAAAGGAGTTTCTGTGTGAAAGGAGGGGAAATCTCAGTGGAACTAATAAGCAGAATAACAACATGTTGATCATTTGAATAATATGTGCCACACAGCGTTTGTACGTCACTCAGCAGTGACTCACCTGTAACTCCTGACTCGGAGTGGGTTAAAAATAACACAGCGGTGTACCTTAGGGTCATTCCTGCATCACGGCCACATTTTTAAAAGAATTTAAACATTCCAGCCCCGAGGACTGAACACAAAGGTGCACTGGAAAATGTGTTTGGAGAGTTTTCATAATGTGTGCTACTTCTACATACTGTAGATAATCCATATCCAGATTCGTCTGTACAAGCGATGTGAAAACTTTGTCTCTTTATTTACATTTGCAGCATGTTGAGGACTGTGTGTAGTCACCGGGCTTTTATTTATGCACTCGGGGGGGGGGGAAAGGTTGGAAATTTGTGTTTGGTGGATTATTTCTCTGTAGTTACAATGCTAATTTTCATTGTATTTTATATCATTGGAAAGCCTGTTTATTTACATTCACAATTATGTCCAACTTGTAAGGATCATGCATTTGTGAGATGAGCAGCACAGCTGATTATGTGGGTAGTGCCCAAGTGAAATTTGCCAAAGCCAGCAGTGTATTCTCCTGTTGGTATCGAGTCTTGTTTGGAGCTCCAGGCGCTGCCAGTCAGGCACCCCAAGATCACAAACTGATCCGTTTCATTCTGAAAAGTCAGCTTTTTTCAAACCCAACATGGCTCAGTTCAACATTTTGTTTCAAGACAAAACTCCTCATCTCTTCTCTGACATCAGCTGCCTGATTGGCAGCACTGACTGGTAGCAAATCATCTGATGTCAAAGTCATGTCAGAGAACAGAAATAACATAGTGAGATTCTTAATTTAGGTGGAGATTCCCCTTTGAAAGATACACCTTTTCCCACAAGCCGTCAGTGGTTAGACATCACGAGCTTGATTGTCTGCACTAAGTCCCGACATGGCTAGGCATGTTTTGGACCAGTGTTGGGAAAGTTGAACTCATCTGACACTATGAAGGCCACAGACGAACACTTCTGGATTCATGTTCATATCGCTTTTAATGAAAGTATCACGTGGTCAGTTCTGGCAGAAAATTAGCTAGAAATATAAACATGAAGGAAACAAGTTGTACAGAGGTGTGGCTATTAATTACACCTGAGGCCCCCGCAAAACAGAGCCACAAGCTACCAAAGTGGGTGTGGTGGAAAATGGTAATTTGGCAAAGACAGACGCTACCGACTGTAATTGTTTTAATGATATGATTATTATTAGTTTGACATGATACATAAGTTCATAGCTATGAAAAACATAGCTTGTTAATGATGTCTATACATGTTCAGATATGGATTGTTTTGCATATTTTGTGTATTATTTAACTTAACTGTGAAGAACTTCTGTGCAAAACCTGTTTGCTTTTTATCCCTTGCAAACAATAGAAACAAAAGTGTCTGCATGCCTAAAGGGGCAAGCACGTCACTGTTATGTAACTCCACAGGGTCTTCTTTTCCACTTGCGCCTACAATGACCTTCGTCCCCTGCAAGGAAAGAGCATGTTAATGTCTTGAACACACAGATCAGACACAAACACACGCTGCTGGTCTATAGTACAATGGCACTGTTGACAGGTTAAACAGTGACATTTAACGCTAGCCTTTTGTTAAATGTGATGAATGCAAATTGCAACAGATCTCATCTTGTCAGACTGATTCCAGCTCGCGTCTTGACATTCAGTCTCATTTCCCACATAACATTTACATTAGCCATCCCATTTCCACTGACCTGCCAATCATAATTTAGCAGTATGGACCAAATAATCATCATAAGGAGTCCATTACCAACCAAAATACACAATTTAACATAGTATTACCTCAGAGGACTCTCACTCAGAGTGCATACCAGCCAACTGGTCTTCATGATGTAATGAAGTGTTGCATAGATGACTTTTCACTCAACGCCACAGCCATTCCTGAGGCACTCATGTAATGCCACTGCGTCACTTTTCTATTCATATACACCCTTACATAACATATTGTAGGGCACTCCCGCTGACGCAATCATCATTGTAAATATTACATTTACGTTAGCTGCTGAGTGTAGCTAGCTACCGTAGATTTGTGGCCTGTTTGTGGCTATACAGCAGCTCTAAATCAGCCACATGTCACAACACTGAAGGAGATGATTATGAGTGTCCTTTAAGCATGATGGGAAACATTACAGCCTGAAAACATATGTTACTGATAGGAGAGAGCGGGGTCGGTTGGGATGGGTGGCACAGCCCTCAAGTGCAGACCTTTCTTCCTTCCCCGTGAGTTTTCATCAGCTGTTGTAATCACGGCTGTGTACATAGCTCCCAATGCTAATGCTAACACCCAACTGAACAAATACCCAGAGGCAGGAACTGCAACCATGTCGACTTAAAAGTGGTGTTTCCCAAACTCCATATGCATGTAAAATGTGCCACCACAGGGAAAAACCTACTTGACAAAGTCTACTCTAACATTAAACAGGGGTATAGGTCTATTCCAACATCCCACCTGAGCCAGTCAGACCATATATCCTTGTATATGTTACCAGCTTACACCCCCCCAACCCCCCCAAGCAACTCTATCATGAAATTCGCGGACAACACGGCAGTAGTTAGGCTCATCACCAGAGACAATGAGTCTGCAGGGATGAGGTGGAAAAACTTTCATCCCTGTGCAGTGAAAATATAAATAAAGAAATATACAGCATGTAAGTACAATTTTGGCTCTTTATGTCTTTATTGCTGTTTTTAGTTATGTCACATACAGAAATGTATTGTTGGAAATGTAGGCATTTCAAGGCTATCGACTGGTTTTGTTTGTAACTAGCCAACACATTCTCATCTCAACTCGTCACTAACTGACACTTTGTTGAAATTTAAGGTTGAGGGTTAACAAAAAACAATAAAAAATCTAGAGGGATCTAATGTGCGCAACGCAGAGAAGTCAACACCATGTCCTAGCTGGACGTGATGCAAGAAAGCATCAGCGACCAGATCAGTTTGATTGAACTGCTACCTCCGTCAAGGCCAGGGGCCTTGGGCCAAGGAGGTTATGTTTTCACCGGCGTTGGTTGGTTTGTCTGTTTGTCCTTTTAATTGTTAGCAGGATTACTCCAGATTACTCAATGCATTTGAGTGAAATTTTTTTGGAGGGGGGGGGGGGGGGGGTGTAGGTAGCACTATGATTTTTAATTACAGTCTTAAGGACTGATCAGTCAGTAGTAGGTGTGGTTTTAAATATGAACAGCTGTATCTACAGACTGTATGGGCTAAAACATACTAGAAGTCTGTTTTACAGTCATTCACTACATGTTTACAATCAGACAGGAAAGTCCTTAAAGTATGCAATAATTAAGATCAGTGTATGTGGTAGAAGACTGTGCCAGAGGTGGGCTATCAGTGCTAGGACTCCCTTAGCTGGCTACTGTTTCTCACTGGCTGGCTACTCCATATCCTTGTGGAAAGCCCTGTTCATCACAGTGGAGTACACTGTACAATTTTGTAACGCTTTCTTGTTGAAGGTCTCTATTTATCATGTTTCCTCTCTCTTAAACCTTCCATTATTCTTTCTTGCTCATTGCACAGCTTTTGTGTTCCTAGGGAGTGGCACCGTTGGTATACAAATGATTTTTTTGTCCCTGCCAACACATTTTTCTAATGACAGTGCAAACAATAACTGAACAAACACAGGGCTTTCATCCAGGAGACATCTATACATATGTCAAACCAACAACGTGTTCTTTGTGTTCACAACTTTAAGTTTCATTTTCACCCTACAAACAATGTTATTTTAAGCCAAATCTAAGCAAGTGTTTCTCTTTCACTTCACAACATTGAAGTGTTCACTGCAACCACATTGGAGCATCATGGTTGATACGTCGTGCTCCCTGATACATTAGAAAGTGGCACCAAGGATTTCCCAACAAAGCATCAGTATGTGACGATTTAGGATGAAAATGTGTTGCCCATTTCAGAGCATACCTGAAGGCAGCATTAAGGATGATCAGTCCCTGCCCTCAGTTACATTATACAGTCGTAAAACATTCACAATTAAAGCAGCAGTGGGTAGAAAAAAGTTATTTTTATAAAGCGGTCACTGTATCCTGACAGTGACCTCTGAGTCCTCTGAGTCCTATTCCTAATGACATCTTGAAGATTTCATTGACTATAGAAAAACAACCAATCAGAGCCAAGCTGGAGTCTGCTGTCTCTGAGCAGCTGTCAAACTAGGCAGTGCTGATCAAATATGAATCAATATTCTGTTACTGTAATGACTATTTCTCACATAAAATGTTTTCAGAAACATCTTGTAGTTACTATTTAGCTGTAAAATGAGAATGTTTGTGACCCGACAGCCATGTTGAGATCAGCTGAGGAAATACCAAGCACCGCCCACCAGCCAGCACAGCCAATAGGAACGCTCTCTCTCTCTCTGAAATGACCTGATTGGTCAAAGTCTGCCATCACAGGGCGGATTTTTTAAAGCCTGAAAACAGAGCCATGAGAAGGTACAGACGTCTAGTTTTCGCTCAGAAAACTTGAACTACAAGATGCTGAAAGGTTGTATAGGCTGCACGGTGCAGTGGTTAGCACTATCACCTCACAGCGAGAGGGTCGTAGATTCAAATCCAGCTTCTGCGTGTTTGCAAATTCTCCCAGGCTCTACAGCTTCCCCCCACAGTCCAAAGACGTGTGTAATAACTAAATCAACTGATAATTCAAAACTGCCCATAGGTGTGAATGTGAGTGTGAATGATTGTCTGTCTCTATATGCGATGGACTGGCGGTGTACCTGGTGTACCTGCCAGCTGCGATTGGTTCCAGCCGCAACCCCCATCGGGATAAGAGGTTGCAGATGAATGAAAGGGAATTTTTGCCCAACATTTGTGAAATGTTATTGGTTCTACACATGTTTCAAGTCAAGGCAAATTGATTTATATGCTGTATACTTAAGGAAAATGAATGGAGAGCAATGGCTGTCTGGTTGGTGTGGAGTCAAACAAAAAACTGCTTTACATCAGAAAATGATTAATATGTTGTACCTATATATGTATGTTTGTAGTTAAGGGGCTAAAACATCCAAAACTACCAGCATATGTCTTTAAGTATTCATTTTTAAAATACTTTACTTCTGAAAGGTGCCACACTTTAAAAAGTAGTCCTTCAGCTCATGAGTTATATTAAATAAGAGGGGGTCTATGCAACATTGACTCTGGAGAAAGAGAGAAACGAATGGCTATCATGCTCCATTACTGTGTTAAATCATGCGTTTTTATTGGCTATTTAAAGTGTCTGAAATCAAACCACAACCCAGCATTATTTCAACGTGAGTAAGAAATTCTTTGTATGTGACCAAAGGGAAAATATCTCTATTCACCAGTTTGGCATCAAGGTTAAAGCCAAATAGATGGGCAGGTTTCTGTCATTTAACCTATAATGATCCAATGAAATGATCACATAAACATTATTATAAGACAGAGGCATGGCCTTGATACACCTTGTTTTGAGATAATATGCTAAACACATTTTCTTTTGAAATACCCTTATGAAAAAGCAGTATACTTTGTATATAGCCTATACTAATAACCTATACCTATAGTTATTTTATGAAGTCTTATAGTAAAGTGTAGTAAGGTATAGTTTTATAATTGACTGTGAATACTTTTTGGAGTAAATCCTCCCACTTGTAGTTTATAAAGTCATACTTTTAAGTATTCTTTAAGTGGAAGAATACATGTATGGAGCCAATCCCAGGGGGGATTGGGGGGAGGGGATTCCCCCCCCGGGAGGGGGGGTGGTCTTCCCCGGGCTTCATAGAGACAGACAACCATTCAAACTAATATTCACACCTTGGAACAGGTGATTTGGAGTCTTCAGTTAACCTGCATGTCTTTGGACTGTGGGAGGAAGCTGGAGAACCCGGAGAAAAAGAAGATGTAAACTCAGAAGGGCCCCTGCGACTCTCTTGCTGTGAGGCGACAGCGCGAACCACTACACCACCGTACAGCTCCATTATGAGACCCAATTAAGAGACAGACAACAAGCTGTTGGTCGTGTGCCGGTAAGCTAAGGTGTGCTATCTACTGTAAACATTTTATCCCAAGAAACTACAGGACGCAGATGATGCGCAGTACCTTTTCCGCACCGCTTTGCTGCTTTGAACACCTACGACATTTTATGGCCGTTTGTCACGGTACATTATGTCCCTGCTATGAACAATGGAATCCTGTATTGTTCACTTGCATTTTTACAATGGTTTTAATCTCACGTGTTGTTTTCTTAACGCCACTTGCAGCAAACTTGTTTGGCAGTGGTGGTGGAGACAAAGAGCCTGGAGTCAAAATTTCTGATCTCTGACAGCATTTTATTACTCTACTCCCCTTGTTTCATTATTGTTTCATTTGATAATAGAAAAGATTTCTGCACACCTAGTTCTGCGCAGTATTTCACTAGATTTTTTAATACTAAGCTTTCAGTCCGCAGGACATCCTGCATTATTGTTTCATTACAAAGGCAAGAAGAAAAGAGGGGAAATGAGTTTTATTCATCAATCATTTCATAGTGCTTACATCACACATTGTTGTACCAGACCACATGTACCCCTAACCTTGAATGTGCTGTTCTCTGAATGTAGCACCTCATTATTCTCTGTGGTTCTTGTTTATGCTGTTAACTTTTCAGACCACACTCTCATAAATAACCTTGTAAATAAACTTGTCTTTTATGCACACAGGAAATCCAGAGGCAATATCACTGAACTGATCAACTTGGCATTCTGCAACCTGTTTTGCTGCTGCTCTTTTACCACCTTTTTTTATTTCGCCAGGACAAACTAGCACACTAATTTGCAAAAGTCACATAACTGGGTAAATACATATAGGCACAGTTTGAACTTAAAAGATGTGGGTTCTCAAAAAAATGTGACAAGTGACAAAATCAGTTTGATTGTTTTCTATTGAGATGAACTAACTGGCACAGCATGCATGTTTGAGCTGAACTTTTGTCAGACATTTTTTCCATCAATATCTGTCACTCACTTTGAAGGCACCACAATGAAGGAGGGCCCGCTAATTGGGGAAGTTGAAATGAGGAGTTATCTGATCTGATGCCTCCTCATCTCACCACAAACACCTAATTAAGGTGACAGCTGGCTGAAGGGAGATCACTAGCACGACGCAAAGGTTTACTGAGGCTACTGTTGGCTGTACTGTCATTTTCAGTAAATACTGCAATATAAAATGTGTGTTTTCTGTTTAAAAACACAAACGTCGGAAGAGAGCGAGTACTTCTCACCCATCTGTAAGTGGTTACATCTCCAGTCTGATCTGGAGCGTACAGCTGATAGATACATGGTTTGTATGCATGGAATAACACAAAGTGCATATTTAATAGGGTGTGGACAGAGAGTGTTCAATGTAATTAGGCTATGAATAAATTAAAAATACCACAAGTTGATCTTCTTTTATTAAATATTATTGGATATTAAATATCATATTAAATAACTCAGATTTTGTTGTGATGACAAAAAGAGAAAAAAGGTGTGAAAATTTACCAGAAATTGGGAGAAATACTGGAAAACGAGTCTCCTGGAAAAACTGGGAGAGTTGGCAGGTATGGTTGTCCAGTCTGGGAGTTTTAACCTTTTCAGTCTGTTTTCAGTTCATGAAAGTTAATTGTGACAATTTTGTCAGCTAAAGTTGTCTTACTTAGCATTTGTTTGTACTCCAGCCTCTCGTGTCACTTCTGGTTGCAGAAAACCAAGGAGGGTGAAATGAGGAGATGTTACGTGTCATTATCACATCGTATCATTGGGGTACAACACAGGCGCAGACTGATTGAGCCAATAGCAATGCACTACCGCAGCTCCAGTTACACCGTGTGCAACTCAAGACTCTCCAGCCTCTTTTCCTCTCTTGCAGAAAACCAGGATAGCGACGTCCATAGACCAATGACATCATGGTGACTACGTCCACTTCTTCTATGCAGGCTATGGTTTAAAGCCAGTGTGTAGAATTGGCATTTTTTGTCTTTGTAACTCTCTGGGGAAAAAAAAAAAAAAAAAAACAATGCATCTACTGAAAGCAACACATAAATTCCACATACATTACTTGCATTGATTTATTCTACTACAAAAAAAGAAAAACTATTGTAAAGTTCAACATACTGTATAGCCAGTTTTAGTTAAGCGACTACAGCTACGCCTTGGCTACTTAACCATGAGAGCAAGTTCAGGAACATTGTTTAAGGAAGTTTAGATCATAGCTTCAGGGAAGAAACTGTACCTGTTTTACTGAGATTGTCATCAGAGAATCTTTATTCAAACACATATCACGATGCGGAGGGAAAGTTCAAACACTCTACCTCAGCACCACCATAACTTCCTGTCTGGTGTTGTGCCCATTCATACCTATTTTTCACAGTTAGAGAATTGAATTATCAATCAATGTTGAGAAAGCAGGATTATGAATTGGAACGTCACGCCAACAAGTACAGATAAAAATCAAACAAGGAAGTTGTTTTTGGCAACTTATAGACTTAAGGTGTTCCCAGAAAGGATTTTCGCTTTGCATCATTCTAATGTTTATATTTACTCCATGTCCTCAAATATATTACCTTGGTAACTGACAAGCCACACTTACAGCCAGCGCAAAGCCAGCTGCCAGAAATATTGGCGTAAATTTAATACAGACTGTGACTTTGGTTTAAATGAAATACCTTTACAGTTTTCCTTTCTTCAGAAATTCCAAAAATTAATCAGGAATGTAAGCAACATTGCAGAACATGGAGTCCTGCCAGCTCAGACTGTTCCAACAGGAAGCATCTTGTCAAGCACATATTCTGTGCTTTCACCTTGTGGTTTATACTATTGCCAATTGTAAAATTAAACATACAATGGCAATTAAATGAAACAATAGTGGGGTTTATCCTCTGTACCTAAGAACATTGTGACCCTTGTGTGACAGCCAGTTTGGCTGTTGTCTGGCTATTAAATAGGTTTTACAATCAGTGCTGTATAATTGGATGTTTGTGGTTCAACTTTATTATGCCCAAATCAGATTATATACCAACTAGAAGTATAATGTAGATGAAGCCTTTTGTAATCTTTTCACAGAAACAACACATGTTGCATTATATTCAATGTCAAATAACATTATTGTATTTTAATATATATATATGTATAATAATGTATTTTAAGCACAAAGAAAGAAAGAAAGAAAGATATTCCTTTATTAGTCCCACAGGGGGGAAATTTAGTTTTAAAATTTTTTTTTAAAAAAAAAAAAATAAAAATGAAAGGGGGGAGGTCAGAGGGGGGGGGGTGCTCCTGACAGGGGGCAGGGGGGGGGGGGGGGTGGGGGCCTGGGGGGGGGGGGCCGGGGGGGAGAGGAAGAGGAAAAGTGGCCCCCCACTCCAGTTGGTCTTGGTCCATAGGGGATTTGAACCCGGGTCCTCCGCATCCTAACCCAAGTCCTTACGGACTGAGCTACTGCCGCCCAAAGCACAAAGTCCAGTATAAGATCAGATAAATTGGAAAATGACCAATAAACACAGAGTACCCTTCACATGGAAATCGCACCACATAATCAGTAGAGATCAAAACATGCTTTATGAGGTGTAATGGTAGTAAAAAATAACGAATGCTCCATTAGGGGTAAAGCCATTTTCTCTATGGCGTCAAACAACCAACAGGTCTAGTTAGGCCTATTGCAGCTCCAGCTCCACCTCAGTGAGCGGCTGATGCTGGAGGCTGATCCGTGCACACCTGCCTGGGCCTTTGAAGCAGCAGAAGCACTGCTCTTGGTCCATCTCCAGGGAATAAGATGTGGTTTGTGTCTGGATTTCCACCCTGTTACAAAACACACCCCCAAGGGTTTGATATTGAATCCACCTGTAGGGTTTGTAGCCACTGGCAGTGTGGACTTTCTTTTACATCCCTTTTCAGATGGGATTAGTTTTATAGTGGCACATGGAGCAACGTTATCATTACCAGGCTGCAATTATAGTGCCGTCAAAATCTGCCCTCTGTGATTTTACCATCATCCAAAACAACAAGCCAGTAAACGCCCAGCTTCTATATCTGGTATACAAAGCCGTGGATGACACCACATTTCAACAAATTGGCAATTAACATCACAGATGTTCGGAGTTCCCATCCTAATTTTGCCAAAAAAAGGGCCTCCGACAGGCACTGTAGCTTTATCTTGCAGTGTGGCAAAGTCATTGATGCATTGTGGGACAATAGGATTCCTTTAAATGGCATACAAAACATACTCACATACTCAAGACTGCTTCATGCCAGTATTTCCAGAGGGTAGAGCTGAACCTGATATAACATAAATAAAGATTACCAGCTTGACAGCAGGCTTTAAGGCAACAATACATGAACAATTAACAATGCAGTGCTAACAACTCAGTTCAGTTCAACTTCAGTTCAACTGATTATATAGCATTATATCTTTCCATATATATATATAGTATTATATTATATAGTATATATTATAGTAAAAGGTGAACAAATGGGTCTGATTTTCTGTATTTCAATATAGTGTGTGGACTGTAACATGTCAAATTTAAATCTAATGACTTTAAAGAAGCAATCATTCATTTATTTATTGATGAATGGAAATCCAATATTCACTCCTTTTTTTTTTTTTTTTACAGAGCTCCTCTGGGGTCACATGGTAGAAAATACAAGTATGCATAAATCTGTGAGCAGTTTCGCAAACCATTCATTCTCTGCTCAGGTAAAAAAGCAGAATAAAAAGCAGAGCTCATATTGTATGAACAGCCTCCTCTGATTTGCTTAAATTAGGGCTGTCAACTAACACAGTAACACAAATTAATTTTAACATCACTAATTTATTTAACACAGTCGATCTTCCAGATGTTGTAGTGGACTCTGTTTTAAAGCTGAGGTGAAGCTACTGGCATCATATGAAAATTAAATAACAACCAAACTTGCACTAAATTTTGGCAAGGAAAAACTGACATGGCCATTTTCAAAGGGGTCACTTGACCTCTGACCTCTAGATATATGAATGTAAATGGGTTCTCTGGGTACCCACCAGTCTCCCCTTTACAGACATGCCCACTTTATGATGCTCACATGCAGTTTGGATCAAGTCATAGTCAAGTCAGCACACTGACACACTGACAGCTGTTGTTGCCTGTTGCAGTTTGTCATGTTATGATTTGAGCATATTTTTTAGGCTAAATACAGTACCTGGGAGGGTTTCTGGGCATTGTTTGTAATCGTTTTGTCTTGTTAAATGACACTCTCATGAGTATTAAATACTTGACAACTCTCCCTTTATGGTACATTTTGAACAGAAAAAACAGCACAATACTAAATGAGCTGAAGGTCTTACTTCTGTTCTCCACTGAAAAACAGGCTTCTTTATTTTATTTTATTTTTTTTTTTTATGAAACACATTTTTGGTTCAGAAACGTCGACATTTAACATGTCCCATGAAAGAAACAAACAAAGTCAACATTTTGCTGATTGCTGATCGCTTATATGTACTCTTGGACGGCAACAGCCAAGACGTGTTGTGAATGTTTCTTTAGATGCGGTTGTGGCTCACCACTTTGTGGTATTAAGTGCCAGACTGGAGGCTAACCTACTGACCCTGACCTTGCAGCATGCTACAGTTTTAGCCGTGAGCAGGTCAAAGATGTATGTATGTATGAAAGTAAGTCAGACTTCGTCTGCACTCCTTGCTTCTATCGGTGGGAGATTCCAAACCTTTTGTCAGAGCCGAGTCCTGATGATTTAGCCACATGGTTTAAAGGTCGCCAGTAAGACCCCCAGTTCAGCAGCAGTGCCTTATTCTCCCCAGCCCTCCACTAATGCTTTCCATACCCAGGCTTACCTGAGCTTCAGGCCCCCTACCTGGCTCCCTCTCCTCTAGGAGAGAACAAAGGCCCTGTGATCCTCATTACACGCCACACTGAAGATTGAGCACAGATGTGAGGCCATTTATGCTCAGCCCAAAACCCTCTTTTACAGCCACATAAATTCATCGGAGTCCATTCGTTTGATGTTAGCAGAGAGCAGTATACATCACCGGATTGACAAAGTAGAAGTCTTTGAAGTCTTGCAGTGATAACGCAGGTATTTTGATAGTTTATTGGGTGAAATCATCCCTACCACACCTCAATCACATATCACAATACAAGTCTGTGCAGAAAATAATGTTCTTGGGCTGTTTTAAATCATTTTACCAATTAGGAAATGATGCATACTATGTACAGTATAGCAGACACTGAAACTAAAACGTGCCCCTTGTGAGCACTGACTTGAATCAACTGTGGAAAAATCATCAGACACATTTGTGATACGTGTTTTATCAGACGAGCTGATGATGTATTAATTGTTGCCATTAGTCCCTTTTGTAACATGCTGCAACAATACACCTTTGTGCAGTTTTGCATGTGGATAGGACTTAATGGCTTAGCAGGGTCCTTCGGGGGTGGTCTACTCTCGTTAGGGCTTCATACAGATTTAGTAAACTCACAAATCTTGTGGGCAGATGATATGGGCCATAGCACCACACTGTGTTCACAGTAGCATAGAGAGCGCATGGAAAAAAAAAAATGAAAACTGTGGAATAAAGACCTGCACAAGTTGCCTCCTTATAAAGCCCAGCATGTGTTTGACGAATAAACAACACGACAATGCAAAATACTCGCCTGTGAATATTTTGCATCAAAACTATCCACAGGCCAAACCCAGGATCCTATTCACCCAGAGCAGCATCTGGTAATCTGTGTGAGCTAAACTGTTGTATAATCTAAAATACTCCATGCTATTTTAGCTTCCTTTTATCGAAATGCTCTGCGTGAAATTGCTGCTCTGGTAAACAGTTACGCAGTGTATATGTCTAGAGCTTTTATTGTGAAAAGTAAGAATATAAAGAGTGGATCTGCCTTTGTCAGGTTTGAAAGGAGGAATAAGTTTGCTGTCTTGATTTGGACTACAGAGCCTCTGTGTTGTTGTGCACTGTAGTGTATGTGTTATGTAAATATATCAGTTCCACATAATGTGATTAGTTTACGCCTTTATTTAATGTGCGAAAGTTCAAAAATATTGACCTTGTCTTTGCAGTGTAATATTCACATTCTGTGTGAAACACCATGGATGTATAAAGAGAACTGGATACAACGTTGGAGGCGGGGCTCCGTTCATTCCAATGAAAGTTGCTCAGTGGTGCGTGAAGCCAAACTGGCTCGACTTGAAAAGTACCCGGTTCTTCTGGGTCTTGCTGGGCCCTTCTGTGCATGTCCGATATGCGTAGTAGCATCCGCTCGGTCACATGCCTCGGTCACGGTGTCCCAGCGTCAAGGCTTGCACTGTCGTCACGGGCTGCGTCTCCATAGACATAAAAAGAGGAAGGAAATAACTCTAGATTTGGCAATTGGTGTGTTTCACCACAGGATTTAAATAAGAGCTATTAGAGTGTTTCTACTGGGGAGTTGATTTACCTCAAAAGAAAAAAAATCCGCTGAGTTACAGACATCTTTTTGCCAGTATAAGTCTGTGGGGGAAAAAGTCTTTTTGGGCCCAGTGACGTCACGTGATGAACACAGAAGTTGTTGTACCACCGTTTGGCCACTGCAAACATTGGGGTCAACGACCAACGCTCTTCCTCGGGGCTTGCTGGCAATGTAGCGAAGCACACATGATAACCTGAGCACAGGAAAAACACAGTAATGATGAGTAACACTAGAAAATTGCAAACTACAAAAAACACTGAAGGAGGGAGTACGCAAAGTACTACCGAACTAGTGTAGTCAAGATCACGTTTTTATGATGAGGTTGACTGAGTGAGTGAAACCTGCTGTACCACCAAACAAAACCAAAACTAACAGAACCATCACATAAGGTTTATCACTTTAGGTCTTCTGCAGAAATTAGAAAATTTCTTTCCGGTAATCATGTCATGTGTTGTGCTGAGGCTTCAGAGCATGTGTTGAAAAATGAGAAGGAAGATTTCTGCAATGCACGTATTGAGAACAGACTATATAGAGAGGGACAACATGCCAGCTCCCCAAAAGTGAAGCCAAAACATCTCATTTGCCCCTGGTAGATGGCTGCAGTATGGTCATAAACCCTGCCGCCTCTATGTTAGCAGATGGAACATGGGCCAAACTAAAATCGTCAAAATCTCAAGATGGCAGCTCCTGTATCTGGGATAGTTTGGCTTCACTTTGGTACAGTGGGAAATGAAGACGCGTCGTCCATCTTTACAGTATATACAGTCTATGGTATTGAGGATTGTGTCGTTTTAGACCAATAAAGTCATTGATGACGCCCAAACACATCACTTTCCCATCCTTAGCATGTGACTGGTTCAGGAAGTGGTTCAGAACTTGGCGTGAGATTTTGACTTGTGACTTTTGAGTAATATACCGTAAACCCCATGGGATCCCTGTAACGACTGGGCCACCAGTGGGCTCAGGACTCAAATGCACAACTCGAAAAATGGATGGAGTAAAATGCAAAAATACTTTACTGGTCAAAAAGGGTTCGGTACACAGGAAGGCAAACAAATCCAAAGGAGCAGGTTGAGCAGCGTCAAAGTCCAAAATCCAATTATCATCAAAGTGGGGAGGCACCAAACAGGAAAGATTGCTGGTACGTTTGTCACAAGGAAACAAATATGAACTGGCAACGAGGGAAGACAGGACACACATTAAATACTCTAGGAGGAGGAAGAGAACAAGACACAGGTGAAGGAATCAAGTCAGGGCTGTCAATCACAAAAAACAGAGTGAAAACACACAGAAGCAGGAGGTGAAGCTATCTGGAATGAGAAGAGAGGTGAATGAGAAAATAAAACAGGAAACACACAATATGACTGAATTTAAAAGGAAAACATGACCTAGGACACTGCAGGTGAGACAATCCCCTCAAAACATGTGGTTGTAATAAGTGATGCTCATTTGATAGTTCTGATAGTTTTGATGGAGCCAGAAAGGAAGAGGACTTCCCCTGCATGGGAACACTTGATCCTATTTCTCCCAATAAGGTTGGCTCCATATAATAAATTCATTTATTTATATAGCACTTTAGGACCTGAGCGCACAAAGTGCTAAATATAACAGTACATATAACATTATTAGATGACTGCATTTACTTAAAATATATACATACGCTGGTTTTTGTGCACAGAGGATTTGGTTTACGATAACGTAAGGCAGTACCGCCTGACAACATGGAGGGAAATCATGCAAATGAAAGATGTTTCACTGTCACAACAGTCACTGTATTGACATATCTTCTCTTATTTACCAGCAACCAAAAAAAAACAGAGCTGGATGATGAGCCGTGGTAGGAACTGAAAGTATGGTTGCATGAATAACAGCTGAGTGCTGTTTATTTTTCTTTCCTTTATGCTATAAAGGCCACAGTGGAGGCCAAATATACTAAAGCAAAGTAGAAGGCCAAAGCTGAGGTAAACCTTACCTCTGACATGTGGACATCCATCAACATGGATGCCTACCTGGCAGTAACCTGCCACTTTCCTGTCTGGATTCAGTATTATTAGGACTACTAAATTTCCACCCTGTTCTCATTCCCAATTACAAAACTTTATCACAGCCATTGGTGTTTGATAACGCAGTATGAGGCACCCTTTGGCAACGGTAGACACAATAGCCTTTTCATTAGCTACAGTGCAAACCCATCTGCAGCAGCAGTAAACCTGCTGAGAAAAGTGCTGTGCTGATGTAATTTACCATTTACTGCTACCGAATAGTAGCGTCACGGTGTCTGATAAAGCGACAGTATGTGACGAGTTGGGAGGAGAATGTGTTGAAAACTCCCCCAGGCACACGCTGCTAAAAATTTAGCAAGTGTGAAAACCTCCGTCATGGAGGAATGACTAATAAGGTTACATGCCTGGTTACAGATGGCAGTGATAGCCTGTGGCAGGGAACTGATGCTCCGTCACACAATCAGCATTGCACACATTCTGAACCGGATTGAGAAGAAGTCTTCTGACCTGACCCCTCTGCTCTCTGACATCTGGGCTGAGGAGAGGAAGCTGGTGGGATGTTTTAGAAGCAGCACTACTGCAAAGGTATATTTGTTTCTTTATAACAGCTTTTTGATAATGCTATATTTTGGTTGTCTTGCTGCTGTTGCAGAATTGTTATTCTGTATTTCATTTTAAAAGGAGAAGCTTGCACAGGTGCAACAGAAAATGGAGAGACCCAAACTAAAACTATGCCAACAAGTATAAACCTGCTGGAAAGGTACCTTCCACATGCTACACTGTGTGGTGGAGCTCAGCTTTAGCCCATCTACACAGTGACTTCCCACACTGACACCTGATGAGCACACTAGTGTTGGTGGGTGCCTCTCTGGATGCCACCATGGAGCTATCAACTGAGGGAAAGGTTTCCGGTGTACTGCTAAAAATGCTGGAACAAATGCTGCAGGAAGACATTGGAAACACAGCAGCTGCAGTGGCGAGAGAAATGGAGGATTTCATGAGGCAGCTGAGGGAAAGGCTATCTATCCTGCAGTCCCTGAGCATCATGTCTCAGGTAGCACAATTTGACCCTCGGTTCAAAGCCAGAGGATTTTTCAGTCCCACAAAAGTAACAAGAAAAAAAAAGGCTAACATCTGCGTGTGTTGCTATAATTAAGTCAACTCAAACCCTTAAATCACCATCAGAGCAGCCAACGACATCACAGGATGTTCAACTTGTAACACAACGTAACTTATTCTTGATTTTGAGCCCAATTTTCATAAAATACTAAATGTAATACATGCTTGTGGTCTGTGTATACTTCTCAGAATCACCCCGAATGTGATGGCAGACGCTACTGTGGAGGTCCTACTTTATCTGTCTGAACCAAATATTGGACGACCCACTTTAGTACTGGGAGGGACAGAAGATGATCTACCCTCATCTATACAAACTTGCTGTTGGTTTTTTATGAACCCCAACTTCATCTGTGCTTTGTGAAAGGGTGCTTTCCAAGGCAGGAGAAGTTGTCTCCAAAAACAGAAACACTTCAAAAAGCAGTTGAGAAATTACTGTTCCTGAAGTCTTCCCTGTACTGCACATCATTTTCCTAGAGTAGCTACACAAGCACATTCACTGCCCTTGGCCCAGTTAAACCACTGCCACTTTCCAGTGTTGGAACACTAATATTGCCTCTCCTGTCACTATTATATTATGGTACAATTATTGACCAAAGGATTGGTTTACAGAATAACCAACCCAACAAACATGGCTTTCATCAAGGAGACTGTGTGACGCCAACAAGGGGCGTGACAAAGTGGCGACATGTGACGAGTTGGGTTGAAAACACAGCATATCCAGCCCGTTCTGATTCCCTGGGCATCAATTACCAAAGCTTTGTCACAGCTGTCAGAATTAAATACCGACGCAACATCCTTTAGCGTCGGTATGAGACGCACCAAATTTTCACAACCTTAAGCACATGTTTTTGTTTACTTCACAACCTTAGGCACATGTTTACAGCAACCAAAAAGAGTGATGCTGAGGGTCTGACAAAGCGTCAAGTATTTTGGGTTGAGAGCTGAGATGAGAACGTGTTGGTATATCACAGATCACATAGATCATATCTGCCTGTTTTACTCTCTGAGGTGTTTTTTTGTGTGTGTGTGAAGCCTCAAAAACTGAACCCTTTTTCTAAACAATTTACTGCTTCAGCTCATCATCACTACCTTCCATTACACAAAATACCAGCAGTCCTCCATTTTGTTGGAGGGTGAGAAACAGACCAACCAGATTGCTGTCTTCCACAACCTTTTGTACTCGGTCACCTGCTGTCTGTGGCCAATCAGGGCAATCTCTAGAGTTAGAGCTGCTTTAACGCAGGTGGCATCAATCTCCGCTCGTTTGGAGCTAACTGGTGATCAAATGCACTTTGACATAAGATAGCAAGCAAATGTTCCCTCTCAAGAGGCATAAATGAATAAATATTGTTCATGAAGTAGAGAAACATTACAGCAGAAAGAAATGATCCACAAAGATATTTTAAAGGGGAAGCATATCAGGGAATTAACGTCCCCGTACAGAAAACCTGTGTGAGCAGAACGAAGAAACACAAGTGAAAGTCAAACTTCACAAGCTCACAGCTTATTTGAACGTTGAACAGATGAGCGAGAAGAATGTGCACCTTCCTCTCAGCACACATACCACTCAAGGAAATTATATATTGGAACTGGAGAAAATAGGCTCTGTGACATTTGGCACGACAGCACACAACTGTGAGGCAATTTTGGCATAGTGATCACATGACACAGAGTAGCCCAAAAACGCTTTTTCCCATCACAAGCATCACAGAAGAAACTGCTATATAAAAACACCCTAAAATGTCTCTATGTACGATCAGTTCAGTTTCATGAATTAGAAAGTTTTGAAGGGCCATATCAGTAAATTATTTTAATGCCATTTGTGTGCACAGTGAGCCAGAAAAAAAGACATGTAAATGTGTCCTAAAAGAGATATAATAGAGGTGTTTTAGGCTCCAAGCTATAGACCAGACCAGCATGGCGCCATCGCCAAGGCTGCGCTCCTTTTTGGGGGAAAGAAACTCGCTGTCACGGGAGGGAAAATGATGAAAAGCTGTTGTGTAGCAGGTTAACTGAGGCTTTCATACTGAGATTTGAGGCACATAACATACATTAAATCGCATTAAAGTCTATGGGATCTTAAGTTTGCTTTCCCCCAATAGGGGTCGTGGCCTTGACTTTTTGCAAGGTACCCGTATGTGCCAGTCTGATGTATAGCAAAAATTAGCCTTTTGTCGCTCTAACTTGGTAGTCAAAACAATAACTAGTTAGAAACGTTGCATGATTTTCAAAATAGCTGTGTAACCAAAGCTTGTAATGGGATATTTTCATATTTTCAAGTTATCACACTCATTAATTTGTCTTCGATCCTTGACACTGTATGTTGTTTTAGCAGCGCTGGTCAGCTCAGCTTGAGAGCACAAAGTACAAATCTGTGTGCAAACATTTTCCCCCAACGACATCAACTAGGCCTTTCCTTCTTTTGACTACATTTGTGGACCAATGGAACAGCACCAAGCCATGCGTGCAAGTACAGGGAGTGGTACCACACTTTCCGTAATTTCTTTTTGGCAAGTGGATGTCTATGTAAACAGGACAGCAGTCTTTTAGCTTGTTTTCGTCCATGGGTGTGTAGGGCCTTATAATCACAATAGATGCCACAGAAGTGAGTTGTTAAAATTGTTGGCTGGTGCTGGTTTTATAAGGTGTTAACGTAACCAGTTTATCTAGTGTTCATAATTAAGCCACAATCCATAAACTTGAATTACATTGATTTTACGACATCCAAGAGGCATTATTAGGCACAAACGTAGACTGTACAGTGTATAAGTAGTGGACATTGTCACCGTGATGGCAGCATGTTGTCTGTCGCCGTCTTGTTTTTTTGTAAGTGACACGAGAGGCTGGAGCCAGTACAACCAAATGCTGAGAAAAACATTTTAGGTGACCAAATTATCTCTCACAAACTGAAAACACACGGACATAATGTGGACAACTCCCAGACCGGACAACGCCGTGGATCACAAGGTAGCCACGGCCTAAAGAATATCCTACTTTATGGTCTATCTGACTCTAAATGGGGCCATAATTTACTTATTGATGAAGACTGGAAACTAGTGACTGAGACTTGAGTTTACAATGTTTACTGAGGTAATAAATCAAGTGAGAAGTTGACTCATTTTTTCATAGACTTCTACACAGATTTCAGAGTCAGAGTCGCCCCCTGCTGGCTGTTAGAAAAAATGCAAGTGTAAAGCACTTGCACATTGGCTTCACTTCCCAGACCCAGGAGCTGCCCACTGGGCATGGCGCAGACATTGCTCCAGCATCTTCTCTTGCTGTAGTTTGGATACCAGTAAAACTGCAGGGAGGATTCACAATTATACCCCGTCACTGACAAGACTTGTCTTGCCTCTGGGCCATCAGAAAGTTTTTGTACAGTGGTGCTTCACAAGCAATGTGTGTTTTTATTTAGTATTTTTCAGAGGGTTCGGACACAACTCAGGCAATCATAATCAAAGATCGGAACTATCCATTTTATGATCATGCTTTGACTCTGCCCATCATTTCCAGAGAGGGACAGCCATCAACAGAGCTGGCCAAATGCAGGATGTACCCTAATATATTAAGTAATACATAAATAAAAATAGATTTGCAAGATACTTAAATATACCACAAATAATACTACAGAACCACAATTGGTATTTGTAATAGAATTCACATTATTTGTTAGGTCGTTCTTTGCTAAGATTTTTTAGCTCACTTATTTTTTGCTCTTATTTTGTTATTTTTATTTTCCTGCTGATAGGCAGCATAACATATTAAACTTGGTGGTTGACGAGGTTGCATACGCAGGCCAACAATAATCCAACTTTCTTCTCCACTCTTGCCCTTTCCACAGTCTGAGGTTATGCCTACGACCTGGCTCAAGTGGCCATAACAAAAGGGACATACAACATGTGGATATTTAACAAAAGAAGCTTTATTTACACAAATTAAATCAAATTAAATTGTTGTCCGTGGAAATCATAATAAAGTAAAGCAGAAGCAAGACTAAGGGGAGAAGCAGAGAGAGTGACCGAGGCAGCGGCAGCTGTGGCTTAATTAAACCAGGCCCAGGTGATCCAGATTACACCAATCAGGCAGCCGCTGCAGGGTGAGGAGAGACAAAGGTATTTGTTTAAAAATGAAGAAAAAAACATTAAAATGTACAAACATTGCAGACATGTATTCAACATAATGTTACAGAGAAACAGGGAAATTAATTTACATAATACATACATACATTAATTCACATGATTCGTTGACAAGTTCACTGTACGTTTCGACAGTTTTATCACTTTTCTTAGTGTTTAAAAGCTTGAGAGTCCTGATATATGCTTTAAACGAGACACAGGTTACTAGTAACCGGTCGAACCTCCAGATGACGACGTCACAATACACACATTATTTACAGACCCAATCAGCCACTGGTGTGGGTATTGAGGTGGTTCTTGGTTGGCCTCCTCAAACATTTAGAAATGAGAAAATGTGGGAGTCATATGTTTTGGCTTGTATGCTGCCTTCAAATGGGGTCATGTTTACTGTGTTTACAAGATGGGCCTATGTGAACGCCCCCATCATGTCGTATCGTATCGTAAGTTAATATTGAACAGTATATTGAAATTTTATGCCTGAGGAAAATGCTGATATGCTCAACAACCTCATCTTTCTCCTCTGTCATTATGTCTTTACATTTCCTTCATTATGTTACCCACTTCTTAGCTTTCTAAATTGTTAGCCTCTGTGGCTTTTAGACTTGGACAGTAACGTTAATATTACCGTTGTTTAGCAGCAGCGTTCTTCACAACTTAACAACTTGAACGCAACACATGTTGCCTGGAGTTCACAACTTTTTTACCAACCAATTAAAATGTGTCTAATGACATAAAAATGAACTGTTGAAAATGATAGTTTCATATAAATATAATTTATTCATTAGCTAATAGTTATATATGGGGTAGAGCTGCTGTTTGTTACATTAAAATCCAAAGTTCAGACAAGTAAACTCACTCTGGCTAAAGTTTGGGCAACTAAAACAACAATGCTATTTATGGACCTCTGCTAAGGGAACTAAGACAAGATTGGCTAAGGTTAGGGAGAGGCTTTGGTTATGGTGAAACAACAGAATCTTTAGGTATAAATTAAAGCTTGACTCACAGTGCCTTCTGGGTGAAAGTCGTGAATTAAAGGCCGATGTATCTGCCCATCCACCACCTCGACCACAACACCCTTACTGTACTTTCTGTCCTGCTATTTCAGTGTTCCTGTGATTTGACCCGACGCCTACACATTGTCCCTCTATGGAGGGAAGTTACACTTTTCTCATTTTGGGTGAGAATGAATTTGCATTTTCTTATTTTATTCAACAAAATTTCCTGAGGATATTTTTTTTAAGTTGTGGTTTACTGAGGTTAAATAGCATAATTTGAGAAGTTTAATTTGTTAATTGTCATAAATGGTGGTCACTTTGTTTCCCTTACTTTTCTTCAGCTCGGCATGAAACGGTTTGCGGTACATGTTCTGAGCCGCTCTCTCCTAATAGTACAGTAATGTGAACGCTGTGTCTCACCGTTGCTTTATGTTGACTTGAATGGAGTCAAATATGCATGAGGAGTGGAGAGCCCTTTGATTATATTTCCCCACTGGATTATTTTTGCTCGCACAACACGGCTCATTGACAGAATTGCAGTCCTTTGCTCTATTTTAGGCCTCTTATTTTCTGGTTCTTGGTTGTTGCCTTCATGGCCAGCAGCAACCTTCCCAACAACCTCCCAAGGTCAAAAACAAGCTCAGCAGTGTGTCCTCTTTCTTCATAGCACAAAAACACCTCTTATTTTTCAGCAGTTGACATGACATGCTGTCAGTTATCTTAAGTATTCTTCTAAGTTGTCTGAGGTGAATACAAAATGTCAACAGAGCATAAAATATATTAACTAAAGCAACAAAAACAATCTATTAAAAGGTGGAACAAGGTTTACATGCACATTAATATTCCACGATTATTCAGAATATAACAATATTTTGAATTTGATATGGATCGTGTAAACAGCATATTTTGCTTGGATATTAAGTCTTATTCCGTAAGGAGCATTTCAGATGAAGACATGTAGGATATGTCGATATTCTGGTTTTAGGAGCATTCTTTCGACATTTATACAGCACATTCAAAATATGCATCTCAGTTAGCGTTTTTACGTCAGTTTGCGACACACGACCTCTTGCCTGTTTACGGCCAGCTCTGTGCGTTGAACGTAAACCAACTAGCTGACTAGTGCAAAAAAAAAAAAAAAAAAAAAAAGGCCACATTTCCGGTCGGAAGAAGAAACATCTACTTTTAAATGTTATGAAAGGTTTTTCAAGAAGGTGGTTAAAGGAATGAAAGAGGGAGGCAGTGTATCACATAGTCGAACAAGTCCGCCACCGGTGGAAAACTGCAAAAAATCCTATTTTGACAACTGCATGTAAATGGGAATATTAGTGGATTAGTTGGATTATTGTCTTTTTCAGAATAAGGGCAATACCTAGAATATTTTTTGCATGTTAACATAGTTCAGAGAGACACTGTAGCCTCACAGTGCTGCATCTCCTATGTGTTTTTTTCTGCCTACCCATCCTCCTTAAATAAAAAAAACTTGGGCGACACAGTAGGAGACACAGCAGAGGGGAAAAAGAAAATCACACAACACACTATGGCACATAATACTCTTCATTCAGTGAAGAAAACGCTCTAGTTCTGATATAAGTGATGCTATTGCAGCTACACTAACCTCATCAGGAGCCACCATCAAACAGCTGCCACTCTGCATCATCACGGCTCTGTAGCTCCTCACTGATTGGTCCGATCACTGGCTTGCTGGACACAAATGCATCTCTCGAGGCCCGAAAAGATGGATTTTCATGTGATATGTGATCTTGTTTGATCTTGTGACATGATAAAGTAAGACAATTGCAGCTCTTAAATAAAAATAGTTGTACAGCTTTCAGCAAAAGACAGCTGGTGAAGTTTTTTTATTTTATTTTTTTTTGTGGTTCCAGGAAACTGCAAGCAAATCTCGCCTGTAAAGCAAAATCAATTAATTTGCAGCGCGAGTCAAGCTGCTGCGTGCGATTTCTCGCCCCCGCTTCTTTCAGCAGGGTTTCCCGCTGGCGGACCCCACACAACGTTTGAGCCTGAGCACTTGGTGGTGCAGAGGGTGAGGTAATGCCAGCCCACGCTGTAAAACTGCCCACAGTGTATACTAATTGTACCACAGAAAACCTGACATGGTGATTCTGTCACAGTGTATGGGAGGAGGCAGGGATCTGAAAAAGGAACGTAAGGTTATCCAGTAGCACCTGGATCTGAAATTAAAATTGAGAAAGCATTTTTTTTTTCTTTAATTTATTCCTATAGCAGTCAGGTTCTCTCCAGCTCCGTCCAGTCAACACGTGGCCTCCAGGTGCTCCATCACAATTTCCATCTGCCAGCTGTCAGACAGCCGGCCTCTGAATATCAACCAGCGCAGAAAAAATATGACAGATTCACAGACTGAAGAGACAAAAGTCAGTGTGTGATGGATTTGAGTCAGCGATGGAACCGAAATCTTCTGAAAGCACCTGAATCTCTCCAGCATCTGTGTTGATGCTACATGTGACAGATCATCCGTTTCTTTCCGAGGAAGACGACACTGACTGGAGGAATTTCAGGATTGGACTGTACCTGTCTGAATCACTCACTCAATACAGTCAAATACAAAAACAGAAGTAGCAGAAGCATCCACTGGAGGTGTTGATTGAAAGACGCACTAATCAGTGCTGATATGGCTGAATGAAATGATCACAGTTTAAACACCTAACCAAACAGGAGGTTCAACTGTCTCCGCTGAGGTTTAACACAGAGCAGACATCAAGTGTCAGACTGGCTATAACAAACCACGCTGGCAGTGTGCGTTTCTGCAAACAACAGGATACGTTGAATATTTGTGTTTCTGAACCAAAAATGCATTTGCATTTGCAATGCATGGGCCTCGTCTCACAACTTGTAGAAATATGCAACGCCATGTTGATGTGGTGACATGACTGATTAGGTTTAGGCAACAAAACTACTCAGTAAGGTTAGAAAGAAAGGTGTTTTTTGTAACGTGACAACCATAATGTAACATCGATATATAACAACTAATCAACTCAATTAGTTGTCAGTCAGCCCCAGTGTGTGTCCAGATCTGGGTCTGTCCATCATCAGACAAAGCTCTTCGGGAAACCTGCTCTGCAATCCAGATCTTTTGCTGAAGCTTTGTGATGTTCAGATTTTCAACACCACTAATCTGTAGATTATTAGGGGATATTCCAGTGACTGACATGTGGGGACCTTGAGTCCAATTGCCACTTATCTCTTTGGCTTTTGTGCACTCTATCTTAATTTCATTGACTCTCTCTTCTTTCTATTAATCTTTTCTGATCGAAATGGAAGATATAATAGATTGAAATCTGGCTGACTACGAATCAGCACTCCAAGCTCGCCCTTGGCACCCTGTGAAGGAAACTTCGAGCTGCTTGTATCCACCATCTCATTCTTTTGGTCATGTCCTAAACCTCTATCCAGGCCTTATTGTAGAAATGCAGTTGAGTCCCTTGATGATTAAATGGTTTTAAGAGGAACTTGATACCAGGCAGTGTTCTTGTGACCGCAGCCAGTGGTCAGAAGCTCCTTTGTACCTGTAACCACACCTACAGTGATGTCAAAGTGTACCATACTTGCCAACCTTTAGGCCTCAAAAACAGGGATGGTTTAAAAACCACAGTGGGGGTCTGGGGGTCCGACCAAGAAAAAGCTGTCTGTATAATTTTGGGAGCAGGACCACACCTCATCATGCCACTTCATGTTTCCTATAAATACCTGCCTAACCCACTTCGCCCTATCCCACATCCCTCCCTCCCACCCCATTCTTATCTGCTAATCTCTTCATCTCTTCATAGGGTCCCTGAGGGGGTCTGTTGTGCCCGGGCAGATACTCGATCAAAGCTCTCCAAATCGCATCTGACTAAGTGGACAAACCACAAGTATCATCTGTGTTTTTGTTCAATAAAATTGTAAACTCGTACTTTGTTGATGGCCTGACACCCTGCAACAGCATTTTCATGTTACTGTAAATACTTTTACTCTAGTTTTAACAGCAGAGTACAACTTTTACTTTCAAGGCTTACTTTTAATTCTCAGGAAACAAAGATAATAACAGACACTGACATGAACATGTGTGAATCTCTCTCCATTTATGGAGTATGTCTTTCTCTTTCAACTCTCCATTTCTCACTCCGTCTCACTTCATTACTGAAGGTTGTTTCAGACACAACACACTCTGAAACCTGTTATTTCCAATGGCACGCGCCGCACCAGGGCGGCTTTTCGCTGCACGAGAACAGCCCAACTTCAGGCACTGAACCCAGCGACAGTTCAAACCACGTTGTGTGTCGCAAGCAGCTCTCTTCCGCCAAAAAATTACATTTGGTGTAGCTGCATTGTTGTCTGGGTGGAAACAGTAGAAAAGAGTAGAAAACAAGAAAATCGGGAGGTGTAGTGTGCAGTGTACTGACCACATCTTGGTGACCACTTTTACATCACTGCAGCAAGGCGGGAGGTCAAACACCTACAGTACAGAACATTTTTGATAGTCTTCAAGGTACTTTTATACCCTGAAACATATATTCTGGTGAAGGTTTAGATAGACTGCATGTAAATTTAAACATAAATCGAGCAAAATAAGTTTCAGTCAGCCTTTTAAAACTTCAGCTGAAATCAGAAATGATAAAGTTGGAAACATCCCCATTCGTAGCTTTAATCTGTTGTAGAAGACCTATATTTCTAAATGAACGCTGGTCACGGCATCTGATGAGATAATTATCAGTGCCAAGAAGTGAATATATAGTGAAGGGTGATGAAAATGTTTAACCTGAAGCCTAAGGCGCAGACAAAGACCCCACTCATTAAGCAGAGAGGGGATTTCCTTGGCAACAGCGCTGTGTTTTCATGACACAGCCGTACACAGCAGACAAGAGGAGATCAGCGCTGTTAAGCGTCGGTTCTCCATAAACGTTTATTTGTTCTTCCGAGGAACTCATGAAACGTGGCTGACTCTTCTGGCCCGGAGCGCCCTAATTTGTCTCGACATTCCTGAGAACGCATGGCGAGAGGGGAGCCCCGCTTCCCTTGTAAGGTGCTCACAAGCAAGACAAACAAGTAACCTACAAGTTATAGCTGGAAAAAAAAAAAAAAAAAAAAAAAACGTATACTGCCAATTTGCAGTGTTTCATATGGTTTGGCCAATATTTTCCAGTTTCTTGGCTTTTTTACATTAGCCTCACATGTTTTAGCCATAGGCTGTTTCGGCAAACAAAAGTCATAACACATGATGTCATTTGTGGTCAATGTTTTAAGCAGCAATGCACCATGTAGCCTAAATTGTTTTAATACTGAGGGATTACAAGCAGTGTGGTTTACTGTAATGACTGAAACACATTTTGCATTTCATATTGATGACTAGATGATTTAAAATGTTTGCCAGATTCAGACAGCAACTGTCTGCTACAAAATTAGATTCTCCTACAACTAAACAGCCTTTTCCATCACGTTTCGAGGGAAATTTATTTGCTCCCAGATGATAGTCACAATGTTGAACATATGGTTAACGTTGTGAAATGAATCAAAACAAACAATGCAACAAGACCACTTCGGTTTAGTTAAAAAGCAGAATGGTTTGCTTAGAAAATTAAAATAAGTAATAATAATATTGACTTTTGGTTTCATAAAGGACATGAAAAGCAGCCTCCTGGGTGAAAGTCCAGTGTGTGTTGGACCCATCCATCACCCCAACCTCATCCCTACATGGATTTCCGCAGACTATCATTACAAACATATTTGTGATGTGCCAAAAACAAACTTAATCTACAACAAAATATGTTTTGCTTGTTGTGAATTGATGCAAAACAAAGCAACAAAACTATTTGGTTATGTTTAGCAACAGATGATAGTTTGGCAGTATGTTTGTTGTGTTAATTCAACATTGACTTTACTAACGTTAATAAATAATAACCGCCCTTAGCAGACTTTCCTACGTAACAATACAAAACAAGCGTAAAGTCATAATAAACGGCAGTCTCCTGGGTGAAAGTCCTGTGTTATTTGACCCAACCATGACTAGAAACGTATTGTGTATATGTGCGTATGTGATATGTCCAAAACAAATCCAGGAGAGAATATGTATTATTTATTATTGGCGCTGCAGTTTCTGTGTATGGGCACGTAATTTTTAGGAGACAGGGCTGGTAACAGACATTACCAGATCCATTTATTTATTTATTTTCTGCAACAAAGCACATCACTGTAGACCGATCAGCCATAAAATTAACAGTACACAGTGCACTGACAGGTGAAGTGAATAGCATTGATAATCTTGTTACAATGGTGCTTTGCAGTAGGTGGGATAGATTAGACAGCATGTGAAAATTTTGTCCTTGAAGTTTATGTGTTGGAAGCAGAAAAAAATGGGCAAGTGTAAAGATGTGAGCGACATTGACAAGGGCCAAACTGTGATGGCAAGACGACTGGGTCAGAGCATCTCCAAAACTGCAGCTCTTGTGGGATGTTCCCGGTCTGCAGCGGTCAGGACCTACCAGAAGTGGTCCAAGGAAGGAAATCAAGTGAACCAGGGACAGGGTCATTGATGCATGTGGAGAGTGAAGATTGGCCCGTGTTGTCTGATCCAACAGAAGAGCTACTGTAGCTCAAATTGCTGAAAAAGTTAATGCTGGTTCTGATACAAAGGTGTCAGAACACACAGTGCATCACAGTGTGTTGTGTATGGTCTGCATAGCTGCAGACCGGTCAGGGTGCCCATGCTGACCTAATGTTATGGATGATCGGTGCATGTGCCTGTGTTAGCCAAATGGCTAATTCTCAACTGTTGTCCTATTGCCAGACTTAAAATTAACTATTAGAAAACTAGGCAGTTACCTTTCCATTTAAAGCTGCTCTCATTGTTTATTTTAGCCACTTGCATAAGAAGCTTTAAACACAACATGTGTTACTGCTAAAACGTTAGTATGCAGTTGTCTTTTTGAATATCTGGCAGCAGCAGCAATGTCAGCATTCATTTGGAGTCATGTTTGGTCCGGTGGGGGTGGGCGGATCAATCCGAAAATATCAGTACTACCAGTACCTACATCACATTTTGAAGATCAGTTGAGGCATCAATAGGATTGATACAAAAAAGGATTAGTTTTGCTCCTCTACAGCCATTTGTATTTCATTAAAAAGTAGAACTGTGCAGCACAAACAATGATCTGTTGTACCGTTTGCGTCACACTGCTGTTGTGATGTTGTGTGCATTCAAACAACAAACGCTTTTTTGATGTTTGCACATTCAATTTACAACAATAAAAGACACTTTTATTTGCATTTTTATTTTTAAATGCATATGATAAGTAATTAACAGTGGAAAGCAACATGAAATTGCATAAACAGCTTGTAATTATGAAAAGTATCATATCAATATCAGCTATTCTGGCCCTGTATTACTTGGTATCAAATCGAAACCAGATTTTGTGGTATCGCCCACCCCTGTGGTCCAGTATTCACTCTCTCCATTTGGTCTTTGCACAACTGTGAAAAATCATAGACAGTTCATAAAGGAGACGTTGGACCAAGAGTTTCCTGTATCTGTCACAGGGTTTCACCACTGCTGTGCTCTTTAAAGAGACTAGCAGCATGTCGGAAGAAGTGAACATGAACACAGATTATCACCGATTCTTTCTCCTCATAGTCACCAAAGTAAATATTTGAAGCCACACATACATTCTGACACTGTTACGACCCGGCCGAGGAGGAACCTGGCGCAACATAAACAATGAGGCTCCCCTTTCCCAAGCACCCAAAAACCACCAGCAATGAGGGATTTACAGCCCTTTTAAAAGATTTATTCAATTATCAATCTTCAGGGTAGACAATGGCAACAATAACAAACCAAATGGAGCTAAGAAACTTAAACTGACCTACTCAAAAAGAAAGGAAAACAAAAGACAAATACAAACCTAATTCCTACAGCAAAAACAGGAGGAAAAGTGTGTGTGTGTGTGTGTGTGTGTGTGTGTGTGTGTGTGTGTGTGTGTGTGTGTGTGTATTTATATATACTGTATGTTAGCAAATGAAAATACATTAGTAAACTTTATTGCCATCAGTTTGTATAATGCATCCATGAAGTACTGAAGTGCAGGGCACCGCCTGTTATACATGAATTTTGGATTCAGACAGATCAAATATAGAATATTTTCCCTCATGATAGCCCAGTATGTTTTAATGGGTTGTACACTGTCTTCTATCCAGTGTGTACTAACTGGAATGAACCCTGCAGAGGATAAGCTTGATGGGATCACACCATCTGTAATGCCAAATCAGGCCTGGGGAATACTTACCACCCTACATCTGGCACCCTTGTTCTGACCACACCCATTTTCTTACCCATCCGTCATTTTGACCTCAACTATACAAGTGTAAAGATTCATGATAGCATCTTGTACAGCTGTGATGCTATCATGTTGACAAAAATATGTCCCCAGACATAAAAACACCTGGCAAAGTACTCCAAACCTCTCATGTGGTAGTGATCATGGGGATGACTCACATGCTGACTCACAAGGTGAAGGTAAAGCTAGCCATACACATTAACTGATCGTATCATTATTTTAATTAATGTCTTTATCTTAGTTGTTGACTGTTGTTGGGTTTCTTTATGCTGCCAGGGAGAAGACATAGTCAACCAAATCTATTCAGACCACACCAGCTAGCTCTGATGAAGAGGGTGTTTGAGTATGACAATTAAAGCTTTTTTGGCATCATTGGACAACAATCCCATAATAACCTTTCAGCATATTGTACTATTTTTCACTTTGCAAAACAAAAAAAAAAACAATCCAGCCATGCTGAGGGGATAACCATAACAACAAACCATCTGAGATGTACAAAAGTGAAGGAAGTGGACATAGTCACCCATTGGTTTGTGGACTACTGTTATGAAGCCCCGAATTCATAAACCATAAAGAAGTGGCCAAAACTGTTACAATTAACTTTCATGACCTAAAAACACACTGTGAGAGGTTAAAGTTGTGAGACGAAAACACAGACAACTCCCAGATCGGACAACGCAAAATGCCCTAAAGCATCCCCTGCTTTATGGTCTATTTTCCTCTAAATGGGACCATAATTTACTGAATGAACTTCATGCTGTATTGAAGAAGACTTAAAACTAGTGATTGAGACCATTAACTCATGTTTACAATGTTTACTGCAGTAATAAATCAAGAGAGAAGTAGGCTCATTTTCTCATAGACTTCTATACAATCAGACTTCTTTTTGCAACTCAACTCTCAACTCAGCGCAACTTTATTTATAAAGCACTTTAAAAACAACTACAGCTGAAAACAAAGTGCTGTACAAAATAAATATAAAAAACATAAAACATAAAATAAACTATAAAAACAATAAAAGGGGGGGCGGCATTAGCTCAGTCCGTAGGGACTTGGTTTAGGAGGCAGAGGTCACAGGTTCAAGTCCCCCATGGACCAAGACCAACTGGTTGCTGGAGAGGTGCCAGTTTACCTCTTGGGCACTGCCGAGGTGCCCCTGAGCAAGGCACCAAACCCCCATCACTCTGACATCTCTCCATTGACGCATGTATATGTACTGTGTGAAATTAACAATAGAGAGTAAAACTGAATTTCCCTACAGGGATTAATAAAGGTTCATCTTAACTTATCTTATCTTATCTTATCTAAAAGCAATATGAATAACAAAACAGAAACAAAGTCTCAAGCTGGGTCAAAAGCCAAGAAATAAAAATGGGTTTTAAGGCTGGTTTTAAAAACGGACAGGGACGAGGTCCGTCTGATGTGCAGTGGCAGATCGGTCCACAGCTTGGAACCAGAGGAGTCGCCCCCTGCTGGCTATTAGAAAGAATGCAAGTTTAAGGCACTTCCTCATTGACCTGGAGGTTCCCAGCTGAGCTGAACTAAATAGAAAATATTACCTACAGTAACGTCAGCTTGTCAGTAGATGAGACACTGCAATCATCAATCCTTGACACAAGCTTATTCAAACAAACGACATGTCAAACAAATAGTTGCAGTACATGCCGCAAAGTAAGAGCAGGAGTGATTGTGTTTGTAGCCTTCAAACAGTAACAATAATGCCCCAGAGTAGAAGGGATAAAACCAGTTTACGTTCTATCACCTATTAAAGCTTCAGTAGACAGAAATGTTTTGGCATCATTGGGCATCATCATTTTCTCTAAGTGCTCTTAGAGAAAACTAGACTTCTGCACCTCCTCATGGCTCCTTCAGGCTTTAGAAAATCTAGCCCAAGACAGGAGACTGTCCAATCACAGGTCATTTCAGAAAAAGAGAGAGAGCATTCCTATTGGCGGTGTCCATCTGGTAGTCGGTGCTTGGTATTTTTTCCAGATCACAAACTTTCTCATCCATCCACTTATCCCATTAGGGGTTACAGGGGGGCTGGAGCCAATCCCAGCTGGCATTGGGTGAAGGCGGGGTACACCCTGGACAAGTCACCAGTCCATCACCGGGCTAACACATAGAGACAGACAAACATTCCCACTCACATTCACACCCACCTTGGAGTCATTAATTCACCTACTGTACACTGCATGTCTTTGGTCTGTGGGAGGAAGCCGGACAACCCGGAGAAAACCCACACTAACATGGGGAGTGCCACGCACATTCTCATGTTGCAGCTAAACAGTAACTACAAGATGTTTCTGGAAACATTCTGGTGAGAAATAGTCATTCCAGTAACAATATTGGTTCATATTTGATCAGCGCTGCCTAGTTTGACTGTTTGATCAGAGTTTGTGAGACGGCAGGCTCCAGCTTGGCTCTGATTGGTTGTTTTCTTCCAGTCTGTGAAATCTTGCAGAAGCCATTAGGAGCACCGGAGGTCACCGGAGGAACATGATTTCTTTTAGATTACCTGTCTCATGCACTACTGTCAGGATATAATGGCCAAAAATATGACTTATATTTGCTTCAATTCTACCCACTGCTGCTTTAATAAATACAAGTATGTATGTAATGTAATGTAAGGTTTTTATTTCCTTATTTACTCATGATTCACGACTGTCTAGTATTATAGAAAACACCTATGATTTCAAACTTCAACAATAAAAACCATCCACACAACTGTATTATCTTATCTAACATGAAGTAATTATAAAGAAGGAGAGACAAAGTGAAGTGCAGCTGTGTGAGAAGAGAAATGTGCTAAAAAAAATGCTTGCAGGATTACAGGATTTAGGACACTGGTCGACTGTGAGGGATTATCTGCAGCAGCTCTATGTTTATAGGTCATCAGTGACCTCTAGTGGCCAACTGCAGAACTTCAGCAGCTTAAAAACAAACTGAGCCTCTTTATTTGACTGAACTTTATTTTCCTTTTCCTCTACTTTGACAGGAGCATTGTTTTAAATAACCTTACAGTTTGTACAAATATAGTACAATGTCCTCAGAAATGCATTACAGCCAGAGGGATGACTTTTGACACGGTGAATGCACACAAAGTGATGTTGCTCTACTCAGTGTTAACACTCTACGGGAACTACACATGGACAGTGCGTGTGTGCATGGAGATGATTGGGATCATTGCATTTTTGTGCAGCTATTGCCATCAGGTTACAATGTTGATCAACATGATATACAGTATGTCACATAGAACTTGCATATTAAATACCTACCACCTTCTACAGATTTCCACCTGAGAACAAATCACCGTTCACATTCTTAGATTTGTCAAAGCGCACAAAGTAAAACAATCTTACGGAGGAGAGAGAACAAGTATTGCTGTTGCAGATACAAAGTGTGAGCGGGAAGTGGAAGCTTTAAATCATTGGTTGATATTAACAGTGACACAAGCAGGAGGTGGTGCAGCACGAAAGCTTCAGATACACAATTATGTTCACAGCTTTCCTACAAAACGTGGAACAGGACCCCTCAGGAGTAAAAAGTGATGTTTGAATGGATATAAATAAACAAAAAATAAAATATGTCTTTAGTCATTATCATGCAGTTGCATTCACTGCCATTTATACAGCACAAACATCTGAACACCAATACAACTGATACACACTGTGCAAAGTTAAAGGGAAAATTCACACCAAATCAGAAGTCACATGCAAAATGTTGCATGTCAACACCTTTAATCAAAGAAAGCTGTGATAATAACATCACACGACCGTATTTGGGGTTGGCCCATTGACGCTGAATATTGGTGCCTTCAAATGGGGTCGTGTTTACCGTGTTTACAAGATGGGAAGTCGTGTACGCGATATGCATGGTGTTCAAGGGGTTAAGTCATGACAAACATAATGACCGTGGAGAAAGCTGAGGCTGTTGAGAATATCAACGTTTTCCTCAGACATATTATAAAATTACCAAGAAAAACTATATATGACTAAAATGACAATATACTGTACAATATTAACTTAATATGCACCGATAAATGAACTTCCATGGACTCCACCACTTCTCACAAAGTGAAACACATCACAAGTCGTGAACTCTGAGTTTTCAGAAACTTTGCACTTATGACATGAGGCGGGTGCTCATCTGGGCCCAACTCGTAAACACAACATTTAAAGGCACCATAACTTACTGAACTCAATAGACGTTTGTTTGCAATATTACAGATGGGCGACGCAGGAAATAAATGTGTGGAAAAAAATAACAAACGCAGAGGCTTGAAAGTGCCATGAATCCAAACCAGCCACAGTGTTCGTTTCTGTAAACCATGGGATACGCCCAATGTCGAGATTTCAAATAACAACCATAACAATATAGCTGCTGTAAATAAACAACCACCGCCCTCAGCGGACTTTCTTACGTAAAAAGCAAACAACATTTTGTAAAAAGCATCAAGCCAACGTTGACTTCTGGACAAATGCTTCAAAATTCACATGTGTAATATTTACTGGCATATTTTATGTGCTAGAGAAAAATGTTAAAATCTCTTGAGCTTATGTTAACCACAGACTTTACTTCAGGCATCTAACTAAAAACCCATTCAAACAACCCACTGACGTCTAGATGAGGGAAGCGGAAATACTAAAATGCTAACTAATTTCCAGGTTTTAGCACTCATTCCTGCAGCTCTCTACCCTACCATACTACTGAGTATGCCAGTACAACAGATCTTGTATGTCCCAATACGTAGTACAGTATGTCAAATGCAGTATGCCAAAATACCAGGATGTTCCACAATATGTGGTCACATTTTGTGTTGGAGGCGGGCTCCCGTTCATTCTAAGAGAGTTGCTCAAATGGCTTAAATGCCGAGTGATAAAGCAGCCGGATCATCCACCGATATTTGGCATCCACTGGGCCCATAGAGCAGGCGCAGTAGTGGCTCCTTTAACTCCGCCCCCAAGTGCTCGCTCCAGCCCCGGTCTGGGTCTCATTCACATGAATGGAGGAACGAAAATAACTCTGGATTCAGCTATTAGTGCATTTTACAACTTTTAGGGCCTAATGATTTCAATAAGGACTATTCAGGTGCCCCAGTGGTAGTCTGTGGGAAAAAGTCTTTTTGGGCCCAGTGGCATCACGTGATGGATGCAGAGGTTTTGGGCCACTATGAAAATTGGCATCAAAGCCTGGTAAACGTCCTGGGGGCTTGGGATTTATGAGCAAGAGGGTCAAAGTTCAAGGTACAATGTTATGATGAAGTAGTATGTCCCAGTTGTTTGCATACTGCATGCAGCAGTACGGATTTTGTAAGAGCAGCTGCAGTATGTACTAAAAAAAAAAAAGAAAAAAAAGAGAAAAAGCATGCAATTTGGAACGTAGCCGACCACTTTCATACCGTGTAACACTGGTTGGTCAGTGGTTTTGAAAGTGGGTCCTTGAGGCGGTTCCGGGGGATCCCCAGCCTATTTTGGTCATACACTTTCTGTAATAAAACATCTAACAGCAAAAATCCAAACAGATGGGAAACACTGGGACAAAATCTTATCAAATGGGGGTCTGTGGTCTAATTTGTGTCAGTTTAAGGGTCTTTGATGTGAAAAAGTTTGGGAACCACTATAATAGGTCACGTTCTGCACACTCTACTACAGCATTTTAGCTCTGACCAATAGCGAAAACATCCACATTCAATGTATCCGTGGTTTGCAGAAAGGTACATAGCCAACACTCTTTCCTGGCGACTGGGCAGGTGAATCATAATACTGCACCCTTCACAGGCTGAAGAGCTCAACCAAACTGAATACCTATAGCATAGTTTGGATAAATGGGCCAAACTAACTTCTTAAAGGGGCCGAAGACAAAAATGAGCTTTAATTTGTCACCCATCTGTATATCCAAAGCAGTTTGGAGCTTTTTATGAACAGCAAAATGTCCTCATATCTTTGAAAAACGCTCCGTGGCTGCATGACCTAGTCAATTATTCACTTCCTCTATGTCTCAAAATAACATCAGTACAAACGATCTCCCTGCTGTTCAGCTTCAGGAGAAACTGGCTCACGTTCACAACGTTGTAGAGACTGAATATGTAGATTCTGTATTTAGGATGGACTTTCCCTTTAAGATCATAAGAAGCTTTTGTCCACCTGATACACCAAAGCCACTATTTCACAATATTTGACGGATCTGACATGCTGGTAAAATTCATGTTTTACATGAGAATCATCAGAAAGGCATATGGCTCTATCAGTACACCATCTTTTCATGTGCTTGTCAGTCTACACCAAAGGCTACGTTGCATCCTTTATACATCCAGCCTGCTCTAGTGCTCCTATAGTGCTCCACCACAAATTGAATACACATCTTCATGATTGTCATCCTCATACACAGAGCTTTCAGAGAATCAACAAATAACTAAAGATTTTTGAATTCATACCATTTGTATCTGACTGTGTTATACAGCATGCAAGCTTCAAACAATGTGTGTTATCACTTGAGAAAGCTGTCATTTCAGTCAGTGCAAAGAGGTGAAGCTGACACTTTTATGGCCCCTGGCTTTGGAGCTGGGGCCCGCAGCGTCCGGAGAGGTAGGGGAAACAGGGTCATCGAAGGAAGGATTGGGGATATGCAAAGCCACCTGTTTGCTTTTCTTTGACCGAGTCTTGGTGTGCCGTGGAGGGGAGGCATCGCCAGCGGTGTGGCGGGCCCCGCAGCTCGCGGAGAGCTCCGGAGAGGGGTCAGAGTTCACCACGGGGCTATCGTCTGGGCAGGTATGAGCTGTGTGAGGTTTCCCCTGAGGACATGAGGAAGACAGGAGCGGAGGGAGAGTGGCCGACTCCAGCAGACCTTTAGTTCCCTGTGTGCACTGGGGAGTAAGAAGACATGACGTGATGAGATGAGCCGGTGAAGTTAACAGGGTGAACAGCAGGGTGTTAAATCACTTCAGCGAACGAAGCAACAGCTGTGCAAGATGAGTCACAGACGAGCTGAGAGAGCAAGCAGGACCCACAACAGGTCCGAAGCAGGAGCTCGCAAATGTTTCATGTCATAGATCTGCATGAGGATGCACATTAGACCGAGGGAATCATATCTGATAGCTGTTAAGCTCAAGAGCTGATACATAGAACTTGGTACAAAATTGCAAAGGAGGGATGAAATCACAAGTCAGTGTCAAATCAAGACAGGCAAGTCCCAAGTCCTAAACTATGAGTCCTAAATAAGTCCTAATGTATTCTTCACCAAATGTAATGCCATTTGTGTTTCCATCCTGCATGCTTTTCATACTGCAATTCATTTTTATTGACCAAAGCATTGTTTTTGTTCACAGACAAAATTATCTTCATGGTTTTCTTCTGCAACTTGACTAGACGCTATCAGATTCAAACTAAGTGGATCTGGGGAATTAGGCCAAAGAGTTGACTTGCTAGGAATGGATAGCGTTAACACTAGTTGGTTCAGAAAATGAATTGATTCAAGGGAACCTTTTTAAATAACTTACTTTTTCATCTTTGTCCTTGTCAAAAGGCTCAAGTCCAAGAGAAGTTTAGAGTCGAGCCTAAAGTCGTCAAATTTGTGACTCGAGTCCACACATCAGAAACATAGTATAAAAGACTACTCCAGCAAGCTAGTGATGCACTTAAAGAATGTTTAGGGGTTTCTGTTCTGAAGACAAGGGCAGAGCTGGATTTACAGTCGACGCAAGAGGTTAATGGGAGTCCTGCTGCAGTTTGACATCCTTTCAACAATAAGGTGATTCAAACTGCTTCACATAAGACATAAAGGTATAAAGACAAGATATAAAAGAAGTATATAAAAAGAAATTCTTCTGAAGTCATGGTACTATTTTCATTATTATTGTTGTCATGATTATTTATTACTGGTTTTCATTTATTTCTATTATTATTTCTATTATTATTTCTGATTATGTTATTGTCGTATTGTTGTCTCGTGTGTCTTTTGACATTGCTTGTTTATATGGAAAAGAAGCATGGCAATACTATTTTAGCATTTGTGGGAAAATTATGTTTCACAATAAAACCATTTAAAACAAGACAATGTAAAAAGACATAAACAGGATTTAAAAGTACGATAGAAGATTAAAATAAACTAAGATAGAATAAAACTGACTAAACACAACAGTAAATAGCAAACAGTCCCAAATTTAAGTTCATACAGTGCAAACAGAGAAGTCTTTTTAGCCTTTTAGCTTTGCTTCGGTCTTCAGCAGCTAAATGCTCCACTATGTTCACTAGCTAGTCGTTAACTTTGTTCGAGTGGATAGTGTACAATAGGTTAACCAGAGCTTTTTCACTGGAAACAGTGGAGCTGAAAACAACTGGAAACAAAGCTGATGTGTCCTCCAGAGTCAGTAATAATTCTTTGTGGGTTTGTCATAATGAGCAACATCTTTCACATTACACATAGAAATGTTAATGTTAACATAAACGTATAGATCGGTGCAGCTTTAAATACTGCTTTTCACCTGATTTAAGTTTAAAATGCCCTTAGCCTTTAACATATACTGCACTCAAAGTGTGAATAATGGATGACCTTCACGAGCGTAAAGCCTCAGGGGCCGTTTTTCATTTCGATATAAAACATTAACTGTTAATCCAGGTTTAAAACCTGCCAGTTCGCTTTAACGTCTCAGTTTAGACGGTAGAGATGCGTTAATTCCAGGTCAATCCAGCCTGGCTGTCAGCACTTTCTCATTTGTTTCCCCTTTATGGAGCCGCTCACCCTCACAAAAAAAACGCATCCATCAGATATTAAGTGCTGGTTTATTCCCCACAGTTCCATATCATGCGCCTCTAAACGAGCTTCCTCCTACAGTTAATATATCTTTTCAAATAGATGAAAACTGTATAATGTACCTAACGCACCTTTTAACACACCTCCCATCACAAACATGTTTCTACCTTGACAAGAACAATTTCTTGGAGAAAAACTGAATTCTGGCAAATCTGTGGTCACATTTTAAAGATAAAACAATATAGTGGGATTATTTCAACCATGTCTACACATCTGTATAAATTATACACACTGCACTGTGTTAAATTATGCACTGAGCAGCATATGTATGAAGCCATGCAGGAGGACAGCAGCCAGCCAGCGTACAAACACAGCGGTGGGCATGGAGACTCTGCACTCGCTTTCCCTTTTCTCTGAACAGGCTTACCGAGCTCAAGCATCACCTTTTCCTGCACTAACAGCGGCTAATCAGCCTGTGCAGACCACAGCAAAGTCCAGACATTTCTCCTCCTTGTGTTGGTGGCAGGATGCAGAGACAGACCACACAGAACAGGGAGTTAGGACTGGATGAAGAGACACAAATAACACTATGACAGGTCGTTAGGAGCTTCTGTTCCCTTGGAGAATACTTTTATACTATATATAGATATGCAAACTGGGAGGGTGAACAATGAAAAGTGAGGAAACAGATGATGACTTGCATGGACAAAAATACATGTTTTTATTATTATTTTACATTTTAGATAGTGACAAAATAGAAAAACAAACATGTAATGACGGCTGTATGAGAAACAACGCTGGTTGTCTTGATGGGTCACAAATAACTCGGCACTTTGACTTTATATGCAGACAAATATGAACAGGTGAAAGTGAACCAACACAGAGCAATAAAAACAAGGATCTTTCCTCACAGCTTCACCAGTGTATCAACTGAATTCAAAAGAATATTTTTACACACTAACCAAACCCGACAACTAAACCATTTTGGGACTAGAAACAGCTCCAACTGGCTTTCAGTTCATTCCAAACACACAACCAATAAAAAGAAGGTTTTATAGCTGTCTTATTTTGGTGTAAACAAAAGAGAAATGCCAGACAGCAGCTACTCTACCACATGATATGACAGTAATATGGCTCAGAATGCAACTCTCTCTGAACCGCAGTCAACATCTTGCAAACAAAAGTTGCTGTACAACTCTCCACTACTGGCATACCTGCGTTACTGTCACAGAGAACAACAAAAGAGAGAAGACGAGCTCGGAAACAGCATCTGAGTCTTCACTTCTTACAACTCCTGCTCTCCTCCTCCCTCATAAAGCACCCTGAGTCGACATGCTGCTCATGACAAAACACTGAAACAACAGAGGTGTCCCTGTTGCTTCAAAAGAAAAATATCCGTAAACCTGATTTGGAGGTAAACATGGCCGACCTGTTCAGCAGCATGAACTGCTCAGAGCAGGTGTCTGAACTCATCAGACTAGCAAGGCCAACAGCCAACCACACATTACGAAAAGACAGTTTACAAGAATAGTACTTTTTGTAAAACATGCTTATTTGCTCATGTCTGTATGCTAAATATGAAGCTACTGCCAGCAGCAGTTTACCTTAGCTTAGCTTAACACAAAGACTTGAAACAGGGAGACGAGCTAGCCTGGGTCTGCAAACACATCTACTGTATGTAAGAGGTGGAAGTAGTCACCATGACGTCACCCATTGGTTTGTGGACTGTTGTTGTGAAGCCTCGAGCTCAGCGTTTTGGACGTCGCCATTTTGTTTTATTGCAACCAGAAGCGGCTCAAGAGGGTGGAGCTAAGTGCAACCGAACACTGAATAGGACCAGAATGTTCCAGTTAACTGTCACACACATTGTGAAAAGGTTAAAGGTCCTGTCAATCACAAGGTAGCCACGCCCTAAAGCATACCCTGCTTTATGGTCTATTTGACTCTAAATGGGTTCATAATTTACTAAATGAACATCATGCTGTATAGACCAAAAACCAAAAAATGTTCACAGTGTTTACTGAGGTAATAAATCAAGTGAGAAGTAGGCTCATTTTCTCATAGACTTCTATACAATCAGACTTTTTGCAACCCGAGGAGTCGCCCCCTGCTGGATATTAGAAAGAATGAAAAAGTGGCTTCACTTTTCAGACAGTACACGGACACTTTTGAAAGTGGACATAACACAGTCTTCCTCTCAAAAGTAAGTTGAAATCAACACACTCAGGGGTTTTACTGGTCAAGCCTAACTTAGCATGGTAAGACCAGTAGCTTTGGGTGGCTTACGTTACCTAATGTTAGCAAACCCAAAGGGATATTGCTGCATAACTGACATTACTGCGTCACTTTACTGTTACGCTATTTTCAGCATTTACTATGACCACTTGTGGTCCCGGTGGCCATCGTTCAGCGAGCTTTAACACACAGACATGAGTGTACACCAAGTTGTCAGTCTCTTTTAAAAAAGTCTTTTAAAAGTCTTGAACCCCTGACAGTGTATGCTGGGATTAACCCATACACTACAGTCAACAACAGGCAGCAGACAGATGCTGGGTTGGAGCTACAGCAGGCAACAAGACATCTGTCAGGCAGAGGAAGAGATTTGGTGGGAGTTAGGGGGTGCAGGCACAAGAGAGGGGGATTCCTGCAAGCCAAAAGCCAGTCGGGAAGATCCTCCTACCACGTTTATCTCGCTTTTAGTGGCCAGAGTGGGCAGCTCGATGTCCGCACCGGCTGTCTGGACGGATTCATCTGTGGGCAGGAAACCTCGTCTGTCGATCAAGCTGGAAAAAGTCACAAAGAAGGAAGATCCAAGTCATTAGGACGGTGTACATGGTCCGCTCCTTAGTGATGAATGCACACTGAACATTATGCTCACAGACTCTAAAGGTAAGAGAAACTGCAAACAACATATAAACATTTTCATGCACATCCTACAGGCAAGCACATGCATCTTTCAAAATACGACAGCATAATAAGGTCGAGGAACAAGCTAAATGTAATATTTATTGATTACTTTAGAGAATTTAAATGAATGAGTCAATAAATAATTCTAATAATCATCATCAAACACATCAAGAAAATGGTTGCACCACAGTAACAACAACTAGTGACTTCATAGGCCTCATGCAGGAGGCGATATTCATTTTGTGATTCAAACAGTATGCGAGATTTGGGACTAACCTGGGTGGCATGGGTCCACAGAGCACAGAGCAACAGTTGATAAAGATGTTTTTATGACTGTATGGGTTGGTGACATCTTCTCCACTCTTCCCTGACCAGGAGCCTTTAATCTGGAACAGATGTGATAGAAAATATGTCACTATTTTCATCCAACATGCATTTAAATTGTTTTTTGCATTAACAGGTTATTATTGTGTTAACTTTGACAGACATAATTATTTTTTGTGAGCATTTCTTAAAATTCTATTCAAATGTGATATTCCTGCAATATTACGTAATTAACATAATATTTTATTTTTCAGATATTCCAAATTGTCTTACTAATTAATACACAAGACACCACAAAAATGTAACAACTGAACTGAAGGCACGACTCACATCTTCATTAGTGGTTAGATTGGAAGCAACCAAGTATGTATGGAAGCCCGAGAGGCCCAAGATGGACCAGACTGAGAAGAAACATATCACCAGCTCCACTGCAGTGGACGGTTAAGTCAAGGAGAGAAAGTAAAACATGCTCACTGACGCAAATCTTAAACACGATTGTGATTAAAGGATATCTGCCTGGACTTTCCTGCAGAGCAAACACCAGGCCTTTCCCACCTTGAGCCCCTGAAAGAGAGGAAATGACACCACTGACACAAGGATACTAAAGAGAAAAATGTGCAGTTCCCAAAACCAGCTTATATTTTCTTGATGCTGGAGGAGTGATATCAGTTAAATCTAGTTCTAATATGTTAACTTTAGTCTAACCCTTTAGTGAGCAGGGCTACTGGATGAGAAAACATTCTGTCTGGCGAGTTACCAAATGTGCTACAGACTGCCAGACACTCGACATGCTCACATAAAAACATTCTGTATATTTTAATTACCACACACGCAACCTGCTCAGATGTGGTAAACCCCGCCTGTCTGGTAACCCGAGCAGAGATAAAACAAACACTAACTGGCAGGTGCTGTTTGAGTCAGGTGTGTTGGCATTTATTACCAGGAAGATCCTGACTGTTTTTTCAACCGTGAAACACCGGTGAACTGGAAGGAAAGAAGCACGTACTCAGTGCTAGATGTGTGGTCACACAGCCGAAGATGAACGCCGTCAGGAAGGAGAGTGACACGATGAAGGTGTAGAAGAATCGGTAGTTGCGTTTTCCCACACAGTTCCCCACCCAAGGGCAGTGATGGTCAAATCGCTCTGAAAGAGAGAGGAGAATTTGGTATTTTGATTTAAATTTAATTTTAGGAATTAGAAAGAAAGAAAGAAAGATATTCCTTTATTAGTCCCACAGTGGGGAAATTCAGTTTTACACTTTTTTTTTCAAAAAAAAAAAATAAAAAAAAAAAAAAAAATATAAAAGGGGGGAGGGGGGGGGGGGGGGGGGGCCCCCGAGAGGGGCGGGGGGGGGGGGGGGCTCGGGGGGGGGGGGCGCGGGGGGAGGGAGAAAGAGGAAAACTGGCACCCCAAAAAAAAGTGGGTGTGGGTGGGGGGGGGGGGAATGGGACCCGGGACCACCACCCCAAACCCAAAGCACAGGGGGGCGCCCCCCCCCAGGAGTTTGGGAATTACGCTGACATGTCAGGTCAGTCCAGTGTGAACCACAGGAACAGATGATATTCACTGTGGCCCTCTGAGACCTCTATTTATTATTTATCAAGTGTAAATGTCAGAGTGTCGGCGTGTGTCCACAGCTCACCCACACAGTTGTCACACAGGCTGCAGTGGGAGGTGCGTGGAGGCCGGAACATCTTGCAGGTGAAGCAGTATTTGAGCTTCACCACCTGCTGGTTGATGAGGACTTCCTTGGTGCGCGGTGGAGGCCGATAGCTGGTGTTTCCAGTGTTGTCTGCACAGGAGAGGAAGACAATAACAAGACAACATAAATCAGACTCAATGATCAGTTGATCTTGGCCGTTTATATTAACACATTAGTACAGGCTTATGTTGGGTCTATTCTTTAAATCAGTGGTTCCCAAAATTCACAAGATAATTTCTGGAGATTGCAAGATGGTTGTAGAGAAAAAAAATAAAACTAGAACGGCACTCTGAGAGCAGAGACCCTTTTTGCCCCCCATCTCTCCGTTGAGCTTGTGCCATCATCCACGTGTATTTTTGTTTATGTTGAGATCAGCTGTATGTAACAGAGCATCGTAAAACACTTCATTCAAACACCAAGTGTACTTTGGTCAAACTCAACCCTAATTTCACAGAGTGTGATGTGAAATTATAAACCCTCTTGCTTTGAGCTCCAGGTGCTGCTAATCAGGCACCATAAGACAAGACCACAGGATTACAAATCTCATTCTGAAAAGTCAGCTTTTTCAAAACCAACGTGACTCAGTTCAAAATGTTGTTTTAAAACAAAACTCCTCATCTCTTCTCTGACATGATTTTGACATCAGATGATTTGCTGCCCATCAGTGATGCCAATCAGGCACCTGACTGGCAGCATCTGGAGCTCAAAACAAGAGTCAATACCAACAGGAGAATACAGGGTTTGGCACTGGCAGAGATTTTTGGCAAATTTCACTTGGGCGCTACCCACTGATTGGTAGCAAATTATCTGATGTCAAACTCATATCAGAGAAGACATGAGGAGTTTTGTTTTGAAAAAGCTGACTTGTCAGAATGAAACAGATCACTTTGAGATCCTGTGGTCTTGTCTTGTGGTACCTGATTGGCACCTGGTGTCCAAAACAAGAGTCAATACCAACAGGAGAAATCACTGCTGCATTGGCCGAGAATTTTGTCAAACTTGGGCGCCACCTACACAATCAGCTGTGCAAGTTGGACATCATTGTGAAAGTAAATAAACAGGCTTCCCAACAATGTAAAATACAGTGACAGTTTGCATTGTAACAACAGAGAAATAATCCACCAAACACAAATTTCCAAACTTTTTTTCCAGAATTTATCCAATACTTATGCCTGAGTCTCTGTTTCAAAAATAGCTGGAACAACAGCAGTACAGTTGGGTTATATGAACATCTTACATCACTGCCTAAACTTTGGTCATGAGTAGGAGTTAACAAGGTGCAGATGAGCCAACTTTAGACACGGAGGTCATTATTTATATTGAGGCATGCCATAGGTGAAGTAAAGATGCTACTGGCAAGACTTAAAACTGAGAGTGGGTATAACTTTGAACAGAAGCTACCATTGACACTAGCTTTTGTTCCACCACAGAAAAAAAGGACAGATTGAGGGATAGATAAGTCAACGGGGCACATTTCTGCCACAAAAATTGCTGCCAATGTGAAATTCATTAATCCGAGTCATGGCAAATGAGTTTCTTTAATTCTGCTTAGGACCTTTAATGTGTCAAAGGATTCATCATCATTAAAATGAACCGTTGGCTGCTCATTACAGAGTAAAATAGCCAACACTAGCAGAACAATGCCTTCGATCTCAACTGTGAATTGTGCTCTGAATGCTCTGAAGCAAAATAAACCCTGTGAGAGCTCTTATGACAGTGACAAAAATAGTATGTCCTTGAAGTTTGACATAATTGAATGCCACTTGAGTATAAAGAAATAAGCTGAACTTAAGCAGTTTGAGTTTAGGGACCATATTTCTTTTTAGATAATATAAAGGACAGATAAAGAGTTGTAGTGCCACAGGTGGTCTAAATTCAGTGCCATAAACTGGCAGCAACCACTCTGAGGGAAAACAACTAAAATGGTCCTTACCGATCTGCTTTTCAATGTCTGCAGCCTCATCTGGCGTCGCTCTGGGCAGGATGCCAGGGTCAGTGAGGCTGGTCTGGAGCAAGGTGATGACCACAAATACAAAGAGGCCTCCTCCGATAACAGGTATGAAGCTGGTCAGGTGTTTGACCAGGAAGGGACAGCTGTGAAATGAGGCAGCCACAGACAGACAGACAGACAGAGGATGAATTACTAAATAAAACATGCGGACCACACATCAAAGTCTGGGAAAGGACAGAGACAAAGCCATGTCTCATATAAATGAGCATACTTGTTTTATGCCCCCACCAGGGGTGCTAGCTTTAATTAACATTTGGTGCCTTTAATCACCATGTGAAATCCATGGAGACAGAACACACTTTTCACCACACTGTGATAGAAATTGTGCTATTTTCATGTTCGAGCACTATACCTTATCATAGTATATGTCTTATTAACAAGTGCAAGGATTAATTTAACTTTGTATGTACAACCTAAGCAGATATCCACACATTGTAAGGCCAAATGTAAATGTAATACCTTGCCAGACTACATTATGAAAGCTGATATTTTAAGCTGAATTGCTTTGAAAAACATGACTAAGAACATTTTTATGAATAAGTAGCACCTGCTTAAATGTTCAGCACAGATATAATACATCAGACTGTAGTCAGTTCAATAAAATGTTAATTTATAGTTTGTTTGCCTCATGTCACTTTACTATTGTGGGTGCTGAGATATACTGAACACACCTTTCACTACACTGTGATAGAAATAATGCTATTTTCATAATCAAGCACTATTCCTCATTATAATACATGTCTTATTAGCAGCTGCAATGATTAATTACATTTTATGTACAAAACAGATGGTATCCACACACTGTAAGGCCAAATCTAAATATAGAACCTGCCAGATTACATTATGAATGCTGACATTTTTAAGTTGATTTGAATTTTACCACATATATTGCTGTTGTGAAACGTGATAAAGGAGCTACTCTACGTTTTGGTGTTGATATAATACACCAGACAGAAAGTCAGTTCAATAAAATGTTAATTTATGGAGCTAGGTTGCCTCATATTGCTGTACAGTTGTGATAGAAATAAAGTAATTTTCATAATCAAGCACTAATCCTCATTATAATACATATCTTATTAACAACTGCAAGGATTAATTAAATATTTATATATACAACCAACACAGATATCCACACATTGTTAGGCCAAATGTAAATGTAAAACCCTGCCAGACTACATTATGAAAGCTGACATTTTTAAGTTGATTTGCCAATTATGAAATGAATTGCAATGTGAAACATAACTACAAACTTTTCTAATAATCAATAGCCCCTGCTCTCCAGTTCGGCACAGATATAATACATCAGACAGTAGTCACTTCAATAAAATGTTAATTTATAGTGCTAGTTTGTGTATATTGCTATACAGATGTTTTAATATTTCGCCCATTACATTCATAACGACAATGCCTGAACTCGCAGGTGATTTTTGAATCGTGTACCTAACATGAAAGACGAACTCACTCAAATATAAAGAATAATCCACTTGTGATGAGAATAAGGCCCAGGGTGAGGGGCAGGACCCCACTCTGCCGGGCCACTATGATCCGTCCATCGCAGTAGAAACGGTTCTTTCCAGGGAAAACTTGCCACTTTCTCCTTGGTCTTTTCGGCTCCTCTCTCTTGTCTCTGTCGTTACCATGATGAGGCGGAGGGGTCGGAGTTGGAGTCGGAAGAGCCTGAGGGTCGATTTGTTGATACTCGCAGTTTTTCATGGTTTATAATGAAGTTCGGGTGCTGTGTCCCAATTCGGGGAACCGGGGCATTTGGACAGCATCACCGACGCCCGTGTTTGAGGCAGCTGGATGGAGCAAGTGTCGTCATTCCCACGGAGAAAACAAGCTTATCCTATACGTTACTACGTGTATCCAGTTGTAAATAACCCAATGAGCCCGTGCTCGAAATTACATCCCTGGTACTTTCCATACCTCTTCACTTATTCCTCTTTAAATCACCAGAAAGTCTTCGCACAAACGCGGGCGTTGACCCACTGGTCATCGCTAGCTTGTTAGCTGTGCCATTCAGACTAGCCAAATCAGCCAGCTGCGGACTACTTCACATCAGTAAACCCAAAATACCGTTACCACCGCTAGCATGTTAGCTTGCGCGCCTTGCACATATTAGCAAACCTTTTTGCTAATCTCTTACATGCTTAAATTAAAAAAGAGCATTAAAACTTAGTAATTATTATGATTAATACTGCTCTGCTACAAATAGTCCAGACACATTCGTGACAAGCTACGCTGTCATACAACCAGTCGTCCGGTCAAACTAGCTGTTGTCAAACTACATACACACACAGAAAAGCTGTGTTTCCGGTTTCTTTTCTTTCAAAATAAATATCATTTTAAAGCATTCAACACTTGGTATAATGATGAGGATGTCACTAGTAGAAAAATGAAAGGCCATATAATGTATTCAAATACATCTCGCACTTTCATTGTTATATTTTTCTCTAGAAATATCAGATGTAAAAAAAATCACTAAATTGTACAATATCCGGTAAATCAGCTGTCATTGTGTGTGACTTGACGTAGGTTCATCAGGCGGGGGTAGGTGCTGAGTTAACAGGGGTGTTCTGACGAGTTCTGCACACCACATACTGCTCGCGGGAGCGCGCACCGCTATTAAGGCGACACAGCCTACTTTTACAAATAATCGTCTACTTTATCGGGATCATCAATGATGATATGATCTAAAGTCTATAGTGTATGATTGTTCAGTGTACTGGTTTTATCAGACTCAGATGTGGTATTTCCTTGATGCGACTGGTCGGAAATTTGTAGGCTGCTACTGAAAACCACATTTGATTCCTAAGTGTCAGGAGAAAAACTTAAGAGCTGGTTGGCAGATTTATACCTGCAGAGAAATGCGTCCCCTTTTAGCCAAGAACATCGTTGTGAAATTCTCACATTCATAGTAGTTTGCCAAGTGTTTCCCTGCCCATGCCTCATTCATATATGCAAAAATCGAGAAGTTTTGTTTAATCTGTTACTAGGCTGTCCAATGGTTTTGCCGTCCATCCATCTGCAACCTCTTAACCCGTTCAGACCTCCACGCCTACATGCAATCATCCACCCAAGCAAGCTCACCTGCAGGTCATCCCACACACACACACACACACACACACACACAAGACAACAACAAAAAAAATATCCACCACAGAACACCTTGCAGCACATACACCGAAATACAGAAATAAATGCTCATACGACCTTGGGGTCATAACACAAGTGACTACGCAGCTGAATAGAACAGGGTACCCAAATCAAAAGTACGCATTTACAGCCTATGCAGTTTAAATAGATAAGACAGATAAAATGTCTGTCATGGGTCCTAATTTAAAGTATCACACACTGTCAGGAGAGTAGTGGGACTCTTTTTTCGTTTTACACAATATGCAAAATAAATGTCACTTTCCTAAAATTATAATAACCTGTTCATCAGATGGCAATAGTTACATAACTAATGATGTTTTGAGAAGAAACGAGTTAATATTTTGCTACGATGGTTGTTTCTTACATTAGTTTATTCTTGGATGTAATAAATAGATCGGTAGGATGAGGGATAAACAGTGGCCCAACCTGCCTTGTGAATCATTGTCAATGGTGGCTTTTGCTTTATCCATGCGCGCTCCCGCGAGGGGTATGCTCTTCACAGTAGGCAGTCAGAACTTGGCACCGGAAATTATGTCAAAATAAAAGTATAAACGTTGACTTTGGTTTTGGAATGTGGCGGGTGATATTCTCGGCTAATTGATATGCGATTTAAATACATTTACGGTATGTTATTGGTTACAATCGAAAATTTAAATATGTAAAATTCACACGGTAAAATCACAGTGGCAATTTACCTTGCGTTTTATTTTTGAAGTCATAACCGGAAGTCCACCCTCTTGCCGTAGCTACCTGGTGTTTTTCCTCCACCTTGACGCTCAGGTACGGATTTGGTCGAAAACTTTACTGAAACTGACATTTTTGAGCGGAGTCGGTATATGGGGCGTCCAAAAATGGATTACAAACGAAAATGTTTAATGTAAAGTGGCGAAGAACACTTTAATACTGAAGTCAGTTGGCGGACGCACCGTGTTTACTGTGGGTAAGCTAATGTTTAGTTAGTGGGTCCTTTAATGGAGGAAAGAGCCGCGATGACAGGTCGCCATGAAAGTGAAAATATTTTTTAAACACGAAAAGGATTCATGTGTCAAACGGCAACTTGTAACTAAAAGTAGATCCTTTTTTAAAAAAGCAGCAAAACATACTTTTCATTTCACTTGTTTATTCATTAGCTATGGCTAATAACTACACAGTATCACTACTGTAAACATTCGTTCCAACACGACGTGCCGTCATGTCACGGAACGCCAAATACAATTTGAAAATATGGCAATTTGAAACTCATTATGTTTGTTAATGAATATGTATACGGTAAAAACACAACCGAAGATAACTTTAGATTCAATAAGACTTTTTCTGGAATTCGGCATGCAGTCTACAAGCAGGTGCACTTACTCTTATACAGAAAAAATGCTTTATTTGTGTAAGTTTGCGTCAATAATGGCTGCCATCAAGCAAGCAAGGGTAGCGTTAAATTTCCAGATTTTTAAATTGAATTTGGTTAACTGGTGTGTTGATTCAGCGAGTTGCTTGTGGATGAATGGAATTATTCTTAACCTTGTCATATAATATTTTTGTCTTCATTTAACAGTTTCAATGAAACGTTTTAGTTCAATGTTAGAAATCCCCATGACATGATGCAGTGAATGAGTAGTTTCTCATTTGTTTTGAAGAGAGATGCCCTCAAGGGCTTCAAGTGATTTTACCAGCTTTGATATCTTTTTTTAGTGATGCTATAGATATGCAGATTTCCACACTGTCTTACCATTTAGTTATACCTCAGTTGACCTTATTTTCTCTCATGCTTGTCCAGATCTTGGAGGCAGTAAGTCATGTCCGTTAGCAGCACTGGCAGTCTGAGACACAGCTCAGGGCCGGGCAGCTACAGGCATGGACCTAGCCAGAGCAGCAGCCAGAGGTCGTCCTATGAGGAGCGCTGTGTGGACCCAGTGGAAGATAGGCTCCCGACCCCAGAGCCAAAGACAGTCCACAAAGCTCACCTGAAAGACGCTAATGGAAAGGAGTCTGAGACCATTGGCTTCATTCCTGGCTCAGCTGACCCTCCGTCTGGTACACAAACCTGCAATCCCTGCACGCCTCCAAGCAGCTGTAGGACCTTTGTGTGCAGCGTGCTCACCTGTGGCCTGTATAGGGTCTGCCAGCGTTCCAACCTCGCTCCATGCCTGGCGCCAAATGAGAGCTCCCCAGATGAACCAGAGAAGGTGAGCCTCCGATCTGTGAACCCAGGAGACAGCAAAGAAGAGGACGGCACAGACTGGCTAGGGGATCTCCGCTTCGGTGGAGTCAAAGTTGACTGTCCAAGAGAGTATTTAGACGTTGAAATCAAATCTCCATCATGTGTGCCTCCGCCTGATGGTCAGATGCTGCCCAGCCACCAGTCCCTGCATGAGTCTATGAGGTTTGATGACTGGGAGGATGGCGAGGAGGACGTGGACTCTCTTATTACCAAGAAGCTGCTGGAGCTCTATTCTGAATATCAGATCGAAGAGTTGGCCAGGTGCACCTCAGACTCTGTGTTTCTGAAGAAGAGCAAGGCAATCAACCAGCTCATCAACTCGCTGGCAGAGGAGCACAAAATGGACGAGCAGGAGGCCGAATGTCGGCTGGTACGCGGCATCATCCGCATAAGCACTCGGAAGAGCACGAAGAGGAGGCCGCACACGTCCAGGATGGAGAGGACGCTGTCAGACAGCGGGAACGAGACAATGAGGGAGAGCGGTTCCTTTTCATTCAGCAACAACAGTAAGTTTCAGTTTTTCACATCTTCAACTCCAAAAATATCTGAAATGCCACAGAATCGATTTTCTGCAAGTAACTTAACTCTCTTTTACACTGTTTCCTCAAGATGATTACAAATCAAATCCAAACATCCAAATATCAGAACTGACCTCCTCTGACAAGTGTGCCAGACAGATGTGGAGGACCGATGGAGGTAAGAAATCTGTCTGTATTATGTTATTACATACACCATATACTGTTACATTCATATTTCATACTCCTGTTTTTAATGTAAATGGGATGTGGCTTGAATATTCACTAATTTTATTCATTGTACTTTGGTAAGTGGCATTGAATAACGTGCATGTTTTGTTTTCTATTCGGCTGTTATAACAGGGGAAGTCCATCATGCTTTCATGTGCCATTAGTGGCTCTTGTTTTCATCAATAGGTTTGACTTCCTGATAAATTCTAGTCCAACTTTAAGCATCCACTTTTATTTCTGACGAGGCAAAGAGTATGAATTTTAAAGTGATAAAAATATTTTTTGCCAGATGTAGCAGTAAAATCGATTTATTAGATGCTGGATATTCTTTTAATCTAGATTTGGATTTTTTATATTTAATGTATTGATTTTGTTAAGGTTTCTACAAACTCTGTGACCGAGAATGAAGGTCTAGTTCAGTCTCAACAGTTTTCTGTCATACAGAAAGAGTCATACCCATAAAAAAATCAAGTAACACTGCCCAAACCTGTCTGAGGTTTTAGACACAGAGAACACAAATCTCTGTCGCTATATAGAAGTTTAGTCAGCCAGGTTTGTCAGCTGTGTGTCTGCCTGGTGTAATTTTAGCGATTGTCCAACAAACTGTGTGTGTTTGTATTACGTTAGCAGCTGCTAGCTCTGTTGGTGGTGTCATGCCGCCCTTGCCCCACATATGCGCTGTCAACGTGTCGTAACTTAAGCAAGTGTCCGACAGTCTGTGTGTGTCAGGCAACGGTGAGTGTCAGTGACGTCATAGCTGTGAACGTAGCTGTAATAGTGTGTTTACCATTTATTCATCAGTGAGAGCTATAGACCGGAGCAACGCCAGCGCAGACTCTCTTGACGTGGACGCTTAAGGTGGACCAGCTTTCCTCCTTTAAGTGACGAGCTTCTCCTCTGAGTTTTAGTCAGCTTTTTAATGAATTATCAATAGTTCTTTTATCTGTTTAACCGATAATGTTAATCGGTTAAAATTCTTAATGTCGGTTAATTGATTTAAACAGTTAATTATTAACGTTCCCACCACAAGATGTTTCTGAAAACATTTGAGGTCAGAAATAGTCATTATAGTAACAGAACATCGATTCGTATTTGATCAGCGCTGCCCAGTTTGACCGTTTGATTGGAGTTTGTGAATGATTGACAGCTGCCTCTGTTGAATGAACAGCCAATAGAAACACTCTCTGGAACGACCTGTGATTGGTCAAATTATTTAAAGCTTAAAAACAGAGCCATGAGGAGGTGCAGAAATCTAGTTTTCTCTCAGAGCACTTGAATTACAATTTGCTGAAAGGTTGTTATGGAGTTTTTGCCCAGTGATGCCAAAAATATTCTGCCTGCTGCCGGTTTAAAGCTGACGCCATGTTGTTTCTATCTTTTTTTTATAGGTCATGCTTCTCACACAGAGATAAATTCTTCAGGTGTCCCACTAATTCGCACCTCTGTGAGAACGTGATTCCTGCTCCACATGCTGGCGATCTCAGTTTGAGTTGTTTGCCATGCCATGTCCACAAGGTCACAATACGAGATGTTGTAATGCAACACTTCTTGCACAGGAGTCTCTGGCTGAGGCAAGCTGTTTGTAGAAACCATGGCTTTGCTGTGGTAAAATAAAATGTGAATATTCACATTGTCTGAAGGGATTCAGTGAACTCAGGGCCCAGTGTGTAGATATTTCTGCTTGATAAATATGACGTGCATCATGTTTGAAGGATTGTTTGATTGGGAGTTTGCCCTGCAGGCAGATATCACCAGCAACTCTTATTGTATCACGATTAACCGTCCCCTCGTCCTTGAAGGATTATGTTTATGAAACCTGACTGATTTTGGCCGGTCAGAATAGTCTGCTGTTGTTATACAAAGGACATTTGGATTTATTCTGTAAGCTCTATTTCTTTTTCTTTTTTTGGCACATTTCATCATCTTGTCATCATCATATTCAGTGCTTTCAGTTCAGTGGTTATGCATCATATACTTACAGTCCGTGATTCCAGATGATCAGAAATAATGTTCTAATAGTTTAGCCATATTTCATATTAATATAAGAGGCAATGGTGTGACAGGATGAAGTAACATTATTTGGAAGAAAAAGGCAGTTATGTATTATAATCCAAATCCTGTAATTCTAATATTGGGTGGAGTTTTGTTAAGAATGGAAAAGGATCAGTTTGACATTTTTGGGAAATTTGCATTCTTAGCTTAGCATAAAGACTAGAAATATGAGGGAACAGCTAGTCTGGTTTTGTACGAAGGAAACAAAATCTGCCTAGCAGCACATCTAACGCTAACTAAGTATTCACACATTTTGTTTAATCTAACCAAGTAGGGCTGTATGATTGTGAAAAAAAATCTCGTATTGCATTTATTTGACTGATCCAATTGCGAGGATCTGTACCAAACAAAGATGTTTTCTTAAGCAGAGTCTGAAATTAGCACCTGCTACCTGCCAAATACAGATAAATTGTTAGCAGCGGGTAAGATCGTCAGACCACCTGCCAATGTGGCAGACAGGGAAAATGGACAACAGATAGGCGCAGATGTGCTGATGGGAGTACTTTGTCACAGAGCGAGACTAGCTGGGTTTTTTCAATATTTTTATTGAATATTAACATAACTAGAGGTGAGCCAATTAGGGTTTTTTATGGCTGATGCCGATTTTTTTTTCCCGATATCTTAGTTTTCTTTTTGTCCTCCATCTGATAAAATATAACAGCTTAATAATAACAAAGGATACACAAAATTTCTTGAGGAAACATTTATTGAACATCGCTGATGGTCTGTTTCCAACCGACTTTTTGTGTCTGCACGGTTTCTCCCAGTTAGGATGCCGTTCTTCTCACGCTAACCTGCAAAGGTTAGCCCACTGAGCTTCATCTACTGAGGTCTGCTGGTAGAATGATAATTTGACTGACACAAGAGGTGGAGTCGCATGTGATTTACAGCAACAACACTGGGCTGCCCTTCGATGCGCCTGCTTGCTAATCGGTTTGTAATATGCTCAGGCATCGGCTGATGGCGATTATGGAAAAATGTCAAAAAGTCGGCCCGATTAATCGGTCGTCTACCTCTAAACACAACACAAATAAATCTGCAATCTTTGATTCAGCTAGTAATAATTAATACTTAAATAAATCTAAAAATAATATATAATCTTAATGCTAAGCAAAGCTCATGAAAGTAGTGTTCTCTTAGCAAGGAAAATATGTTGATTTCCCTCTGAGGAGAGTTGAAAGCTACCGCAAAAGTTTTGTCAAAATGTTGTTGTTGTTCTATTGTGACATATATAATGTTTGTATAATGTGGAGTTTGATTGTTTTTTTTTCTTCAAAGCACATTAATATTAGTGTAATAACATGAAGCAAATAGCTGTTTGACCTGTCTGGAACTGAAGTCTCACATTGCAAGATGTTATGTGTGAACCGCAGCTTGCCTTTTTATTAAATTATTAGTGATATTATCTGCAAGCTGACTCGTGAAGTGAATGTCTGTTTTCTAACCCGAGCCATGTTGGCTGTGTTTGCTCCTCGGTGCAGATGGGAATTTGGCCAGCTGACTCAGTGGAATTTATTCAGCTCCTTCTTATCAGCATTATGGCCTCTATTGTTGTGCCTCTAGTTAACACACATGGGCAGCTAATCCACATGTTCTAATGGTTTCACTGTCCACATTTCCACTCTCGTCTCCCTGGAGCTATCCTCCTGTGCCGCGTTTCAGTTTTCAGTATAAAGAATAATGCTGTGACAGATGATTTAACATTTGGCTGGAATTTGGCTGCAGCATCAGGGTGGTTATAACGAGATGGTGAGAAACTGGTCGCTCTGGTTTCGACCAAGAAGTAGAAAATGCAACCATACTGGCTAAGTGATTTAATGCGTCTGTGTTATATAAACTGTAATTATATTTAGGTACTTGTTATGTTACTAACCTGGTTGAAAGCTTAGCATTTCATTTTCATTCGCATAGAAGGTTTCCTAAATATAAAAGTACAATACTTTGGCCTCTCACAAAGGTGTGGCACTTCAGCAGTAACCCATCTTTAATTGAGTGTCATTGTAAAAACAATAAAGTAAATGAAGTGAAATAAAGGAGAACTTGTTTGCTTGTCATTTACCACATGTGGCCACATGATGGAGTCAAAGTACTCATCTTTTCTTTAAGGTCAGTCCATGGTACTTTTAAACTCTCCCTTATAGAAAAATAGGATCATTTCTTCACAAGTGTTGAGTTATGCGCCTTCCCGGAAGTCATCTCAAAACCATCATCAAGCTGAAGAAGGTATGAAAATGTTTATTTCATGTACTTTTCAACCATCACTGTATAAAAAGTCCATATCTCAACACTTAATCTCATTGCACAAACAACATATGTGTTAATAAATGTGATATGTTTGTGTTGCCAATAAGTGGCTTGCAGAAGAGCTCTGTGACCAGACCATGGCTGACGGTCTGAATGGTGGTGGCCGCTATGAGGATGTGGCCGAAGCAAGCGGCACCGTTGGGGTGTAGGAGGTGGATGACTTCTTGGAGAGTCCTCTGAGCTTCCTGTTGGAGGCCTTCAACGACCAACGAGGCGCTCAGTCCCTGAACCGCTGAAGCAGATAAAGAGATAAGCCCATATTACGTTGTTATTTATCGTGGCTATTGAAACAATTAATAAAAAATGTGTTTTACCTGGGTTAAACAACAAAGCACCCTTTAGGTAAGCATACTCCTTTGGACTGAGATCCAGATCCCACAGCTGATGCAAGCAAGATCTCATCATGTGGACTCCAGCAAGAGTTGGTCGCTCAGCCTCCTTTCCAGTGAGTCCTGGTTCAAGCAGAATCTGTCTGAGGATGCTTGAATTTGGCACCAGTCACCTCAAAGACTATCTTTTATTGGGCAAGTCCCAGAATAAATAAAGGAACCCAACAGTGTCTAAACAGTGATGATTGATCTCCTGATGGAAGTTGACTGCATGACGGTAAACTTTTCACAAAGCTGATGACCAGAACGCTAGAGGCCACTTGGCAGGAGGACTCTGGCTCCTTAAGGCAAACTATCCTCCTCTGCTCACAGTGGCAATTCGTGGCATTATGCTTCAGTTTGTTGTTGAGGTAGCCACTCCCACTCCCGCTCAAGATATTATAAAGAATAGTGTGAGGATCCCAGTAATCAGAATAAGTGCTTATCTCTTCCATAGGAAACATTATGAAGGAAAAAGTAGCCACAAAATGCCAGTAAGCTCCAGAAACAGTGTTACTCCAGTGAACTCAACAAGCTCAGGCCCTACTGTATTTACCCAGGATGTCACTGCTCGCAGCCTTGACCCTCCTTCTTGACACCCTGCCACATTCGAGGGGGAAAAAAAAGAAAAGTGACCCTGGACTTCCCATGCAGACGGATCTCGGTTCTCTCCACATGGCGTTGATAGGCATAGATAAACTCTGTAGCTGCACAGGGAAGGGAAATACCGACGCTGGTGGGGTGAATGACATTTATCATGTTTACCTCAGTCATTAACTCAGCCTGTATCAGTCTATCAAAGACTGACGGGGTCAACGCTCAGGATGCCACCTTACCTGCCCCAGTTACACCTTAGAACTGCCGAGAGGATTTGATTTATAGGTCTTGAGGATCACAACTGTGCTGCCGGTGAACGAAGCCGAGATGCACATGTGATATTATAATTATAATTTTGCGGTTTTTTTCTCTGGAATATTCTTCCGCGCTTCCGTCCCTTCCCCGAACCAATGCTCTGACTTTATTGAATATTTTGGCTGTCATTTAAAATCTATTCTTTCTATTGGTCTAATTTTTAGTAGGCGGGGCTTGTTTCCAGGAAGTGAGTCGTGTGACGACGGGCCTCACACATTGCAGCTAACTCAACTTTTTGCTGGTCATCCGCACAGATAGCATTTTTTTCGACCGTTTTTTAAACCACAGGTATGGGCGACGATGAAGAAAAGTACGACGGCATGTTGCTTGTTATGGCGCAGCAACACGAAGGAGGTATACAAGAGGTAATTTAATGTGTCATGTTAAAGCTACCGTGCTAATGATGAAGCTAGTATAGTTAGCATGTAAGCTAGTAGGTACACCTCGCTTGTAAGCATTCGCGTTCAGATAAAGGAACGGTTCTCAACTGTTTTACGGGTTTTAGATAATGTTGTTATCATTATCAATAGTCTCTACTACTGGACACACCATAACGTTACGTCTGTAATCAATGGGATGTTCTACTGAATTCAGCATACACTAACAAAGCAGTGTGAAATTTCCGAGAAAAATGTAATTTAAGTTCTCGTTAAACTCATTTTCTGAAGGCTTGTTGCCCTTGAAGATGCTATGAATATTCGTAATACCATTCAATATTTTTATGTCGCACTGAGATGCTGGTCCCTGTGTGGGTGGTGTCAAATGGCTGACATTTCTAGAAGAATCAGACTCTTCCCTCTACACACATTTCTAATAATAAAGACCATTTGACAAGGATCAGACAGTTTATTAGCTAAGTGGAAGGATGAAGGTCATTTAGTGCAGTAGGTTGCTATATAGTATTTAATGCAAGGACAGGCAGATTAAACAATAAATAGTAGATGGTTATGCATTATGGGAAGAAGAAATTGATTGATTGATATGCAGCCTAGCCATGAAGCTGAAAAATATGGATGTACTATCATGTAGTCCAGTCGTGCCAACAATACTCAAGTACAAATTAATAGTGATGAGATGGAATTTATAACAGCCCATTTTTCTTTCAACAGTTAGTAAACACATTTTTCAGCTTCCTCCGCCGCAAAACTGATTTCTTCACTGGTGGTGATCCAGGTGCTGCAGAGAAGGTGAGCAACGTTATTGTATCTGCAGCTAATGTGACATTTCAGACTGTGCTATATCATGACAGAGGCACACCTTCACTTATACTCTATAAATCATTTATGGCCATATCTTTCTTTCAGCTAGTCAAAGATGCTGTCGCCCACCACAGTCAGCTCGCGCTGAAGTCCCACAAAGAGAAGCAGATGAAACAGGAGAAGGAAAAGAAGGCGAAAGCCGAAAGAGCTGCCAAGCTAGCAGAGGAAGAGAAGAAAAAGAAAAACGATGACGGTCCGAGAATTCAGGAGCTGACTGATGAAGAAGCAGAGAAACTTCAGTCTGAACTAGACAAGGTGAAATCTGGGACCCTTAATGCTTTGTCACATGTGAATCACTACTGTTGTTCTGTTGTAACGATTATTTATTTATGCATATATATGTGTTTTAGAAAAAGAAAGAAGAAGAGAAAAAGAAGAATGCAACAGTAAATGCAGAAAAGACATCTGATGAAGTAGAAAAAGAAAAGGGGGTGAGTGAAAGTGAATGTATTTAAAGAGTTCGGTGTTGCCGAGCAGTAAAATTAATTTCTACTGACGTACTCATCTTGGTTTTTATTTCCCCAGTCTGACTCAGAGGGAGAGGAGGATGAGAAGGACAAAGATAAACTGAAGCCCAACGCAGGAAATGGAGCTGACCTGCCAAACTACAAGTGGACACAATCCCTGTCTGAAGTTGATGTGAGTACTTTATACAATCTTTTGACTCGTTTCTGTGGAATGTTTCAGCATCACAGACTTGTGTTTCAGAGAAGGTGTGTGTTTTTTTTTTTATCATTTTGCTGTTCATTTAGTCAGATTTGTACTGAAAACCAATGACAGAGACAGTTTTGCACTAATAGCAGACCAAGGTGTACTGTCCTGGACCTCTGTTGTGATAAGTGAGTGCTTGTCTCTGTGCCGCTTGCCTGACTCATTTGAAATCATGTCAACTTGTGGGGACACTGTTGACATGCATCTAGGTATGTCACGGTACCAGAAATTTAGTAGTCAATACCAGTACCAGTGAAATTCTGTGATTCTCAATACCAGTACCAATGAGAAGCTGTTAGACTTGAGCCTTGACGGTACTTGTGTTACTGTAGAAAAATGACTATGTCACGTTTTCAGAATTTTGGCATCATCTTGACACTGAAGTATCAGTTCTCGTGACACCCTTACATGTTTCTACCCTCGTATCACTCTGCAGATCCGCTCCGCCTCCTGGCTACTGCTTTGATAGCTGTGAATAAAACAGAATCTAACAAGCGCTACACATTTTAACATCCTCCCACAGCTGGTCGTGCCTTTCGATGTGAAGTTCCGCATTAAGGGCCGAGATGTGGTGGTGGACATCCAGCGGCGCACCATCAAGGTTGGCCTGAAGGGACACCCACCTGTTATTGATGGCCAGCTGTACAACGAGGTGAAGGTAGAAGAAAGCTCCTGGCTCATCGACGACGGCAAGGTTGTTACAGTCCACTTGGAAAAGGTAAGAATGGAGTTCGTATGGGTCACCTAGATTAGGGTTGAACTGAATCTTCTATTAAAGTTTCTGAATGTCTGTAATCATATTTTATGACGTCATTACCCCAAAAAAAAGCCTCAGTTTGAATAAAGTGATTCATCTGACTAGATAATATTTTTTTAAATCAATTAAATCAACTTTCTTTAATGAATATAACTCCTCAGTGTGAGCCTCCCTTTGTGTGCAGGAAACCGCAGTTTTTTGTTTTTTTTTGAAAGGCTAAACGCCAACTAATATGGATTGAAGCAGAATATTTTGTTAGTTAAAAACAGGTTGTTAATTTTGGAAATTATTTCATTTGTCTTTTTTTTTAATAATAAATTTAGACTTTCAGACTCTGGAGTTATTGTAAATGTTTGGATCACGCGTGTTGGAAACAATCATATGCAGGCCGTTAGACTTTAATTTCACAAATGGCATCATTTCACTACCAAGGCTGTTTGTAACCGGTACTGACGTTATTTTCACTTCAGCTGACTCTCCTCTGCTCACTCTGGTGAGAGGCGAAGCCCAGCACTCAGAGAAGAGGATATTATTGGCAGTACGTTGCTGCAGAATGAATGAAGGGGAAACACTGATTAGTGTAGTCTAAGCTTTATCTACAACTGGTAGGTTCAAACAGAATCAGCGTTCCCGTGCATCCTGGAAACCCTGGAAAACAATTTTTTAGTCATGGAAAATGACAGAAAAGGTCAAATGTCCAGGGGAAATGATTTCAACATTCTCCTATTTTCCTTTAGCTGAGAGTGAACTACTAGACTATCAATCAGAGATCCCCAAAACAGATAGCGTTGCCATCTAACAGGGCTAAGTTATGTTCAGGATCATATTAACCTTCAAATGATAGTTTACACAAGTCCCCACAAGTCACGTTACATGGTTCCAAATGCAGGTTGGATGACATGACAACTTGTGTGGCCGAAACTTTAGTCACTGCTGGCTGGTAACTGGTAGTTTTTATTATTATATTATTCCATGATCAAACTGTGATAATTTCTAAGCATGTCAGATGATTTCATAGACAGACTGCATCTTAAAAATCAGACTTTCACAGAGAGGAACATGTACAGTGTATGGGATACCCCTGTCTGTCATACCAGCTACATTACTGAAAATGCTGAGAAAAGGTCCGGGAGGAGGATCTCTAGGAAAGGATGAGAACCCTGAGAATGAATAGATGTACAAGTAAAGATAAAAACCCGCTCTGATTATGAATAAAAAGACCTGCTGAGTTGTTGAGCCTTATCTCATTCTTTAATTTCAGATTAATAAAATGGAGTGGTGGAGCAAGATTGTTACCACAGATCCAGAGATCAACACCAAGAAAGTCAGTCCAGAGAACTCAAAGGTAATGTATTATATCTCTTATGTATCTGCAATAACATTGTCATGATAACAGAAATTTAGTAGTCGATACCAGTTTCAGTGAAATTCCATGATTCTCGATACCCAATTCAATATGGCAGTAAAAACAAAACAATAAATACTTTGAGTTAGCGTTGAACAGGTCATATTTCTCTCTCTAATAGCTATTTTATATGGATGTTAAAACATGTCCTTCAAACAACTTCAATTCATTCAACTTGTCTTGTAATTTACCTTCACCCAATGGTTATTTTGCTGAGCAGTTACATGCATAACTGTCGGTAAGCGGTCTATAATGAATATTACCCGTCGGAGCAAGTCTCCCTTTGTGTGCAGCAAACAGTTATTTGACTGCAGTGAAAATGTGGTTTTTGAAAGGCTCAACACCAACAGATATGGATTGAAGCAGGATATGTTGTTAGTTTGTACCGAAGTATCGGTTCTTGTGACATCCCTAATCCTAACTAGGGCCGTGTATCTTAAAGATTTTAATGATACCACTACTCTTACTAATACTGCTTATCTATCCGGTACTTTAACGGTATTCTGGTTCTTTTTGGTTGTTTTTTAAGGAAAAATTAAACAAATTAATCACAGAATTAACGTTGCTTTATTTTGTCATATATACTATAAATTAACATTCAGGTAGTAACTGCAGCAGTGTTGTTTCGAATAAATTACTTATAATGTGATAATTAAAATGTTAAATAAATGAAATAAGCAAATCTAGTATAAGAAAAAAATCACTATTATAAACTACTGTATAAGGTGATGATGGTGGATGGGGCTGCGAGGGATGAGCTACGATGAACGGTTCTTTCTCCACCTGCATTTGATGCACAGATTGCTTGTGTTTCCTCCCTAACAAGCAAAACACTTGACGAATTTTTTCATCTTATCACAAATTAGAAACAGCATTTGTCAGATCAAAGGTGAAAGATGTTTATGTAGCCTAAATAAAAAGGAAATGAATTTTCTTAATTTCTCCATTACCAATAGCAGAATCATTAACGTCGGAGCTTATTGATACTGCAGGCTTTACCCCGGGGCTCATTTAGTACCAGGTTTTGCGACCCAGCTCTAGTTCTAACTGTGTGTTTTTCCTGCTGAGCAGCTGTCAGACCTGGACGGAGAGACGCGTGGTATGGTGGAGAAGATGATGTACGACCAAAGGCAGAAATCGATGGGCCTGCCTACATCTGAAGAGCAGAAGAAACAAGACATTCTTAAAAAGTACGTTTCCAGTGTTGCATCTCTTGGATAATTACACCTGTTCAGTTCATCTACGTTCCTGTTATGAAAATCTTTTTATTCTGTCAACTGACATCTTTGGTGTTTTTACTGGCTAACTCTCCAAAGCAGACTCTGTGTTCAGGGTCAGTTTAACAGCAACTTTATGACGTATAAAGATTTTATAAGAGAGAAAGCTGCATTTCTAGGTTTGCCCATTTTGTGCTCAAGGCCAGGCTCACATGCTGTAATTGCAGGTAGTAAAAGATAGTGTGGCGTTTGTACAACCTTTACAGTGAGACAGACATGACCTGGGGCAAGGAGACGTATTGATCTGACCTGAAATGATATGTAAGCTTTCACTCTACACCATCTGTGGTACTGTCTCACAACAACCTGCCTAATTATCTTTTTGAAGGTGCTAAATTTGATATCCAGAGCATTAATATAGCTTGAAACAACTATAAAGATAAAGATATAAAGGAGTAATGTGAGCAGAGAAAGAAGCCAGTCTCCCTGTGTGTGTGCTGTAATCCAAACTCCTCAGTGTTTTGTTGACGTCGCTACTCTGCTTTCAGTGCATGTTCGTGAATGTGAGTGTGCCCCACTGGCTAGCTCTCAAGGTGGGGCAGGTGGGGTCCACCCTGGTCAGGTCTCCAGTCCATCACAGGGCACACAGAGACACACGACCATTCACGCTCACATTCATCAATTAACCTGCATGTCTTTGGACTGTGGGAGGAAGCCGGAGAAAACCCACACTAACATGGGGAGAACATACAAACTCCACACAGAAGACAGATTCGAACCTGCAACCCTCTTGCTATGAGGTGACAGTGCTAACTGCACTGTTTTAATTTACATTTGAATGAAAAAGCAGTTTCCTCGAACCGCTACAACTCCTTGATACGTAATAATGCAGAGTTGTGTTACAGTGTTTTAACTTCATGAACATACAATTTGTCATGATCACAGACTATATATGAGAAATGGACATAGTCACTGTGACGTCACCCATTGGTTTGTAGACTATGGTTGTGAAGCCTCCCCATCTCAGTTTTTTGCAACCAGATACGAGAAGGTGGAGCTAAACACAACCAAATGCTGAAAAAGACATTTATAGGTGACTAAAATGTTGTAAATGATGTAAAATTAACTTTCATGAATTGAAAACACACTCAGACAGATAAAAACACAGGCTTTATGGTCTATTTGACTCAAAATGGGACCATAATTCACTAAATGAACATCATGTTGTAGAGAAGACGACTTGAAATTAGCAATTGAGGTAATAAATCAAGTGAGAAGTAGGCTCATTTTCTCATAGACTTCTATATAATCAGACTTCTTTTTGCAACCAGAGGAGTCGCCCCCTGCTGGTTATTAGAAAGAAAGCAAGTTTAAGAGGAGATGTCTCTGTTGTTATGTTGACCGCCACTTCCTGTTTAAGCTTGTTAAAGCTGTCTCTAAAGATCTTGTATAGTTTTCTAAGAGTTAAATAACACTATAGAGGTGACTGTAGTCATGGTAGCTGATCTCACAGTTATTTTATTGACACAAAGTTCACATTGTGTGTCATCTCAGATGGATTGCGTCTCTTTTCCCAAGTCACTCCTTGGCCAGATGGAGGTGCTAAAGATGTTTTCTGTCTGTGCCCTGCAGGGAATGTTGACGATCCAGCTATGCACTACATCTCAGACAGTTGTGAGGTATTATGCAAAAAGAAATGTGTGTTTTAAATAAAAGACTTATTGGGCATCTTCTGTGTCTGCAGGTTCATGGCTCAGCACCCAGAGATGGATTTCTCTAAAGCCAAATTCAGCTGAGACGACCTGTAGGATCCACATCATGATTCATCATATCAGAGCCAACGTCAGGCGTCAACCAACCAAGTCCCCCTTCATCTGTCCTCTCCGTACTGGACATGGTTTTGTTGACTTAACATGTCTTAACAAGGTTGATTGGCTGAAATGCCCACGTTCTCCCTTAGCATGTCGTCTCAATATTTAAAGATGTCTGGATTTTTTTTTTTTAAATAAATGAATTTAAAATCTAAGTGATGTATGAGTGGTTATGTTCAACACCTTTTCAATCCAACTCGTCACATACTGACGCTTTGTCAGACCCCTCGGCATCACTTTTTTTGGTCACTGAAAACGTGCTTAATGTTGGGAAGAAAACAAAAATGCTTGCTTATGTTCAGGCAGAAAAGCCACTACAGTAAGGTTCAGGAAAAACAACATGGTTGGGCTTAAAATTACTAGGTTTCTAAAGTGAAAGTGACACAGCGTTGTGAACATGGGACTTGAATGAACAACTGACTGTAACGTGACAAACAGGGCAGGAACAGCAGTCTCCTGAGGCCTGAACTACGAAGCGAGTTCAACATACCCAGGTTATCTTTACCTGGGTTAACTAACCCTAACAAATGAGATCCCTCTAAGCGGCTCTGCGACGGTGGTTATCAACTCTAAATCAACCTAGAGTTTCTCAATCTGGCTACGACCACATTCACATGTACGAGGCGGTGTTTGCAGCATCTGACCAATCAAACATCGACAGGTCTGCTCTCAGTAGAGAAACCAATGTGTGAATGCGTAAATTAATAGTCTTATTAATTTAACAAAATACTCAAAAGTCAAATATAATCATCTAGATAGGGAAATGATATAAAAAACATATATAATGGATGGATAGATTACATGTCATTAATCTCTGGAATTGATGAAGTATGAGTATTTCAACCTTTCAGCTGCGTCCCTGCCTCTGGCAGTGTGAAACGGACTTGAGAGCAAGTAAAATATAAATATACAAGCATAATTCATACAGCCAGCTGTCCTTCCTGCATTTGCCAGTTTAAATGTTGTCGCTCGCAGCCTGGTTTTATGACTTAAACTTCTTTGTCTTTGTGTTTTATATTATCATACGATCCTCCACCGAGCTGCGATTGGTCAGTAGGCGGTGCTTTGACACGAGTTGATCTCTTATCTTGAACATAACCTGGTGTTCAGCATAAGTCACCATGCCGATCTACCCCCGGGAAGAAGTGACCCACTGTCATAGGACGACAAACCCTGAAGGGTTAACCCTGAAGTTACCTGCTAACCCTAAATCTTACTTCGTAGTACAGGCCTGTAGATGAAAGCCTTGTTTGATTGTAGCACTCCTGGTGCACCTTCCCTGAGCGTTTAACATTGACGTGGATGGGTTTACATTGTAGTTAATGGAATCCCTGAAGTGAATATATTGTAAATAAAGCTGCATTTTCTACTGTAACATCGGCTCCGTTATATGCCCTATGTGGCCCAAAAATCAAAGCTCAAACATGGCGTGCAGCGCTGTAACCAGCAAGTCTTTGCAAAGACACTATTGTCCCGATGAGACAGATGTGTCTCATACCGACGCTAAAGGGGGCCTTAAGTGTGAGTATCTAACGCCGACAGCCGTGACAGAGCGTCGGTATTTGACTTCCTGGGAATGAGTACAGGCTGTTTTAATTTACTGCACTTTCATCACAACCTGGTAGTTGAGTATCAAAATAAAAGAACATAATGGAAAATGAAAACAAGCAGTGAAATCTAAATGCTGCTCACTTTTGTGTTTTACCAGCTATGAATTTGCAAGTTGACAACCTTGAGGAGTCCAAGATTAAAACCAAAGATTTTACCAGCCCAGAGTCACTGTACTCGGACATGTGTTGTGTTCGGATCTTATTCAAAGGCTGCTGGCCTACAATGAGGACACGTTTTTCCCAAGTTGTCACTATGCAGGTTAATTACATAATAGTGGAAGTCCTGATGTGGATGACAACAGATTTCTAAACCTTGTCAGCCTAAAAATATTTGCAGCAAAGTACTTATGTACAAAGAAATGCATCATGCATGTTAAAGATTTAACACTTTGAGCCACAAGGGAGCAGTGTTTTCCTTAAAGTGTAAAGAGTGTTTTTGAGTGTTCTCCTGTATAGTTTATATAGAAGTACCTGCACTGATACTATAGACATGTAGGAGTAAAAGCAGCTCCCAATAATCACATGCACAGTGCAGGTATTGCCAGTCAGAATAACCCATTATCTGCCCCATGGTCCATTCTTTAAAAACAGTGATATTTCCACAGTGACATATCATTCTGCAGAAACATTTTATTTGTGTGAAATCATTAATACCTCTTTGTTACAACAGCAAGAAATAAAACTACAGCAGAGAGGAAAGTCTGCTGATGGTGAGGATATCTGTGAGATGGAATTAAAAACAGTAATGCTGGATTACATACATCCTGTCCTGTGAGTCGTCATCAAGTGTGTGAATTAATGGAATGAACATGAAAATATAGAGAGGTAATTACTGAATGTAAATACATTTAATGGATATTGCTGGAAAACAATGCTGACCATAAATACCATAGTATCAAAAACAAGGTTTCATTTCATGAAACACTTAAGGACTATAACTTTCAATTTTGGACGGAAAGCGGATGCCAGTAAAACATCTGCTTACAGAGAGCTGCACAAAATTAAACTAAATTATTTCTCTTGTCATATTCTTCCAAAATGGCCCGTGTTGAACAATAAATTACTATGAGTATAATAAGTGTGTTTGGTCCCAAATGGCAGCAAACACAGGAGTTTCGTCTCTTCGCTTCTACACTCTTTGGCGGGTCCTCGTCATGAAGTCCTCCATGTTGCTTCGTCATGTTTTTACAGTAGCTCAGAACGGACAAACCAAACACTGGCTCTGGAGATGGCGTTTCACGATTTTAAGCTTTTAAGTGATTGTTATCGTAGTTCTCTGACACTCTTGTGAAACTGTTATAGAGTATGGAGTGTGTAGAGTTATTATGGTGAGAATGACCTTATTACAGTTTTAAGTTTAAAAAACATTTTTATTCACCACACATTCTTCTTCCTTATCAAAACATGACACCTGCCTTACCCACAATGCAACTCGACACGTTCAGCTGGAGTTGTGGCAGTGTTATGCTAGTAGCTAGCATAGATGAGGATACTTCACGCTGCTCTCTCTGGAGACACAAACATTTTTATACAACTTTTTCACATGTGTAGTAGTCCTCTCTAACTCCTCTATGCATACAGACTGGCGACGCGTCACTCCGACTTTTTCAGTCCCGATAGCAATACTTTCAGCTGATACCGATCCGATACCAGTGTTTGATTAATACGCTGTATGCCTCACTGTGTGGAGGTGACTGGCATCATTCTTTATGTGTAAGGCAACATCAGGCTTGACTTTTTTATTTTATGTTAAACAACACATGACATATACATCTACTGAATTGTTCTTTATTATTAAAATGATAAATCGTACACCAGCGACTTTGTGGAAAATCTTCAAAATTAAAAGGAATTACAATTCAGGTGTAAATGATTTTAATGCAGCAATAAACTGGTCCAAACTTAAACTTAAAAATGGAATTCAAATTGCAGTGAAAAATATATAGTCTATAAATATAAAATTGAGTTGAATGGATTGGCCCTATTGTTAATGTCACTGATATCTGATCCAACTATTTGAATCAGCCCAATATCCGACCCAGTATTGGTATTGGTGCATCCCTAATACAGACTTTATTGTGTAAAAGTTTGTGACAAGAAGCAAAAAATCAAATCAAATAATCTGCTATTATCATCCATCAAAAACTAACAGGCTACCTAGAAATAATTCAAGTGAAGCTCAATGTAATCAAGATTCAGACATATTTATACGCAGCACTCTTTTCAAAAGCTTGACATGTGGTGTGAACCCTGTGGGATAATCAGCACGCTGCTACCAATGAGTGAAAGACACGCTTTCTCACTCAGACCACACTGGATATCATGCACCTCTGCTAAATGTTACTTCAGTGAGGACCAGTTTGCTTACAAGTCTTCTCTGCTGGTGTGACCGTCCACAGCTAACTGGACTGGCCTGTCAGGATGGTGAGAGGCTGTCACCATCACTGTGGTGACCGGAGGAAACATACATTAGCTTATGCTGGCTAGCAAGTCCTCCTAATGTGTGAAATTGCTCATGTAGTTCAAAAACAAGTCCTCGGACATCTGTCTCGTCGGGACAATAGTGTTTTTGCAAAGACTTGCTGGTTACAGAGTGCTGGATGCCTTGTTTGAGCTTTAATTTTTGGGCCACATAGGGCACATTAGAGGGCAGATGTTACGGTAGCAAACGCAGCTTTATTTACAATATTCAAGAGCCAGAAGGGAAGAGTGTAAAGCGGACACTTAAATCAACCTTTTATGGGTCAGTTTATCGCCAGAGTGTGTACATTAATTCTGCATAATTCAACTAAGTAGGATATTTTTTTGAGCCTGTAGAGGTAAAAGAATCCAGTCTTTGTTTTCATCTTAAGCAAAAGTCAGAAAAAATCATTTCAGATAAGCAATACTCCTTCAGTCATCTTGTGACCCCTGACATTAATCTTGGAGGTCCTTATCCCCAGACCACTGATTTAAAAGGACTGTACCAGTTGTTTATCTTCATGTTTCAGCCAACATTTATACAAATTACATTACTTTCTACTCCTGTGCATAGGTTAAATAATGCAGTATTGCTGGCTGTAGCTCAGTGGGGTGAGTGGGTTGCTCTTTAACCAAAAGAGCAACAAGGTTTGATCCCCAGTTCCTGCTGTCTGCATGTCATAGTGCCAGATCGAGACACTGAACCCGAAGTTGCTCGCTGGGCGCTTTACAGCAGCCCACTGCTCCTAAATGCTTAGGATGAGTTGACTGTAGTGGTTTCATGTATGTACCTATATTAATATAATATTTCATGTATGTATCTATATGAATATAATATTTCTTTATCCTGCAATCTGCAGGAATTCTGCCACGTTCTGAACATGAGCGTCCCAACAAAAGCAGCAGGTTTTGGGTCATTGTTATTTTTAGTATTTTTAGTCATTTATGAAAAAGGTTCCACCCTCCTCTCTCAGACTGTGCCAGTAGTTTTGCATCCATTATCTGTTCAAGGACAGAGGGAAGAGGAAAAGAGATTGACAGAGAGCCAATATATTACATTAGCCTGGCAAGCTAATGGTCAGTAATGGATTTGGGTCTGTTTTGGGGCTTAGATTTGGCAGCACAAGTCGTATCCAGTGGTATCCAGTTTTAAGTCACAGCAGAACTCTAGTAAATCTGAAATGTATGTGAACGAAAAGTATGGGACCATTACATACCTTTTAAATGCGGGAAAACCAACAGCATGGGGGGCAGAGAATATGTTAACAGAGGTTACTTCTACTTTTTATATCTGTGACATCCATCTCTGCCGATCAGAGCTGGAGCCGTAAATATCCGTGCAGCCTCTCTTCAAGTTAAATTGGAAAGATATTCGAGCGCTGCTTGGATGGAGTTTGTGGCTGAGATCATAAAGAAAGTGCCAGAAAAGTGGCGAAAATTTGTGTATCCAACTGTTTGTCACGTTTCTGCCCATCGGAGCTGGAGCTGATAAAACCCTTGACTACTGCAAAGACATTTGTCTTTTGAATGAACGCTGATTTCCCACAAAAGACAAAAGCCAGGTGGTAGCAGGTGTTTTCTGGGGTTTTTGTCCAGTGGAAAAGGAGCTTAATATTCACTACTGATGGACCATACCAGACCTTTGTATATCGATATGGTACTGATCATTTCTAAAATTAAATGTGATTTTTCAAAATCATAGAAATCATTACACTCAAAGCCAAATCACATGACACATACTGGCCATAAATTACAAAAAATATTACAAAAGCAAATTAAATTTGAAAATGAAAAAAAAAGTGTTTATACAAAATATTTTAATATTTGTATATAAAAAAACTTTTTTGCCTTTTTTCAGTATTTTACATAAATACTATGATTAAAGAATAAGCTTCCTTATATGTTGTTTTTAAATGTTTGAGGTTCTGGTGTCACATGGTGACGGCCAGCTCAGGGCTAGTTTCACACAAACATCTTACAAAAGTAGTAAAAAGGTTTGGAAGTGATTGTATTTATATAATTTTAAAGCCATCAAAATCAAAAGAGTAGCTTGTGGATATCGAAGTATCAGCACCACAGTATCGATCCTCCCATCCCTAGTAGTGACACTGACAAAAGAAAACATGCTGTTAGCCATCAGTTGTTACTTTTTGTTCAAATAAACTTCATCAGCATCCTGAAAACTTGTGAATTATGGTGAAAACGATACAAAATACAGTGATTCTGCCGACGATTTGGTATCTCTGTGAAGCCAGAGGCCTGATGGGATTGCGGCTGGGTGGGGCGGCGACTGGATGACTGTGCAGGGGTTGAGGGCACGGAGGAGGCAGAGTCTGCTCAGCTGAGAGCAATGTCTCACCCAGGTACCAGAATTTCTTCATTAACGAAGACACACAGACATCAGAGGGACGGGGTTGGGGTTTTGGGGCGGACGAGGGGGCGGTCTGCAAACACACCTCCCCGCCGCTGCGCTGACTCGCTGTTCCAGACTTGACAACTTGTTTTTTGGCAGCGGCCCCTCGTAAATCACCCACAAGGGCCTTGCACAATGTGACTCACCATCATAATCGTGGTGTTTGCGGAGGCCGCTTCGCCCTTCTGTCTTCTTCCATCGGTGGCTTATTCCTGGAAGTGGAGGAGGGATACGTGAGGGGACACCAGGACAAAGATGAGACAGTAGACTGCCATCTTCCTCATCTGACAGATTTAGATTTACCCCACTGGATGAAAACACAGCTTAGGTCCGTGTCTGTGTCTCCATTCTGCTGCTAAAATAGATGTAAAAGTTTTAATGTGTTTTACCCTGCACTCAACTCAACTCTGCTACAACTAAAACTAACAGTCACAATAAGGCAGCAATGACCCAACCCAACATCTGCATCTGTTGTTTAGAGTCCGCTGTCCTCCACACCTGGGTGCTGGGCACACTCTGTAAAGCGTATTTGGAGCACACACTTTCAGGGGTGGAGAGGAGGCCAGTGTGCAAAGTCAAACTCCAGTTGTCAATTAGTGAAGGCCAACACGGGCTGCAGGCCACGGTGTACGGAGCAGATCAGCCATCTTAGGAGAACAAAAGGCTTCAGTGAGCTCAGGATCCTCAGATCAACACACTGTAACTGTGAGGCTCTGGACCCAGCAGGACCTGTTTATCGCTCCAGACTGAGTAAAGACCATCAGCAAACATCCTCCCCACTAAGTCTGAACAACTGCTCATAAACAGGCACACACACACACACACACACACACACACCATACACACACACTGGACATCACACACAAGAGCTCAGTGACTGTTTTATTTTTGACTTGCTGAGTGTAATAAAGTCATTATACTTTCAAACTCCAATTCTATGAGTACATACTGTCCAATGAAATGTACCTCAAGGCTACTCACTTTACTATATCTGGTAGAGACTGCAGACACACCAGTGTTACATATTAGTAATGGCCCAGTAGATTCACAAATACTCGCGAATATTAAAATAGTCAGTTGTTCATTGGTCCAGTGACTCAAATATTGAAAATATGAGAATATATCATGCATGGGAAATGCATAGTAAGACATGTTAAATACAAATCTGTTGGAATAGTGCGCATTGACTCAAGGTATCCTTACAGGTTCACATAAATGAGGTAATATGACTGACCGACTCTGACCTTTGACCTCCCTGCAACAGGATGCTTGTAATACTACAGGAATGAGTTAGCATTTTATCACTTCTGGCTCTTTTGTCTGGAAGTCAGTGGGTTTTCAGTTAGATGCCTGACATAAGGCTAACACAAGCTGAAGAGATTTTCTTCTACGACATAAAATACATCTATAAATACCCCACTTGTGAAGTTTGAAGCTTTTATGTGTCTTAAAAAAGGCGGTAGCTAACAAGTGACTAAATGAGGCTATACTAAACATCATCACGCCGACTCGTCTGCCTTTTACAGCCTCGTTGTTTATTCATATTATTCTGATTCCATTTGCTCACACAATTATATTCACATTATAGGTATTAAGTAATTTTTGTCGTTTGGATTGTCAATTTGGGGCTACATGGTGGTGCAGTGGTTAGCACTGTCGCCTCTCAGCAAGATGGTCGCAGGTTTGAATCCAGCTTGGGGCTCTTCTGTGTAGGGTTTGCATGTTCTCCTGGGTTTTCTCCAGGTACTCTGACAGTCCAAAGACATGCAGGTTAATTGACTGACTCTATGAGTCAGCCCTGCGATGGACTGCCAACCTGCCCATTGTCAGCTAGGAAGAGCTCCAGCGACCCTGTGACCCCTCAGGGGTTTAAGCGGTTGCAGATGGATGGATTGTCAATGTTGTATTTTCATTACGTTGTTACTCTGTACACACGACATCTATTGCACGTCTGTCCATCCTGGAAGGGGGATCCCTCCTCTGTTGCGCTTCCTGAGTTTTCCTCCATTTTTTCTTTTTTCCCCTATTAAAAGTTGGTTTTTTTTTGGTTGGGGAGTTTTTACTTATCCGATGAGAGGGTCGTTCTGTAAAGGACAGAGGGTGTCATATCCTGTACAGATTGTAAAGCCCCTCTAGAGCAAAACTGTGATTTGTGATTTTGGGCTATACAAAAATAGACTGGGGCTACACGGTGGTGTAGTGGTTAGCGCTGCGCCTCACAGCAAGAGGGTCGCAGGTTCGATTCCAGCTTGCGGCTCTTCTGTGTGGAGTTTGCATGTTCTCCCCGTGTAAGCGTGGGTTTTCTCGGGTACTCCGGCTTCCTCCCACAGTCCAAAGACATGCTGTTTAGGTTAATTGATGACTCTAAATTGCCCGTAGGTGTGGATGTGAGCGTGAATGGTTGTCTGTCTATATGTTGTCTGTCTCTATGTGCCCTGGCGATGGACTGGCGACCTATCCAGGGGGTACCCTGCCTTCGCCCTAAGCCAGCTGGGAACGGCTCCAGCCCCCCCGCGACCTAACGGGATAAGCGGTTGACAATGGATGGATGGATGGATGGATGGAAAAATAGACTGACTTGGCTTATACTCATATGACCATGGTGCAGTTAATAACCTTAACATTAGTTTTTTACTTATTTTTTACTTTATATTTACTGTGTTTTTTACTGAAACATATCAGTATCATAACATAATCCAAAAGCCGATGGAGAAATCCCACTGGCTTTTTGTGGAGGGAACCTGTGAGAGTCTAACTTCTGGGTTGGCCAACATAAACATGTCATCCCTGGACCACTCTATATTAACAATCACAACAGCAAACCCTTATCAGACACTAATGTTAAGGGTAACTAGTAACAAACCCGTGGACAGTTCCTAACTCCACACATCTACCTCTTATAGCCTGTTTTGTGAGGAGCACTTTCCACTCACCAGGCTAGCTGGGTTAATTATCTCTGAGGAGGAGCAGCCGTGGGAGCCCTGAACGTCCCTGATGAGGAGCAGGTGTGTGGAGCCTATTTCTACCCCTGGTTGCAGTGCTCCGATGTTGATTTATCTCATAGACAGAGGTAGTGAGCGCGCCGCTGTATTGCAGGTCCTAGCTGTGTAGAGGAGTGTGTTTCCACATGAACCTGCATGATTTGTTTGCCGTTTTCTGTTTGCTCTTCAAGCTTAGTCTGTTAGAGTGGGCTTGGTCTGGGTGGCCTGGCTTCTCAGTTTTGAGCTGGCATTACATCCAGTGTCTTTAGTCGACTTCACTTTGTTTGTCAGAGTTTTTCCTCTAGTCAGCTGCTCGGCAGTGGTGCTTTAGTTTATTATCCGAGTCCACTAATCTAAATGTTTTAGTGAGGTATCGGAGTATCTGGTGTTTCCCCTCTCCTGTTCAATAGCTTGCAGTTTTTGAGTATTTCTGGAGCTAATTTTAACAACCCTTGGTCTGCACCGCCATTGCGTCTCACTCCCCCATTACCCCGACATCTTCTAGACAACTGCTTTGTTTTTTTTGACCAACATATCCCATCAGCAACAGCAGGGAGTTGTTTTTAACAAACAATGAACCAACTGTAGGCTGCCGTATACACTACCTGTACAGCACTAGCAGAGAGACAAAGTCAGGGATTAACTAGTGGAGTGATTTTCAAAGTTGGGACACAGAGTCAGGGTGACCTCAGCAAATTGGTGAGAAGATGAGGGAAACTACAAAACACATACATAAAAAAATTAATTAATTTTTAAAGTCGCTAATTTCTTTAACGCATAAATGTAATCAGTCTATCAGAAGTTGGAGCGGGCTTAAATTTAAAGCTAACAGAAAACCTAATGGATCTGTTGGTATCATCCACGTCATACTAGCTTGTCTGGCATGGCCATTTTCACAGGGGTCCCTTGACCTCTGACCTCAACATATGTGAATGTAAATGGGTTCTCTGGGTCCCCACGAGTCTCCCCTTTACAGACATGACCACTTTATGATAATCACATGCAGTTTGGATCAAGTCATAGTCAAGTCAGCGCACTGACTCACTGACAGCTGTTGATGCCTGTTCGGCTGCAGTTTGCCATGTTATGATTTGAACATTTTTTATGCTAAATGCAGAACCTGTGAGGGTTTCTGGACAATATTTGTCATTGTTGTGTGCTGTTAATTAATTTCCAATAATAAACATAAACATAGATTTGTGGTCAAGGCAGCATATTTGTCCACTCCTGTTGATAAGAGTATTAAATACTTGACAAATCTCCCTTTTGTACATTCAGGTACATTTTGAACAGATAAGAAATTATTAATTTGTGATTAATCAATTGACAGCCCTAAAAAAAACTTCTTATATGAATATAATATATAATGAAGTAATAGGCCTACATAATAATAATCTTATGTACCCGACAATTAGAACAACATTCATCACATCATAAGTCGTCATGCTGGTCTGTAACAGTCTGTCTACATCTAGCTAAATTTAGTGCTAACTCACAAATGGACATGTTTTTGGAAAGGGAAAGACCTGACGAGCAGAAACAAATACACACACACACACACACAGACAGTGTTGCTGAATGTTGTTAAAACTAAGCTGACAAACTATGATTATAATGGAAAAACAAAGATATTGAATCTAATGGAAAGATTAAAGATATGAGCTATAGATGTGATTAAGAAGAAGAAGAAGATATTCCTTTATTAGTCCCGCTAGGGGAAAAATAATTTTTTTATTTTTTAAAATAAAAAAAAAAAAAAAAAAAAAAAATAAAAAAAAAAAAAAAAAAGGGGAGAGATGGGGGGGGGGGGGGGGTTTCCAAGAGAAGGGGGGGGGGGGGGGGGGGGGGTTTTGTTTTGGGGGGGGGGGGAAGGGGGGAGAGGAAAAGAAGAAAAGTCACCTCTCACAAAATAAAATAACAATTTTTTTTTTTTTTGGAGGTGGGAATTGGACCAGCCGCTCCCCAGCTTAAAAAAAAACAAAATAAAAAAATGTGCCCCATTATTATTGCATTAATTACAGTTAAGACTTATATTCAGATTATTTATTTTTTTAAACTTTTGCTAAATTACTTATACTACTTTGCTGTATTGCCAGTGGTAGTTCATCTTGTGAAAAGGGGGATCCATAAACTAATAGCAAATTAGCAGCTAAAGGTCCAGATATTTTTCTTGGGGAGTGGTGGAGACCAAAACCAGATCTAAAAGGAAAGTAAATGTTGCACTTGCACTTTACTTGTTTCAATGTCAAACTTTATGATGACTTTATGATGCTAATTCACTGCAATTCAGAAGAAAAGGCAAGTTTTTTATATAAAACAGATTAATATGATGAAAATATGACATTTTTTTATATGTTAAGTTATCCAAGAATGGCCTCCACTTCAAACTACATTAAAATTCTGCTTAAACATCAATGCACCTGTAGGCTAATAATAGCTAGAATGTATAAGTGTGAGATAATGCACAGCTAGCGGGTCATTATTATGAAATAAACCCAAACAGGGTGGTGATGACCCAGACGCAAAGCTAATTATTCGCTTATTTAAGAAATTAATAATTTGACATAAAAATGGTCCTCCAGAGTCCAATATCAGAACTGTGCCTATAGTCACGGTCAGTAATAAATACCAATGGTCTGTTATACATAGTAATGGTCTGTTATACACGGCAATAGTCTGTTATAAAGAAATGGTAGATCATAGAATGCCAGGATTGACCAATCAAAATTGAGTATTCACCAAAGCCATGTAATAATAAGTAATAATACAAGACTTTGCTTAATGAGTAATTGTATGTTTAATACTTGCACATTCTGTGCTGTACTTTTATTCCAGTAAGACTTTGAATACAAGTAATTATAATGTAAGTAACAGATCTGTATACCACTCCTAAAAATGACACTCAGTGTTAATTTGCTCATCTGAATGAATATCCAGACTCTCAGAAGTCCACATTTCATTTGGCAGTTTAAACAAAGGCCGCTTCTGTATTTTGCTCAAGTCAGTGGAGATAAATTCCTAAATTAGGAGCGGCAGTAAAGTGGAGGTTTTCAGAGATGTCGGCGTTTCATGAGTGGACCTTTGCTCCTCTGCGATCTGCCCCGCCAGCTGCAGGTCACATTGCTGCTTCATTACTGTTTGCCCGTGGCCCCGTGACCCTCCCGCCTTCATTTGCACCTTGGTGAGGACCACTCCATCACTGCTCTGGGGCCGGACACACACATCACACCACTGACGTCATGAGTGCACGGCCAAGCCACCGGCCTCAGGTATGAGCTGATTCAACCAGATAATACTTTCACTGTGTATTTTACATGGTTTTGCTTGTTTTGTTTCTCTTCATGTGAGCTTGGTACTGCTAATTCTGATTTTGTATTTTAGTTAATATAGTGTATTTTTTTTAATTTTGTTTTGTTGTTTTTTGCCAAATGCGTTTTATTTATGACATTTTAACATTAGTCCCAACATAATTTTGATGCTACTTTGATTTTATGTGTGTACTTTTACCTTAAATGTGATTTTTTGACAAAGTATGTGCAGTATATGATAATTATGATGCTCTGGATTTCAGACCCCAACAAGACTAGCTGCTGCCATTGTCAGTATACATTTAATAAATTGAATAGTGTTGCATACAAAGTTGTGTGATCAAAATATAAATAACCACTTGTCATTATTATTACCACATTATGGTAACAAAAATGTATTTCTTTTTATGCATAACTTTAAAACTTTATGTTAAGATTTGTTTCTGTTCATTTTGTTGTACTCTGTTCATAATAATATATAATTAATCATGACATTATAACAAAGTGTTTCAAGTTGTGTTGTACAAATAAAGTTAATGAACTGAACTGAGTTTGGTTTGCGTCAACTGTGTTCCTGCCAATGATGCAAAGCTGACTTTAATGTGCATATCTTCGTTTATTATATTCAATCCCAGGTGTGAACATTTTGGGACCGTATACCTTTGACTCTCCTCACATGCAGATCTGAATGTGTTAGCCGTACGTCGCACCATAACGCAGATTGTAACGAAAGGGTGCCAGTGATGGAAAAGTACCCCCATAGATTTCTTAAAGTGGACATTTCTCCATCACCTCGTCATTTCAATTACATGTCAGAGGAGCCACATTCACTTAGCGTAGCGGTGCGGACGCTGTTATTTAAAGAAAGCTCATAACGTGGGGCCAAAAGTTTAGTGATTGAGGTTTGATGCACAAGGGCAACACCTCAACTCTAAACCAGAGGGTTCAACATGAGAATATAAGAAATGTTATTGTTTTTCTGCTTGATTAAACCACAGTGGCCCTTGTTTGCCCTTTGACCTCACAAATTATGGGGCTTTAGTGTTAATGTACACAGTATTTTATGCTTTTTTTTCTGTGTATTAAAAACTTTGTGTCAAGAAAACTTATTATAGTTCTTAAAGTAGAGATACAATAGAGTTTAAATCATTTTTACAAAGCAAACCAAACAAACAAAATGAAACCTGTTTTTGAGAAAACAAACAGTTTTAATTTATTATTACATGACATAAATAAAACTCACAGCGAGATCAAATACAAATAGATAGTTATGTACACTTGTTTGTGCAGGAGCTGGTCTTGACAAAACCCTGCAGGACGCAGAAGGCACTTGTGTCCGATCTTTGAACATTTATTGCAATCAGAAAAAAGGCACATTTATATGGAAAACACTGGACGTTAATTTATTCTATTTACACACATATACATGTTTATGTTAGCAGAACCTATATTTCATTTTATATATTTAAGAATAAAAACAAAAATATCAAGGATTGCTCAGTTTGGTTGTGTGGAGTTTAAAGGAGTTTTAAAAAAGGTGTAATAAACATGTTGGTAATCACTAAGAGCAGAGAAGCAGTTCTGATCATACAAGTCTTATTATTATTCTAGAGTGACGTTGTCCAACATGGTAAGAGATGATTGTCTTTCAAGTTCTGTCTTTGCACATCAACTGACTCCAGCCTAACTTTATACCCTTTTGTTTTTTTTTTAAATTACAAGCTCTGGAATGATCTAATCTGAACTTTTTCACAAACAGGTGCCAGAAAAGATCCTTGCATTTCATCTTCTCCAGGACCTTCTATGTGTGTCTTTAGTCCGACTCCTAAAGCCTCCAGAGATGACTGCCATGCGGACTCAGTAGCTCTGTGCCACCGGCGCCCAGGATGCGGTTAGCCTGGCGATGGAGCTCTCGAACTGGGCATCCCCGACCTCGCTCAGGCTGGGGTCATACATGGAGGAGGGCGAGGAGACGGGCAGCGAGGAGGTCAGGCCCGTGTAGGAGGAGCCCCTCAGGAACTGGGAGGTCAGACCTCCAGGTATGGAGCCCGAGGCCGAGCCTGAAGGGGTGAGGGTGGTGCCGGCTACTGACCATAAGCTGGGGTACTGACTGTGGATGAGAGGGACAGAAGAGTTTTATTATTGTGGTGGTGAGGGTTCAAAGATGGCAACACCATGCAGCCCATAACATGTACCCAGAAATGTTCCCACATGGACAGGGGGTAAAGAACAACCAGAAAATCACATGAACTAATAAACACAAGCTAAAACTACAAAAAAAAAGTTTGCTGATGCTGATGAAATTCAATTTAAATCAAACAGAATTTCTGCAGCCATTCTCACTGCAAATGAATGGCACTGGTTAAACTGCATATGAAAGTTTGTGCACATCCCTTGCACACATTTGCGCGGCTGCATGTGCACTTGGTACAAATTTAGATTTCCCTGCTCTAGCTCTGTTTTATTGTGTTGATGTGTCATGAATGTTGTCTTTTGTGTTCTGTTTTTATGGGAACTCTGGCTGCAAAACAAACTTCCCCTTGTGGAATAGAGATAGCTTCACCTAACCTATGGTTGAGAGGCTTACCTGGAATTGGATGTGGAGTTGGTGGTGTGGGACAGAGTGCCCATGCCTGTGGAGTTGGGGATCTGGAGAGCGGACCAGCTGTCATGAGTGGGCAGAGTCCCTGAAGTGTTGTCCATGTAGTTGTCTGAAAATGAAGCACAGACTACAACTTAATGCAAACACATTTGTTTTGATTCTAACATGATCAACTGAACTTGTATTGTCCCTGACGCTGAGGTTGCAGGTATATATGGTCTTCTTACTTGTGCTGGAGGTGCGGTGGGGGTAGTGGCTGGGGTACGGGGCCGCTCTGTGGCTCCTCAGGCTGGAGTAGCGCTCACAGTAGGAGCCGGAGGAGTGGCCCGCTGTGCCGCTGAACTGAGGAGGGCTGCTGCTGGGGCAGATGGGACTCTGGCCAGGGAGGAACCAACCTCCAACTACGGGATTAAACAAACAAAATTAAGTCGTATAATATCAACAATTCTATGTATGAGAGTTATTTTATTTAACATTTTCATAAATGTATAAATAAATTAAACTCACGCTGAGAGTAGCCAGACTGTTGGCTGTCTGCACTGTGATCTGGGATGTCTTTATGGTCGCTCCTGCAATCAAAAGCAACAACATTAGATGCCATACTGTCAGTACACTAAAGCTGATCATGTGAGGAATCCTTTGAGGCTCAAGCCTGTACCTTTCTTTGGCATCCAAGAAGGCTTTGGCAAAGGGGTTGTGCTTTATCTTCAGAGCAGTGATCTGTGAGGACATGACAACTGTCAGCATTTCATTGAATATTCAGGAGTGTTGATAAAGTTTCATGTGCGTCATGCTAAACTGACCTCTTCGTTCTGGTAAGCAGTGACTGCGATGAACTGTGTTTCGGGGAAAGACTGGCTGCTGATCATCTTCTGGATGCCTCCAACCTTCACAATGTGTATCCTCGGCTCATATTTGTGCAAAGAATTCAGCATAATCTATGGAAAAATCACAATATATTATACTTTTTGTCATTATGATAAACAACAGGGCTACTATTTCAAGTATTTTTCTCAGATAAAGTGCAGATATGGCAGTAAAGTGACATTAAGTGTCTTTCTCTTGATATTAATGATTCTAACTAAACAGTTTCTACAATAGGTGAAAGGGTTTTGGAAATTATTTCATATTCAAAAAATATTTATTTCATATATTTATATATTTATATTTTTCATATATTTATTTCATATATTATTCAATTAATAGATCTTCCTGTTTTGTTTTTATCACGTGGACCTAATGTGGCACACCTGAAAAAGCATAAACGGTCAGAAATGTTTCTCATTTCACCACAATTAGTGATAATCTTATCTCATATATATCGGTCTCCTCACCTGTCCGCCCCCGTTGAGTTTATTGGAGAGTTTGACTTTGCTGAAGGAGACGGGCGCTTTCATCCAGTGCGCTCCGAAGTTGGGGGAGTCCGGGTGGATGTAAACGCAGCTGGGGCTCTGGGGCTCCGGTTTTCCACCGGGGACCCACTCCCCGTTCACGTACTTCCACCGGTTGTTGTCCGCGGCCACGAAATCCAGCAGCACCGAGTACATGGCGTTGGGGTCCAGACCACTGACGCTGGCCCTGAGCACCGGAAACATCCTCCTGGAAAAACAACATTTGTGAGAATTGGTTTAAGGATTTCATGAAGTGCCAGATTTTTAAAACACTTTTCATTTCAGCTCAATCAGAAAACCAAGTTTGTCATTTTCAACCTCCCCAAGGCCTCTAAGGCCTCGAGAGCAGCACTTTTGACTGAACACCTGTGTATGTTTGACTCTGTATGATATCAAAATAAAACCTGCTGCACAGCTTTTACATTTAAGAACATTTTCATAAACTCATCACACTGAAAACCCCGTGCGTAAAAAGCGCGTAAAATGTGCGCAACTGCGGCTTCTCCACTGGCTGCTGCTTCTTTGGACCTACCTTCCAGTTTTGGTGACAATCATCTCGTTGGTTAACTCTTTGAATTTGTTCCATAAATCTGCATCATCCAGCGTCAGTTTAATATCCCTCTCGGACGCGTCTCCCTTCTCGCTGCCCTTCTGGAATTCACTCTCCACGGCGCTGAGGAGATGCTCCAGGCGCTGGTCGGTGTTGGTGGAAGTCATTATGTCCAAAACTAGCAGTGTATATAGACCTAAATCCAAGAAGTGTAGTGCAGGGGCTCAATGACTCTGAGACAAGGCCCAAGAGATACTGCTTTCTAAATCCTGAGGCCTCATCCTTTAAGGGCCCCCAGGGACCTCATGGGGATGAGGGGCGTGGTTTGTGCGCACACATCTCGCCTCCCTGACCGGGTCTCCAAACACCGCCCCCACACCAGACTGAACCTCTCCCATCAATATAACTGATTTTTATAATTTATATATCTAAAAATAATAATAAACGTTTAACTTTTCAATTTGAATTTGTTTCCCTCCACGAAAATCCACTCAAAAAACCGAGATTTTACAGATTTTATGGAAGTTTATGGAATTGGGGTGAAGTTTGGGGTTTATACCTGCAAATCTATTACAGCCTATTGCATCTGATGCCCTGCACATTCAAAGTGTTCAAACAAAAGAAGGGAAGCGAGGCCACAGAGCCATGCCTTTGAACTCAGTTGTATATTTGCAAATAGTGCTAATCTTTTGTTGTCCCAAATCCACATGGAAGAGGGCTTGTGTTTACTGAGTATGGGCCATTAGGGCAGACTCTGTGTTCCTGTTGTGCCAAAGTGTGGACGGCCCACAAGTGAGGCCTGGATTTGCATAATGGGCCTGCATGACTCCCTCTGAGACTCTGATATTAAATATTTCAGCCAGCTGGAGGCTGAGTGCTCGGTAGAGGCCGTTTCTACCAAATCTACCAAACAAAAGCTGTGGAAAAGTGGCAGAACTTCTGTCTTTACTGGCTACATTACAGGACAGATAGTGGAACATAAGTGTGGTGGGAACGACTTCTTTAACAGATCCTTGCTCTTTTTTTATTGCCTTTAAGTACATTTTTTACTTGGCTTCAGTATCTGCATCTTATGTCACATGTCAGAGGGAAATATTGTACTTTTAGCAATGAAATTATTATTGAGAGAACAGTTTACATCCTCTGCAGCCTCCGGTCTCATATAAAGTCCTGTTTAAATCAAATTAAAAGGCCCACCTTTACCACCTACATCCTCTCACTGATCTGCTTTATTCTGTTTCTCCTAATGTTATTTTTACCTTTCTTTTATTGTTTTAAGGTATTACATTATTACTGACTTTTGTGCAACTTGTTTTTAACTATGTATGTCTGTCCTGGAAAACACTCCTCTTTTTAAATGTGCTATATATAGTAAATAAACTGACTTGACTTGACATGCCTTAAAGTGAACACGCACATAACTAGAAAGAGATGAAAATTATATAAATAACTACATTTATATGGTAATTCTGGTAAATAATGATGACAAAATTTTATTTCTAAAGCACAAACAAAACAGGGTGATTAACTCCTTCGCAGATTAAGATTTTATAAGCAAAAGCCAAGATGAGTCTATAAATCATTGTTACAGATTTAACTACCCGACAGTATATGAAGGAGGTAAGATGACATGAGCATGCTACTTACACATTAATGCATCAGTAATAATGAGAACATTAACACTGAAACTGAAACATTAAGTACATTTTCAAATATTTTTACCGAAGTAAAACATCTGAATACCAGATCTGCTACTTTCTATGGCAAATACTGCATTTCATACATTTTTTACTTCTGTATTTTGAATTAACAGCCATAGTTACAACTCCACAGGTTATTATTTTTCAATAAAACCAATGAGGATTTTAGAAAAAAATGCATTACCGATTAAATGTAATGTGCTATAACATTAAAATGCTGCTTACACATTAATGCATTTATAATACTAATCCAACAGTATAATATATATACATAGTAAATAGCAGATGCATATATTTCTGTATGTTTCATTAATTTCTGTGAAACTTTATTTGTTCATGTTGTGCTTATCAATACAATAAAAAATACAATACAGTGAGCATAACACATTTAAAGATGGTAAATAAAATATGTGAATTGTGATGCATTTCTCAGATAATTCAGTGAGTTTAGTTTCAGAAAAAAATCTAATCTTCTCAACGCATAATGAAAAAATTTCACCTGAAAATTGTTTAAAAATTGACAAACTTGGATATATATATACAAGCACAAGGAGTAGGCTGCTTGTACATCCTGACAGAGCTGCGACTAATGATTATTTTCATCTGTTGATTATTTTCTCTATTAATCAATTAGTTGATGTCTCAAAATGGTGAAAAATGACGATCAGTGTTTCCCGAAGCCCAAGAAGACGTCCTCAAATGTTTTGTTTTGTCGACAGCTCAAAGATATTCAGTTTACTTTCATAGAGGAGTAAAGAAACCAGAAAATATTCACATTTAAGAAGCTGGAATCTGAGATTTTTTCTTAAAATAATTACTCAAACCGAATAACTGGTTATCACAATAGTTGGTGATAATGTAATAAATGATAATGGTTTTCAGCTGTGATGCCTTTGCTCCTCCACCTTTGCAGGTCACTGTGTATTAATACTGATTAATACTCCCAGCGACCAGCTGCCACCTTACGTTACAGTATTCATCATAACGCTCCCCGCTGGTCCTGAGAAGGTTTTTATGTTTCAGATCTTGCTTCCCGTCGCCTCCGATTCCTCGTCTGTCTGTCTGTCTGTCTGTCTGTCTGTCTGTCTGTGATGTACTTGGAATTGAGTGAGAGCTTTGGAGCGCGACTCCACTTTACTACACTACTTCCTCCACTTCTACAGAGGCCATAAATGTAAAGGGGTTCTCTCACACCTTTCCATCCCACATCATTCAGCAGCCTCTTCCTTTTCTCTCTCTCTCTCTCTCTCTCTCTCTCTCTCTCTCTCTCTGTGTGTGTGTGTGTGTGTGTGTGTGTGTGTGTGTGTGTGTGTGTGTGTGTGTGTGTGTTTAATTTTAGAGGAGACAGAGTGTTAAAAAAGTGGCTGCATACAGGACATGACCCCCACAGACCCTGGCAGACCAGGCCTCATTTGGATCTGCTGACCCCCCGACAGATAGCCACACTCACAGGAAGTTGCCTCATAACTCCACATAAAGATTTAATTCACTCATCGTTCCCGTTTGATAAACCAGGGATGAGTCGTCTGTAGCTGCAGCAACAAAACACTGCACCTCAGCTGTGTGCTGGGGTCGGTTGTTGCCCGGTGAGAGTTATTAAAGCACAAAACAGCACAAAACATCCTCACAGTTTGACTGACGGGACAAACTGAGCCTCTCAATCCCACGCGGTGAGCGAATGTCTGCTCTGATTTATGAAGTTTACTTGAAAAGCCAGCTGAGGTTTCCCACAGCTCCTCAGTGCTGCTGCCGGCCTGGCGAGCTGAGGGTTAACCGACGCAGGCCTCTCTCTGGCATTGGCACACACTCACCTAGGTGAGAAATATTACAGAGGACTGGTGCTTCACAAAGGGACAGTTATAACGATGCATATTTTCCAGAGGACTTCGCCGGCCTAAATAAGTAAACACAAGTAGGCGGGTGAGTCACCCTGGGAAGAAAAAACACTCACACACATACAAACACACTCACAAAGTCATTTTTTTTCAAGCACTATGACATAAGATGGTTACAGGACAAAACAACACAGTAACTCAAGCTGGAATATAACTGATAAGCACCAAAAATAAAAACGTCTCAGAGGTTTAAGCAGCTTAAAGTGATATAATACATCTAATAACGTGTCTGATATTAAAGCTCATACAGCTCAGTAATGGATCATATATATAACATTTGAGATATGGGAAGACAAACAACCTCTTATATGTTTCTGATATTTTAATCATACTTTTGTTTCATTCTAATCTTGTGGCAATACTCATGTATTAATATTGACATTAATACTGCATTTTCACTGTACATTTTAAGAAATATTTTTATTTATATTATTCTTGCATTTATATTTAACCAAATTTTTTATTTACTCATTTCCATTGTGGTTATATATTGTATGTGTCCGATGCACATATTTGCACATATTTCTTATTTTTATTATTCATTAATATGTATCTACATATATGATAATATATTGTACAATTATTATAGAAGATAGATAGATAGAAAGTAGATAGATAGATAGATAGATAGATAGATAGATAGATGAAGTATATGGAAAGTTTTAAGGTTTTTTTTATTCAAGTACTAGTGCAGTACATTTCAGGGTGTTATGTCTCCTACAGATATTTAATAAAGAAAATTTTACACTCTGCATTGTATTTCATGTCATTCTGTTATTTTATCTGTAGCATGTAAAGACAGAAAGAAAAAGCAGCCACCATGCCCTCACGGCCTGTAGTAAGCCTACCAGTGACACACACACACACACACACACACACACACACACTGATGTGGATTGAGCCCTGAGCTTCGTCTGTCACTTTTGCGTTTCCACTTCAAGTTCAGGAAATCTAAACTTTCCTCTTCTAATCACCCGTCCCTTTGAAAGGGATAAAAAGAATTAGTGGGGACAGTAATTGCCCCCCCCTCCCCCCCTCGGCCCCCCTCGGCCCCCCTCGGCCCCCCTCGACCCCCGGCCCTCATCTAGGTGCCCTACAGTAGACCTTGGGACCTTTGGCATGCTAATGATAGGAGGCTCAGCTTTGACACTACGGGGCCTGAACCAGCGCTGAGGAGACCACGGGGAAGTCGGCATCAAGACGTGTCATTCCAGAAAATGAACTACAGGAAGAGAAACTAAACTGTTGAACTACAAATATGAAGCGACGTAGTGCTGATATGAATAAATGAGGGCTGAAACATGTCAGGATTGTAGAACCAATTTTAAAAACTGATAGAATTTGAAAAAATCTCCATTAAAACTTTTATAAAACCTCTTTATTTCTTCTTCCAAGTAAATAAAAAACATAGACAGCTTAGGTTGAGATCTGATCAGATTAGAGCAGATGAGATAGAAGTTTACTTTTATTTTATATTATTACACAACTTTGTTAAATACTCGACTCTGATTGGTCAATCACAGCGTTCTACGTTCTGTATTTCTTTATAACAGACCGTTGCTACGTATAACAGACCGTTGCTATGGGCGCAGTTCTGATGTCGGACTCTGGCGGACCGTTTTTCTGTCAAATTATTGATGTATTAATTACGTAGTTGTGCAATAAGTGGGATAATTGAGGGTGCCTCATCACCCTTTCTGGGTTTATTTCACAACAATGACCGACTCGCTGTACATTATCCTTTATGTAGCACAGGGAGAGTGTAGATATGAGTTGTTTATTAATTTAGTATTTGTTTGTGATACAACAACCAGAAGGCTGTCATCCAGGAGACCACCGCTCCGTGCATTAACTTTCACTTTTACATTACAATCAGCTGATTGTTTGTGTCCCGTTTTCACAGTTAAGTTACATTTTCACTGTAAAAACATCGTCATTTAACCCCAAACATGTTGTTTATTCTTAAACCTAACTAAGTGGTTTTATTGCTTAAACCTAAGCAAGTATTTTTGTTTAATTCACAGAATCTTTACTGCTTTAAGAGAAAAGTGCAGAGGGGTCTGACAGGTTGGGATGAGGACGTGTTGAGCAGTCAAATAGATGTAGCGCCCTAAGAAGTAGAATATTAGCCTTAAAAGTACCTTAAAATTGCATATAACTAAAGATGTTTCACTAATCCATACTTGTATTTTTGTGTATTGTTTGCATTTGGTTGAATGTGTTATGTGCAGATTTTGACACAAATAAACCAAAAGATTATTATTCTTAGGAGGAGCAGGGAAACATTAGTTCATTAGTTCGCTACCCAAAGGTTTTCTGCTTTTTGGGGATTTTGAAAGCTCCTTATGATAAATCACAAGAGTCTCCAATGTAAAATGTCACAGTTATGGATGTCTATGAACAAGGAGAACCAGTTCCCATCCACATAAAAATAATTTTAAAAAATGATTCATCAACAATAATAATAATAATAATGATAATAATAATAATAATAATAATAATAGCATTAGCAATAGCATTATACAAGTATACTACTAGTACACTAATACTTACTACTTATTATATACAGTATACTTGGGAAATACACTTGAACTCTACTTAAGTTTAGTTCATGATAATAATTTGAAGTATATTGCTATTTCATAAGAACTGAGTCCGAAATTACTATTTTTACACTTAAAAGTATACTTTTATAGACCAAAAAATGGGCCAATTTAGTCCTGAGAAGTACACTACTAGTACATTGATATCCTTACTATATAAAGTATACTTGGGAAATACACTTGAACTCTACTTTTAAGTTTAGTTCATGATAATAATTTGAAGTATATTGCTATTTCATAAGAACTGAGTCCGAGATTACTATTTTTACACTTAAAAGTATACTTTTATAGACCAAAAAATGGGCCAATTTAGTCCCGAGAAGTATACTACTAGTACATTGATATCCTTACTATATAAAGTATACTTGGGAAATACACTTGAACTCTACTTTTAAGTTTAGTTCAGAATAATAATTTGAAGTACACTACCTTTTTGGAAGAGTTGAGTTGGAGATTACTATTATTACACTTATATGTATACTTTTATACACCACAAAATGGGCCAATTTAATCCCAAGAAGTATTTAAGTGGTACACTTACAAATATACTACTAGTACACTGATATACTTACTACATAAAGTATACTTGGGAAATACAGTTGAACTCTACTTCATAATTATAACTAACTACTTTTTTGGTATAAAAGCATTAAAACGGCTGCAAATCTAAAAGTGTTTTCCATCCAGTGAAGTTGTTCACACATTTTCTTCCTTGCTGGTTTGTTTTTGCCTCTTTTTTGTTTCTGGTGTTGCTGCCTGATGTAAATATGAGCAGCTGAGGTCAGCAGACACCAGTGTGTGAGAAAACACAGTTAAATCTCCGAGCTGCAGCCTCCAGCTGTGTGCACATGCAGCCACACACACACATATCAACCGTAGACCCTGTTGAGTGAGATCACACTTCAGCCCATCGCCCTCTGACGTGAAGAGGGATCGACTGCTGGGAAGCTGAGAAAGACATTAGCAAATATTAGCAGATATTAATCACCACTTTTGGGTGGATCATCGCTGTCTGTTCGAGGAGACTTTTATAAGCAGTCTGCAGTTATAGGACGCTCTCCCTCTCTGCTTGGACCTGGTGGGTGAGGCTTTTAGTGGGACAGTTGAATAGGCAGGGTGGAGGTGGAGGTGGGGGGAGATCAAAAGGAGCGAGGCCAGTTTCCACTGACAAACAGTAAGTGTTAAAGACAGAGGATTAATGATAGGTGCAGCCAGGAACATTATTTACCCAGAGTCAGAGGACGTGTGACTTCAGAGCTCATCACCTTCTTCCTCTGGCGGCACTTCCTCTCTCTATAAATGCACAATTAAAATGAGATGTTCACACAGCACCGTGTCACCTTCACATGCATGACCAATGAGCTCTCAGCGTCTTACTGGCCTGTGATCACGTTATACCGAGCATTGGCATCAGTGACTAATATTAATAACTGCAGCTAATCTACAGCATGTGGGAAAGCTGGAAATAAACTGCTAAATAACTAAATGTTGTTTACTACAGGTGCCACTGTTTGATGAACTGTGTGCCGTCACTGCAGCCGCAGGCCACAAGTTTCTATCCAAAAATGTGGTTGTCAACCTAAGGGTTGGGGCCCCTGCAGGAGTCACAAGTTAATACGCAGAGTCATGAAATGATTAACAGGATAGGACTGGGAAAAAAATGCCCCAATGTAGCCCAAAATTTGTTTATTTTTTTATTTTTAATTACTGCCTAATTTAAAATCTTCACATCTCTAAAAATCTAAAATTCAAATAAAATCAGAAAAATATATCCTTTTAATGATGTCTATGTCACATCACATCTTAACTGAAAAACTTATATATAAATATATAAAATATATATACAGCAGATAGTGTGATAGCACAATATGTTTCATCTGACTATTTGTTGCAGTCAAAATAATCTATATGTTATGTTTTTTTATTAAAAAACAAGCTGTATGAGCTCAGTTCAATGAGCCCATAAATAGCAAATAGACATTCAAAACTTCGAACATTCACAAGAATGGAAGTAGATTAAATGATTTAACACAACATGAGATGACATGAAGATGGCATTATTATGGATTTATAATCAGCTATAATGGGGCGGGCATTTTGGACCAAGAGCACAAAATTAATAATTATTAAATGAACAAAACAGGAAGGTTACGCTCAACTTCATGTTCAAACAGAGCTTGAAAAATGCTGTGCTTATTTCAAATGATCTTAACAATGTGAAATTTCATTTCTGTTGAAGATTTTAAAACATTAAGCATTTTCCAATCTCATCCAGACATGTTTTAAGACAGAAAAATACTCCGCTCTGAATGGTAAATTGGAGGAAAATGCACAAAAGCGTTCACCTGTTAAACTCAGATTCTAGTGTTGTGAATATGAACACAAACTGCACATACACCATTATGCACAGTGAACCTCAAATATCAAAAAATAAGTGAAGTAACAATAAACAAAACATTTTTTGAATGGATGTGATGTCTTTAATGTGGAAGTATTTATTCTGTCGTTCTCAACACAA